>CM077085.1:145190560-145752553 GCA_039513925.1 Platanthera zijinensis | reverse complement strand
GTGAGATCCGTGCAAGCTTACTTGGGCACGTGATTGACCTTCAGGACTGCATTCAATCCCCAGAAGGATGCAGACAGAATGCACAATTCAGACGTTTGAAGATCTTTTGAGGCTGTTGCATTTTGGATCAAAATGAACCTTGAGAAGCTTTTACACTAGTTGAGTTCTCCTATAAACAATATCTATCAGTCCATCATTAGGATGGCACCCTATGAAGCCTTGTATGGAAGAAGATGTAGGACTCCACTTTCATGGATTTAGGATGAGGATCCGAAGGTGTTGGGATCAGAGTTTGTTGAAGACACCGAGGCTCAGGTGAGGCTGATTAGAGACAGGATGTTAGAGGCGCAGAGAAGACAGGCTAAGTACTACGACGCCCGACACCGTCAAGTAGAGTTTCAGGTGGGGGACCGCATGTTTTTGAAGATCTGGCCCATGCATGGAGTTTCACGGGTGCGTGGTCAGAGGAAGAAGCTCAGCCTTAGGTATATGGGTCCTTACAGGATCCTTGAGCAGATCGGGGCACTAACCTACAGGCTGGAGTTGCCACCAGAGCTGGCAGCTCTGCACTACGTCTTCCACATTTCTTCGCGAGGAGGGCTCTACTATGCCCGGAGCAGTAGATTTTGACCACCGATGGGCCGGTAGCTTTAGACCAGTCAGTTCCCTTGGAGCCGGTTCGGATCGATGACAGATGAGTACGGACCTTGCGTCGCAAGAAAGTTCAGTTAGTCAAAGTTCTGTGGAGGAACCACGGTCAGGAGGAGCATACCTAGGAACCACATGACCTAATGCGACAAAAGTATCCGGAGCTGTTCAGTTAGGTATACCTCACAACCTCTCAGGATGTTCAATTTACTTTCCTATTTTAAACTAGTAGGACTAAAATTTCAAGAATAGGGGCTAAACATTTGTTTATTGGGGTCTAGACTTTGCAAATTGAGCGAATTGGTCTTAGATTTGATTATCACCTTTAAACCTCACATAAGAGTGGTTTTGTCATGACAAAACCCTAGGAAGCCCAAGAAAAAGTCAAGTGGGTCTGGTGGTGTGGATAAGGGCACTATGGTCTGCAAATAGTAAATTCCAAAACCTTAGTCTAGGGTGACAAGGGGCCCTCACCATGACTCCAAATCTCTCCAACCCATATTAAGGCCTAAAGACTCATCAGGGTCAACCTAGAGCCTGAATTCACCAAGGTCAACCCTAACCCAAATGGGTCAAACTGGCCTACACAGGGTTAATTGACCGTAGCTAAGCCAAGTGGACCCCACACATACCTTCCTAACCCTAGTGAGAGGCCAATGGGTCACCAAGGACCCATTGGGGTCAACCAAAAAAGAAGGGGGGCTAAGTTGAGAAAATTCAACTCTAGCCTTAAGGTGGTCAAAGTGCCCTCGTTAAGGGTCAAATGACCTCGAAGGGCCAACTCAATGCCGTCTTGACATATACACTTTTGGTTGAGTGAGCTGAGCTCACTTAACGCCATAGAGTAATGGCGTTGAGTGAGTTGAGCTCCCTCAATGTAATAGAGTGAATGGCTTGAGTGAGCTGAGCTCACTCAACGCCATAGTAGAGTTAATGGCGTTGATGAGCTGAGCTCACTCAATGCTATAAAGTGAATGGCGTTGAGTGAGCTCACCTCACTCAACGCCGTCGTGCCATATACAGTATGGCATTGAGTGAGATGAGCTCACTCAACGCCATAGAGTGAAATAGCGTTGAGTGAGCACAGCTACACTCAACGCCGTCTTGACATACAATGAAATGGCGGTGAGTGAGCTGAGCTCACTCAACGCCACAGAGTAAATGGAGTTTGGTGAGCTCAGCTCACTCAACGCCGTCGTGCCATATACGGTATGGCGTTAAGGGAGCTCAGCTCACTCAACGCCGTCTGCCATATACTGTATGGCGTTGAGAGAGCTGAGCTCACTCAATGCCATAGGGTGAATGGTATTATAGTGAGCTCGCTCACAATCAACGCAATCTTTACATAAATTGTATGGCATTGAGTGAGCTGAGCTCACTCAACGCCATAGACTAAAAAGCTTCGAGTGAGCTCAGCTCACTCGACGCCATTAAACTTAGAAAAATTCTGGCGAATTTCAGCCCGTTTGCTGTTTTGGCTGACACGCCCGTGACACCACTTGACACGCCCGTGTCAGTACTGTTCCCTGATAATGAAGATGAGAGAAAAGTAAGGAGTTTTTCCCAGGCATGGCTTGAGAGCCCCAGGTGAGCTCAGCTCACTCTTAAACTTAGAATTTCACCTCCCGCCCGACCATGGTCAGTAGCAAATAGAGAGAGAGAAAGGGAAGACTTTGGGACTCATCTTTCCATCCCCAACAGCCCCCATTCAAGTCATAAGGACAAAGGGGCTCTAGCCCGCTAATATGTGACTGGTTTGAGCCATGCTTACCATGTTTTCACCCCCTACATACCATGGCCACCAACTTTGACTAAAATTGCCAAGCTCCTACATCAACCTAACACCCCTCCTCTTCATCTTCAAAAGCTAAGCTTAACTCCAAGGATTCAAGTCCACACTCTTCCAGAAAGAGCAAACGAGTTTAACTGTGCTGTTTCAGAAATCCGACCACCGCCACCACTGCGTTAAATGGCATCCCGACGATCGGCCAACTCCAAACCGCGAATAAGGTCCTCCTCTACTCCTTCTTTAATGGGTAGATCTTAGGAGTCTTTTAGGATTAGAATTAGGCTCTGCTGAACCCGATCAGGTGAAGCTTTCCATGGTTTTTCCAAAAGAAATTGGGTAGTCGGGTTCGCCGGAAAACACCACTCCGGCGGCCGTGCCGCCACCCGACGATAGCCCCCACCTCAACTGAGGTGGTGGCAGTGGTGGCCGGCTAGGGAGTTTGCTGGGTGGACGGGAAATCCACCTGGAAAGCTACAGGTTATTAGTTTTACGGGCTCTGTTTGGAAGAAGAAGGTAAACAGTAAAAGTATTATTGTCTTATAATGATTTATTTTCTTTTTTTAACAAACTTTTTGATGCTATTAAATGAGGCACTTAGAGGCCGTTTTAGGAAAAATGGGCAGTCACAGAAGTTGTAGCCCTTCAAGTATAGATTATTTCAAATATATTTCAACTCGATTGGGTAAGTGGTTTGACCACAAAACCCATTTTGTGGGACCTATACCAAGGGCTATCTTGAGATTCAAATGGATGCCCACCTTTCATCCCTTCACCAAATGAATTGAAATTTGGTCAGGGGATCTACATTAGCTATATCGAGGGACTGTCCAAAAATGGGAATTTTTGGAGAATATTTTTCTATAGTTTTTGGAAAAATTTAATAAACAATTTATAAATTATTTAGGTGTCTTAAAAACCTCAAAATCCACCCAAATTTGGGTGGGTAGTCTTAGAGGGAATGTTAAGGCTCTGTTAAAAATTTCATCTCATTTGGAGATGTTTTGAATAGGCTTTTATCCAACCCTAGGTTTACCCTTATAGGGTTATTTAGGTCCAAACACCCCCTTGTGGTTTTGAGTGGTCAAATCACCTCAACCAATGCTGAAATTTTTGACACTTACTTGGAATGGATAATGTCACCCTCTTCCAGAAAATGGCGTGATTTAGGGTTGATTTACCCTAGGGTTCAAACTCAAACCCTAAGGAGGGGTTTTGAGTGTTGTGAAGGGCATAGGGATTAATGCCCTTACGTGACCTTGTAACTCAGTAGAGTTGATTTTAGAATAACTTAAGTCCTGTGGAAGGAGTCTTAGAGGATTTGAAGGTAGGTAGACACCTCAAAATTCTAACCCTAGTTTTAGGGTAGAAGCTCAATTATGAAAACACAGCCACTAAACCTTAGTTAAAAGTTGTAAAATTTAGGTGGAGTAATTTTTGGACTAGGTAGAACCCTTAATAATTTTTATTAAAATTTTATGGGTTATAATTCTAGTACTTTATTTGTTAGGTATCAATTTGCACAAACTCGTGTTTGAATTATTTTTATTACTCAGTTCATTTGAATCTAATGAAACTTGGCCAGCAGATGATTTAGGTCTAAATGAATATCCCTGAATTTTGTCACAAATTTTAGTTGGTTATATTTAGCCTTCCTTTGTAACTCATGGGAATGCCCTAATTAATTATTTGATCATTATGATCCCACTGCCCATTGGGAGGTCATGAAAATTTGGCATAACGAGTTTAAAACCCTCTTAGTCATATGCGAATTTTATGAGAATTTTAGGATACATTTTTGTGGTACTTACTTCACAATCTTAGTGAATAGGATAATTGCTCAATAATTTCTTTAAGGCCTTTTACTTGTTAATAAATTATGAGATTTGACCCAGAGCATTTATATGCCCTTAAAATTATGCTTGAATTTTCTCTGAATTTTTGGAGGTAATATTGCCCTACTTATCTATTTAAATTAATTATTGTGAGTTATATTTAAAATTAAAATTAGTGGCCTAAAACTTGCTGAAAAATGAAGAGACTTTGGATCTTAAGTTAAACATTCATATTGTATATAACATAAATTTGGAGGAATATTATCTTGTCTAAATTTGGTACTTCCTGTTCAATCTTGGAATTTTTGGCCATTATAATAATTAATTAAATATCAAAATAATTTGGAAAATTATAATCTTCTGGATTTAGTCTATTTGTGTCATGATAAGTCTCCAGTAAATAATTTAGGGCATTTGGATGATTATTTAGATTATCTTCTATCATGTCCGACGTATAGCCTAGGTTGGTCTACACTTAGCAAATCATTAAAGTTGCAATAGGATGTGATTTGGGATAGTTGTTGGAGTTAGTCATTTTGCTGGGTCGGATAGATGTGGATGATTTTACCATAGAAGGAAAGAAGGGGTAGTAAAAAGTGGTTTGGCTAGAGTGTAGAGGTACTCGGGTTCGACGAAAGATCGTCCTTCCCGAAGAGAGGAAGGTTAAAAATCACACTAGGTTAGTCTATCGTAACACGAGGAAGTAATGGGTAAGGGAATCAACCAGTAATAATAAGTACCTTGCGAAAGGGAATGATGGGCGTAATCCCATCATAGTTTCTAGTGCCCCTTGAGAGCCCTTCACCGGGAATACCGGGGCAGTCCTGGGTTAACGTAAACCGAATTAACAAACTGAAAAGAGTAACCTAGTATTTAGGATCTCACATTTAACAAACACTGTTAGCACAGGAAGTTTGTTGGGAGCTTCAACTCGGTTAGTTTTGAGACGGACTGTTAGGTCCGGGGAGCTTCGGCTCGATTAGCTAAGAGACGGACAGTATGGTCCGGGGAGCTTCGGCTCGATTGGTTTGATACGTTAAATTTGCATGTGTATAAAAGGAAAGAAAATAAAGGTGGTGGGTCTTCGGTATTGGAAGGTCGATGCACCGACACCAATACGCTGACTCGGCAAGTGTGGTTAGCACTTCACCATCAGAAGTCCGGTGCGCCAGCCGACAGGTGTACGCAGGAGTCCGCTTTGTTCACCAAGCATTGAGGCGTACGATAGGTCTGACTGGTAGTTCTTTACTGGTTTAGAGGTGGGTGTGGCCCAACCCACCACTTCCGTCTGCCACCACGGAGGTATCCTGGGAGGTTATGGCTCTAGAAATGGGGAACTAAATTTCTATGTGCACATAGTCGGGTGTGTGAGTTGTACTTGCATGTTCCATCATACCCACTAGCATGTCATAACATAATCGATTCATTTAACCCCTGACACCTAAGGTATAAGTGGAATGGGACGCTTATACATTAGGACTTGCAAAGCGACCCCTTTTCCTATAAGCTTGTGTGGGCAAGTTTATAAATTAAGGTCAATTTCGATATGTATAATCTGCTGTTTGATAACCGACACCCAAAAGTATAATTTTATATGGGACTCTTTTTACAATGGGAGCCCTGCAAGAAGATACCTTGGCTTATTCGTTTCCGCACATAAGTTATGGTTATATTCCATACTTTACTTTATTGCCACATGTATTATAAAAATTGCGTGTATAAGTCGGTTGCCACATGTTTTCGATTACTCTCCACCTTCATGTCCTCCCCATTTTTCCTCTCCACTCGGTGCCTAGGGGCCATGGGGAAGGGATGGGGGATGATAGGACTAATTATTATAGACTAACGGCTTTTGGACCACATCATTTAGAGGATCGTGGAGCCCAGTATGGAGGAAAATCCCCGGAGGTCGGCCCATTTGGAGAAAGGGCAGTCTAGCTCAGCAGTTCAGACAGCTGGGACTGTGAGTCCCTGATTCTAGTAGTGTTTTATTTTGCTTCAACTTTAGTGACTATGTAGTGAGGACATGATGTACCGGGCATAAGCCTGTATTTTAGTACTCTGATATAATATTCTGTTGACACTCCCTTCGTGGAGATTATTTTCTATATGGGATTTCTGTGGACTTGCTGTATTATTTGCTACAGTTGTGATCGAATTGGCCGGCAGGATTGGCGTTTTGTAGTGATGACCTTCCCGGGTGCGATGTGTCACCACAAAGCGGCGGTTCTGGGCCTAAGACCCCGGTGTTTTAAAAAAAAATGGGGGTCTTACAATGTGAGTCCAGAACTCTTCCAAGTGAAATTCGCCGTATTATTCGTGTATCATTCAACACCTATCCACCCGTGCACCCCGAACCTGAGTCAACTTTCCTGACTTAAAGAACGTGAGAAGGGTTTAGCAAGAATCGCGACATTAGAAATCCAATAAAGAAACTAAAAAAATTTTTCCCCGAAATAAGGCTAAGTCTATGTGGAAAGTAAAGAATGAAAAATGCAAAGTATTCTTTAAGTTTACCTGGGGAAATAACTCTGGGTAGTGCTTCAGCATCAAGTCCACCGGTTCCCAAGTATATTCTTCATTCCAATAATTAAACCACAGGACCTTCACTAGAGTAACACTCTTCAGACCCAAGTTCCTTATCTCGGTGTCCACTATCCACACCGGATCTAATCGAATAGATCTATCAGTCATCACTACTCCACATGCAGCAGGTACTTGCTCATCAGGCCGTTGTAGTGGTTTCTGAAGCACCGACACATGGAAGACATTGTGCAAATTTTCCAGCTCTGTTTGTAGCTCCAGCCGATAGGCCAAAGGGCCAATTCTCTCCAATATAACATAAGGCCCAACATACCTTGGGTTAAGCTTCTTCTTCCTACCATGCACAAGTGACACTCCATGCATCTGCCAAATCTTTAAGAACACGTTGTCACCCACTTGTAATTCCATCATCTTACGTTTCACATTATAATACTTTTTCTGCGACTTAAGCCACAAGCATGCGATCTCGTATCACTCTAACAATAACATCAGTGTCATCAATAAAATCGATTCCGAAAATCTTCGGGTCTTCATCCTACACCCATGATAAAGGTGTTCTACATCTCTTTCCATAAAGCACTTTGTTGGGTGCCATCTCGATGCTAGCTTGATGACTATAGTTGTATGAAACTTCCACTAGTGGTAAGAGCCTTTCCCATGGCTCCCCTCTATCCAATACAAACAACCTCAACAGATATTCCATAGTTCTAATGGTCCTGTCAGACAGACCGTCCATTTGAGGATGAAAGGTCATGCTAAAGCTAAGGGGAGAACCCAAATACGCTTGAACTGCCTTCCTTTCCTTGGAGGTAAAGCGACCATCACGGTCGGAGACTATCGTCTTAGGCAATCCATGTTATCTTACAAACTCTTCCACGAAGGGACGTACCAATTCATCCACTTTCTCCTCCTTCCTCATTATGATAAACCTTACAACCTTTGTAAAGCGATCAACTATCACCCAAACCGATTCATTCACTGATCGTGATCGAGGAAGGCCGTGAATAAAATACATTGATATATCTTCAAATTTCCACTCCAGAATCGGAAATGATTATAACAATCCTCCATGGCTCTTGTACTACACCTTCACCTTCTGGCAAGCCTCACAGTGTGTAATATAATACTTAACAACACTCTTCATTCCTGGTCAGAACATGGTCTTTCGTAAGTCATTAAACATCTTGGAAATCCCGCAATGCACAGAGTACTTGGAGCAATGTGCCTCTCTCAAGGTATCTTCCTGGATTTCAATGCGCTTAGGAATGTAGAGTCTGCCATTTAAATGAATGAGGCCTTCTTTCAGAGTATACTCTTCAATAGATCCATCCTAAATTTCCTTAATCACAAGGGCCTAGGTAGCATTTTTCCCTTGCTCTGCCCGAATTTGATCTCGAATATCACAAACTATACTCATAGTAGTTAAGTACTAAGTATACTTCTCAGATTGATCCTTGCACACTGATATGATCTCTATCTCCTCGAGCACTCGAGCCAATTCCATACTCATCATCCGAGACTCAGGGCTCGAATCTGGTACTTTTCTCCTCAAAGCATATATTACGGAGTTTGCTTTACCGCGGTGGTAGTTCAATGCAAACTTATAATCACACAAAAATTCTAGCCACCTCCGCTGCCACAAATTCAGCTCCTTTTGAGTATGAACATACTTCATATTCTTATTTTCCGAAAATATCTCGCAGTGGATGCCATACAAATAATATCTCCAAACCTTTAAGGCGAACACACCTGCCCCCAAATCCAAATCATGCATTGGGTAATTAGCGTCATACTTCTTCAAATGTCTTGAAGCAGAAGGAATAACATGCCCATGTTGCATCAATACTTCCCCCAGCCCTTGATAGGACACATCAGTGTAAACTTAAAATCCTTCTTTCCTTGATGGAAGAGCTAGGATGGGTGTGGTGGTAAGTTGATCCTTCAGCTCTTGAAATATAGCTTCACACTGTGGTGTCCACTCATATGGCACACCATTCTTTGTTAGGGCAGTGATGGGAAGGACTATCTTTGAAAATCCCTTCACAAACTTACGATAATATCCTGAAAGTCCAAGAAAGCTTCGTACATCAGCCGCTGACTTCAAGGGTGACCATTCCTTCACGGCACGCACCTTGGCCGGGTCCACGGCCAATCCAACACCACTAATCATATGACCCACGAAGGCAACTTCTCGGAGCCAAAATTCGCACTTGCCAAACTTAGCAAAAAGGGAATTCTCTTTTAGTTTCTTCTAAACTAAAGCCCAGTGTTCAGCATGCCCCCCTTCCATCTTCGAGTAGACCAAAATGTCATCGATGAAGATGATGTTGAATACATCTAAATACGGCTCAAACACCTTGTTCATATAACTCATGAATGCTGAAGGGGCATTTGTAAGTTCAAATAGCTTCACGGTGAACTCCTATAAACCGTATCTCAAACTGAACGCCATTCTCTTAATATCTTTCTCTCATTTTCTCCACTAGTAGTACCCCGAATGCAAATACAATTTGGAAAACCAATGTTCTCCTACCAACTTGTCGAATAACTCATCGATTTGGGGTAACGGGTAGGTGTTCCGCACCATCAGTCGGTTGAGCTCCCGATAATCAATGCACAACCATAGTGTTCCATCTTTCTTCTTGACAAACAAAATAGGGGCTCCCAAGATGACAAACTAGGAAGAACAAACCCTGATACCACCAACTCCTGAACCTGAACACTAAACTCGGTGAGTTCCTTTGGGGCCATTCTATAAGGGGTCTGAGAGATGGGCTTGGTACTTATTACCAGTTTAATTTGGTAGTCCTCCTCTCTATGTGGTGGTAAGCCTGACAACTTTTCTGGAAATACCTCAGGGAAATCCCGCACTACTCGCACATTTTTCAAACTTTGTGCCATCTCTTTTTGTTCAAAGCATATCATATATACTTCATCCCCTTTCCTTTTAGCCTTAAGGGTCTGAATTGAAGATAACAACATTCGTAGTGTGAATCTAATACATTGGAAGATGACCTCAGAGTCTTTATGCCTCAAAGTGATTTTCTTCTCCGCACAATCTTTCTTGGCGTGGTGCCAATCCAACAATGACATGCCCAGAATGAGGTCGAATTTTGGCATTCTCAACACCGTTGCAAGGGTTCCAAAAATCTCTTCTCTAATGTGTACTTCCATGTCGCACTTGGCGGAAGACGTCATCTTGGAGCCATTTGGGAGGCATACTCTCAATGTGATACTATCAAAGTTTTGCACGCCATTTAAATCTTTTACGAAGTTTGCCGAGACAAACGAATGCGTGGCACCTGTATCAAATAGGGTGTAGGCTAGTTTCCCACTAACCGTCATGGTTCCTAAGTACCAAATCATAATAAACACAATGCTAAATTCCTAGCACAATATAGGCAAGCTAAGGACGGATGCTTATAAATATATTAATCAAGTTATGACATACCTACAATCATATCCTGAGGATTCTGTTCCAGTGCCATATCCACAACAAACATCTTCTCTCGAGGAGGTTCAGGATTCCTTCCTCGTAGTCCTCTTCCTCGGCTATGATCTTGTCCTCGTCCTCACGGGGCTGTTAGAGGAAAAATAGGGGGAGCATCCCCACCAAACTGCGGGTAGTGATGTCGGTTGTTTCCCACTCGATTACACTGAAAGAAAACTCGCTCGTACTGCTCTCGAGGTTGCTGATACATTTTTTGAGGTGGAGGAAACGCTTGTGGATGTGGGACCAGGCGCACCTTTCTAAAATTCTGGTGGAAATGGACGCCACCTTTTTGGTTTCCTCTTCCACCTTTACTATTATGTCTCTTTCTGATGCTGGGGCCTGCTTTCATCACACCTTCGGCGAGTCTCTTACTACATATATTCTAAGTGATCCGCCTCCAACCTTTTCGCCATATAAATTATCTACGCCAAGCTCGCGTCCATTATAAACAAAAAGGATTGCCTTAGGGGATCTCGAAAGCTTTATTAAAATTGTTTTGCATAACCAAGGTCATCCAACTCGTAGGAGTCATCAAATTGAGCAAGGTGCTGAAAATCCCTTTGATATTTTTTCATGGACTTGGATCCATACTTCAACTGCAGGAACCTTTCTTTAAGCTCGTCTCGAGTAGTGGAGGGATGAAATGTTCAAAGAAGGATTAAAAATATTCATTCCAACTGATCTCAGTGTAAGTAGAACCCATGAGGGGCTTCCACCACCTCTTCGCGTGTGTTTCCAAGACTGACACTGCTAGGGTCACATCCATATTGGTTGGACATCTTATTCCTGCCATTAACTCTTGCACTGAATCTTGCCATTCTTCAATACGGACAACTGATTCTGTTCTATAGTAAATAGGTGGGGAGAGGGCTCGGAAGGTACTTAACCAGTTAGAGCCCGGAGCTTGTTGTAGCACTGGGGCCTGTTGAGACCAGAAATCATCTAGGATTGTTGTAAGCGTCTGTCCTAGATCTGACTGCTGAAACTGGGTGGGATGAAAGGGGTGGGAGTGCCCACTACTGGCTCTATACGTGATGGGATCTACACATAAAGGTACAAACCTAAGGTCATGTTGGCTAATCATAAGGTAAAAACTTGAAATACTTTGTGTGAATTAAACATGGGAACACCACTTCTTCCACTATGTCAATTTTTCCTCAAACTCACCAATCGAGCGGGCGTGGTACCATTGTTCAATGAATTTTTTAGTTTAGGATAGTTGCAAGATGATACCATTTGTAAGACCCCCCTCCCAAAACACAAGACACAGTTGAGGGGAGTATTATGCCCAAAACAGCCATCTTGCTGTAACGCCAACAAAGGGGATGACCGATATTATAAGACGCTTATCCTGCCGGCTAAAATCAATATCATCCATGCCAACAAAACATAAAGAATATATATATATATATATATATATATATATAAGTCAAAATACATATAAGAATATACTTCAATTAAGTTCAACAATAATAAGAAGCAAATACAGCTCCTATAATATTAGAGTACCAAAAATTTTCCCCAAGGGATATAATATGAGTCACTCAAAAACTAACATGCGTAACTAATGGCAGCGATAGTAATGTCATATCAGACCCTATCACCCGAGCATGGCTTCCCTCCTGCACAACCTACTGTTGTTCTATCTGTGAGGTATCCCCAAAAAATGGAAGACGTAGCAAGCGTTAGTCATATAGACTAAGTGGCTATCACATCCCTTCCCCTCGATGACTCATAGGCACCGGGCAGAGAAAAGGAAGAAGGGTACAATATATATATAATGAAATATAAATCTATGGGTAGTTAATGTAACACCCTTATCCGTCGCATGGTATATAGTAGTAGGTCCATCCGGAGCCTAATGCCATATACTACATACAGACCGAAGGGTTACATAATGAAACCATTCTCCCAAACATTAACATCCTACACAGAGCACCTATCAGAAGCTTTTAATTAATTGAAAGAACCCAAATAATAGATAGTATGAAACATGAATGTCCACTAACCACATTAGGAAAGAAATACCACAATACATAAATGTACTTGGCCTTATGGCCTTACAAATGTTAACTTAACAACAAAGTGGTTTACAGACATCGGCTCGCAGGACGGCCACACATGGTAGATATAAAACAACAGTTCACTTTGGCCTTCGAGGGCCAGCACAGCAGCTTGGGCTTCAGCCCGCTATTTGGTACTTGGTTCCGCCGCACCTGCAAGCAACATTCCACTGTATGGTGGCGAACAAAGCAACGGTCAGCTAAAGCTGACCAAATTATAACGACCCCGCCCCTTATTCAGGACGACGGTACTCCTTCCCTGCAAGTCAGTAGCCAAGCTAAACAATTAAGTACATAAGTATATTTCGCCACAGGTGTTGGCTCGCTCGGCCAAACACCTCGTGCACTATGGGCACATTCTCAGTAAATCTGGTCAATTCCGTGGCTTCACTACAATCCAAAAATCCTAGTGAAAGTACAACCTAGCACAGTTCACCATAGGTGGAGGCTCGTACGACCGCCCACCCCGTGCACTAAGGGCACATTGACAGTGTACCGGACTACCCGAATACCACCTCCGTTTAGAGGTCCTTGACTTGATGGATTACTTTGAGCATTTCAGTCTTTACGGCACTTGGCGTGAGACTCTCATTGTGCCACCGACGAGAGCCAATTTCTGCTACTATCATGTAATGGTCCACATAACCCAGGTACAACTCCACCATTTCCCCTTCCTCAAGTAGCCCTACCATCTCTGAATACCGTAGTACTCATGGCCAAACCTGTAGGGCGGGGGTCGGTTTTACCTTTCCTGTTCGGCTCCCTGGACTAATAATTCTTAACCCCAAGGGCTCACCATTTTCCAAAGAAAGACCCTACATGTCTCCTGGAGACAGGCCTCACACATACAATCCCAATTATATAAGGTTGGCCCCAGGCCACCTAGTTGACAGGAATGCGTTTCCTCCCAGTTTTACGGGTGCACCTTAGATTTAATCCCCAAGGCTCCCTGTTGCAATCTACCGTGTAGAAAAACCAAAAAAACAACACAATACAGAGTCTTGTCAGACAATCAATGCACAATGCAACATCACCAATCCAGACAAACACGTCTGGGTAGGCTTCACACACAATGCCTATGCCCGTACTTCGATTCCGGACTCTAAACAAGGGGGACTTCACATATCTACCCCAAGGAACACCGCGCAATCACCGCACACTCGCGGGAGCGGGTTTTCCATGACGAAAGGAAAAAGACTTCACTTGTCCAAGTTGAGAATCGTTACCCTTGAAGTCTGTTTTGACGCCATATAAAACTAGCCAGATGGAAAGCTTCGCAATGAGAATGCCTCCGCAGATCCGGTCTCGGTTTTCGATTTGTTGCTCCGATGCTCCGCTAGCGGCTGGGATCCTCCTACTTCTTCCTTGTTTCTCCTCTCTCTAAGACTTAAGAAAAATAAAGGCCAAAAGAAAATGAGGAGTTTAGCCCCCACTCCCGGCCTTAAGGAAGAAGGATTAATCCTATGTTGTAAGATCTGATTTAAAGAAAACGAACGGATCGGATCCAGCCAAAAAGTCACTAAAATAGGCCGAACACGGCTTTGCACACAGCCTTGTCATAGGCCGTGTGCCTTTATCCAGACATGACTATTGAGTACATAAAAGGACACGGGTTGGGACACGCCCGTGTCCCAACCTTACATAGCCGTGTAGGGTCATCTACACGCTTGTGACCAGGGGCGTGTCACGCATAACCGCTACGCCAAATGATACGTCCCTTGGTGGATACAGGTGGCCACACGCCCGTGCCGAACCTGAGACACCCGTGTCATACAGTACATGCTCGTGTTCAGGGCCGTGTCCCTCAGTCGGCACGGGACCAAACTTCCAGAAGAGTACACGGCCATATGACACGCCCATGTCATATGTCGTATGCCTGACACGCCCTGTGACATGCCCATGTCACAGGCCGTGTTCGAGCACTCAACGCTCGTCGGCCTCGACTCGACTACTCGAGCACGACACGACCATGTGACACGCCCGTGTCACAAGCCGTGTTCCCCATACCATACCCAAACTTGATTCATATACCATCCGTTTCACTTTTAATTTTTGGGGCGTTACAGTTAATCACTAGAGGGGGGTGAATAGGTATCTTTTAAAATTATTTGTCACTTATAGCAAATACTTGTACTAATATTTCAGCTGATACTTGAAAGAAAATTACAGCACAAGTAATCAACAAAACACAGCACAAGCAATCCAAAGTACATATAAATTTTATAGTAGTTCCCATATCTAGGGTACATCCAATTTCCCCCTTCTTCCTAACTAGGAATGTACTAAATAAGGTTATTTCTCCTCCTCTTCAACTCAGATCAAAAGATCTTACAGGCTCAGTTTCTGTTAAGAAACCTACACTCAGACCAACAGGTCCTACCTCATAGATCCACCCAATCACCAACCTCAGGTCTCTCAAGAACCCTACCTAAGCCTTAATAACACAGGCTTACACCTTAGTGATCCAACTCAAATCACCTACCTCAGGTTCTTCAAGAACTCTACCTTAGCCTTTGTAAATCAGGCTTACAACTCAGAGATTAAATCTCCTACCAAAATATGAAAAATATTCTCAGAAAACATCAATTCTGTAATCTAACTTATCTGAGAATTCAGATTCTTCAATTCAGCAACAATAGGATTGATTCTTGAAAAGTAAGCTGGCTGAAATGATTCTTCTCTAGATTGGCAAGTTCTTGATATCGATCGACTTAATTTCCTTGAAAAACTTAAGGAACAGATCCACCTTCATCCTCTGATCAACTTGTTGAAAGGATCAGAAGACTTTCCTATCACTTGGCCATGCATTAACCTCATCCAATTCCTTCTTAAAGTCAAACATTCACAATCAAATATTCTTCCACAAGAATATCTTTTATACAATAAAATATATCAATTTATTTGATCACTAGCTTACCCAAATCATTTGTTTGTCAACCTTCTTCAAACCGTCGGTATAATCATATCCCATCAAACAATTTGTTTATCTCGATTACGTATAGCCTTTGTTTTCAAAAACCTCAACCTTATTTAATTTCTTAAGGATCTACCCCATCTGTCCTTTGTTTATCACAAACATCCATAAATTAATTTCATCAAATCTCAATGTTAATTTACTATGACCTCTCTACCAATTCAAACCCGGATCTACACTAACCCGAGAACATGTACTTAAGAATTGATTGTATAACAACTTCGACTCGACATTCCCGAGTCTACAGGACTCTTATGAAAACATCTAACTATCCATTGGAAAGGTATTTCCAAGGGCTACGACTTTCATGTTTAGTCAAAAGCCCTGATCTTGCCGTAACATACCCGAAATCGGCCTTTAAGCTCGCTGCACAAGGAAAACATATTTTTGTTCGCATCTTAAAGTAAGATGGACGACATCGGTTCATCTTCTTCCTTTATAAATTTAATAAATACAATATACAAAACTTCCTCCTCCCTTATTCACCCTCAATAGACGATTTCTCTTCACGATACTAAGTCCACAATCTTCACAAAGAAGAGTGGAGAGGTTGAAGACATCAGATATCTAGGGCACAAACCCTAGCATGGTCTCTACTTAGGAGATCTTCATCTTATAATTCAAACTCTTTTGAGTCGACATCTCTCCTTAAAAATAACAATAGATCTAGCACCAAGGGAGAGGGCAGGAAGCATACCTCGTTTCATGCTGTTCCAGCCATGGATCTCATCACTCTCCTTGGAGGCATCTTCTTTAACGTTAGTTTTGTTTTTCATAGAAGAAGAGAAGGGAAGTTTTTCCTCCATAAATATCCTCTAGCAACTTTTCTCTCCTAACGGTTTCAGCACATGTAACGGCTCGGCAAAAATGGCGAAGTGACAACTAGGTTTTCCTGTAAGTCTTCTTTTATAATGAGAAATTAGGGTATAACCGCTTTGCCACGTGTCATGGTGTTACTGGACCACCCATTATTATATTAATTATGTCATTTTGAAAAGATGAGTCCAATTTAAGTCATTTGGCACCAATAAAAAAAATTCAATTCAGATTGTGCATGCGGCAGCAAGCAAAATTAGCCAAAAAATCCACCAAGTCAAAATAATTGAGTATGCCTCATTCAATCGACGAATCTTCGAGTGGCATCGAGTGCACTCAACACACTCGATGCCTACAGGTCTCAGAACAACTAAGTCAAAAATCATTGAGTATGACTCCTTCACTCGACGAATCGTTGAATGGCTTCGACTGCGCACAACACACTCGATACCTACATGTCTCAGAATTAAGTCTAAGTAAAAAGCATTGAGTTCACTTCCCTTTACTCAACGAATAGTCGGGTGCCATAGAATGCACTCAACGCACTCGACACCTCATTGAGTCCAAATCTTTTTAAGCTAAAATCGCGAAATATGGAACCTTCACTCGACGAATCGTAGAGTGGGGTCAAGTGTACTCAATGCACTCCACGCATAGAGTTCTCAGAATAACTCATGTCCAAAAGCATTGAGTGGCATTGAGTGATGGCGCACCCCCTCCACCTCTACTTGGAGAGGATGCTGACGATGATGAGGTTGACCCGGTTGCTGAGGCGATTCAACTAAAGGACGTGAGGCGTCACGATGATGCTAGCGGAAGGCTACGTTACAACCTCCGCCCGCGGCGCGCAACATTCGCCGCACCGCTTTAAAACATTTCCCTTTTCATGCTTTATTATTTCTATTTTACGAATATAAAATTATCCAAGTTTGAAGTGATAATTTTATATTCAATATTGCACTTTTTATTTTTGCATTTGGACAATATTTTTATTTGGTGTGCATTTAAGCATTTGGATGGATGAGATTACATCTCCATCATGAATGGTTAAGGCTTGTTTGTAACTCCTATTTAAGGAGGCCTTGTTATGAGATAATTAGAGAAGAATTGAACCCTAAAATCCCCTTGAGGAGTTTCGGCCAAGAGGAGGAAACCTCCTAGCCGCCGCCCCTTTCCCCCCCTTTGCTTGTGGTGTGAAGCCGCCAGCCTCCCTTGCTCCCTCCATCCGTTCGGTGCGACTCAGGCGCGGCTTCCTTCGGTGCGACTCCGTGGAAGAAGGTTGCAAGCCCTTCGGTGTGATGCCAGTGGATCCGTGGAGAGAGTGATTCTCCCACAGTTATCTTGTGTGAACGTTCTCCGGTTGGGTAAAATATCTCATCCCTCCTTGTGTGATTTCTTCTAATTAGTTGTGGTGGATCGCAAATCGTTTTATCCGCTTTGTTAAATCAATCGCTGCACTTTTCATTTCGAAATCGCCGTTGCTAGGCTTTTTATTTCCGGATCGGGTGGATCCTATTTGCCGGAGCGGATCTTGGCCTATAGCCTTGGTTTTGCTCCCAAAAAGGTTGGCAATCTTTATGTTAGTTTGGGGAACGATCCGACTCAAATTTCGATCGCTATTTTCGAGTCGACCAATCCTCCTTGTTATTTTTATGCGCTGCATTTGTGACGAGGAAATATTGTGGGCGATAGGTGCTGTGTAGGTGCGATAGTTCTAAGACGATATTGGGCGAGGAGTGAATTATTTCCGTAGAGGTCTCCGATTTCGGACATCCCTACATCAATTTGGTATCAGAGGCGGTCGTTTCAACTCCCACGTTGCTAACATCCTCTCTGCGTTCGTCGTTGGTTGATCTGAATTTTCTAAGATCTGAAATTTCGGATTGGTCTGCGTTTAGTAAATCCGTCGAAATTTTAAACTTGTCAAAAAAATCTGAAAAAAAAACTGTAGCTTCCTGCACTTATTTCCAGCAACTTTAAAACAAAAAATTTTTTGATTCGGCCGCGTTAAGTCTGCCTGCAAATTAGAACTTCGTAATTCTATCTAGTTGGTCTGCAAATAGCGGGCTGAAATCTTCATTTTGCAGCAAAATTTAAAAAAAATTTTTTTTTAACGATCTACGTGTTTCTCACATCACGCTTGTCAAAAAAAAATTATTTTTATTCTAGCTACAGCCCTAGGAAAAATTATCTTTCATAATTTTCTGGGTCTTGCATGCGCACTAGGCTAGACACGGAGTATTCGGCACCGTCTACGTCTAGGATGGCTGAGAACGAGCACGAAATTCGTAACGCTGAAGCGATAGCAGGTCTTCGTAACGATATGACGGAACTTAGGGCCACCTTAGCACAGATTTTACAAAATCAAGTTAGGTCACCCTCACCTTCCGCTAATGTTGAGTTGCCCCACCGGCGCCAACATATTTCCGATTCGGATTCGGATGGCGACTCCCCACGAGTGCCCCCTCGAGGCAATCGCCACGGGCGAGAGTTTGATATTACAAGGGCCATCAAAATTGATGCCCCCACTTTCGATGGTATGGGAGATCCACAGAATTTCCTCACATGGATAGTGGACATGGAATGCTATTATGATTGACACCATCTTACGGACCCCCAAAAGGTCCAAGTTGCTAGGATGAAGCTAACCGGTCGCGCCAAAACTTATTGGCTGAATGAAGAGCGTAGACTAGGGACTGGGGACGGAGACCCGATTATTGGATGGACCGTCATGAAGAATTTGCTGACCGATCAGTACGTCCCCGCGTACCATCGGACACAAATGTTTGACGAGCTCGCCTCCCTGCGGCAAGGCTCCAATTCTGTATCAGAGTACATGGGAGAATTAAAGGACCGGTTGGTGCGTTGTAACCTGAGGGAGATCCCCGAAGTCACCCTTTCTAGGTTTCGTAAGGGGCTTCAACCCGATATTCAGCGGAAGCTCTTGCGTTATGGCCACACTGATTTGAACACCACATTCAATGCCGCCCTCGACATTGAAAAACACTTAGCCTCTAAGGCTCACTCCCGTTATTCTCATGCGAAAGGAAAATCCTCTACCGGAGCATCTTCCTCCACCTATCAAGATAAGGGGAAGTACCGGTCGGCCGAGTCCAAGTCTGTCGTGATCACGGCTAGGAACACCAAGAACCCCGCGAGTGAACGCATTCCAATCGAAAAGGTTAGCAAGACTAACGCCACATGCTATTCTTGCGGCATTCAAGGTCATTATGCCTTCGAATGCCCAACGAAGACTAAAGCCATAGCCCTATTAGAGTCGACGACCGATCTTGCGGATTATGTTTATGAGGCTGCTGAGGAAAGCGACCCGAAAGAGGTCCCAAGTTACTTAGAGGACGATCACCCCCTTATGGTGATGCGTTGTATCTTGGCCACCCCTCGACCATTAGATGAATGGAAAAGGACGAGCATATTTTCCCTGATTTTTAAGAGTGGCGAGAAACTCTGCAAGCTGATTGTTGATAGTGGTAGCTGTGTGAACGTTGTATCTGAGAACGTCATAGCACGTATGTCCTTGACCACAGAACCACACCCGACCCCATATAAGGTCGCTTGGATCAACAAGATCTCCGTACCCGTTACCAAGCGATGCCTGGTCCCACTCTCATTCAAATCCTACGTTGATGAGGTGTGGTGTGATGTCCTTCCGATGGACGCTTGTCATGTGTTGCTAGGCCGCCCTTGGCTATATGACCGTGATGTTACTCATTTTGGTAGAGCCAACACATATGAATTCAAATTCAATGGCAAAACCGTCACCTTGAGACCGACCATCCCAAAGGAGCCCGTAGTCTTGGCTAAGGACACCACTATCCCGGTAGAACGGAAAGCATTGAATCTAGTTGGTAAGAAAGAGTTTGAGAGAGATCCGTTCCTTGATGGAATTATGTATGCGCTAGTCCTCCTAAGTGCGAAGCCCGATTCTAGCATTTTGGATGAGTTACCTAGTGAGTTACGAGTACTATTGGAAGAATATAGGGACGTGTACCCGGATGAGCTACCGTCCACGTTGCCCCCGCTTAGAAATATTCAGCATGCGATAGACCTCATCCCGGGGTCTTCCTTGCCAAATCAGCCCCATTATCGACTCCACCCCGCAGCTCACCTGGAGTTGCAGTCCCAGATAGAGGGCTTGCTAGAGAAAGATTTCATTAGGACTAGTATGAACCCATGCGCGGTGCCAGCCCTTCTTGCCCCCAAGAAGGATGGTACGTGGAGGATGTGCATTGATAGCCGGGCTATCAACAAGATCACCATCAAGTATAGGTTTCCCATTCCCCGCCTAGATGATTTGTTGGATGTCTTGTCTGGGGCCACCGTATTCTCCAAATTTGATCTTCGGAGTGGCTATCACCAGATTAGGATACGAGAGGGCGATGAGTGGAAGACAGCATTTAAGTCGAAGGATGGACTGTACGAATGGCTTGTGATGCCCTTTGGGTTATCCAATGCCCCTAGTACCTTCTCCCGGATGATGACACATGTCTTTCAGCCATTCATGGGGAAGTTCGTTGTCGTCTACTTTGACGATATACTGATTTATAGCACCTCTACTACCGAGCACATCTCCCACATGAGAGTGATCCTTTCCACCCTGCGGAAAGAGACCTTATTTCTCAATCTTAAGAAATGCACTTTCAATGCCTCGGAGGTAGAGTTCTTAGGTTATATAGTCGATTCACAGGGTATTCGAGTTGATCCGGGCAAGGTTCAGGTCATTAAGGACTGGCCCGTGCCAACCACCCTACGTGAGGTACGTAGTTTCCATGGGTTAGCCACATTTTATCGTCGTTTCATACGAGACTTCAGTAGTATTATGGCGCCTATCACCGACTGTATGAAGAAGGGACAGTTTACATGGACGAAGTCCGCCACCTATGCTTTTGAACGAATAAAGGAGCTTATGACTGAGGCACCTGTCTTACGTCTACCTGACTTTTCTAAAGTCTTTGAGCTCACATGTGATGCGTATGGAGTAGGGATTGGAGGTGTCCTGAGCCAGGAGGGCCATCCCGTTAGTTATTTCAGCGAGAAGTTGTCGGGCCCCAAGTTGAATTATTACAATTACGATAGGGAGTTCTATGTTGTAGTCCGATGTCTACACCATTGGAGGCACTATCTCCTCTCCAAGGAGTTTGTGATCCTCTCCGATCATGAGGCCTTTCGTTTCATTAACGGACAGCATAAAATCAGCCCAAGACACGCTAAGTGGGTAGCATTCCTACAAGGTTATACATTTAACCTTAAACATCTTAAAGGAGCTGATAACCGAGCCGCTGACGCCCTTAGTCGTCTTACGCTTTTACTCACTTCTATGGAAGTACATGTTATAGGATTTGAGCGGGTTAAGGATGAGTATGCTACGTGTCCTGACTTCCAAGACATCTATTTATCAGCCCAGGATAGTTCCCCCACGACGATATCTGCATACGTCATTAAGGACGGTTACCTGTTTAGGAACGGAAAGCTATGTATTCCGCAGTCATCGTTTCGTCTACATATCATTTGGGAATTGCATAGTGGAGGGTTGAGTGGTCACTTCGGTAGGGATAAGACGATTACGTTAGTCGAGGAAAAGTTTTATTGGCCCAAACTTAAGACTATGGTAGGAAGAGTCGTGAGTAGCTGCCGAACGTGTCAGGTTTCTAAGGGTGGTAAAACCAATGTAGGATTATATACACCCTTGCCTATTCCCACCATGCCTTGGGTGGATGTTAGTATGGACTTTGTATTAGGCCTTCCCCCTACCCGACGCCGTCATGATTCCATTTTTGTAGTTGTGGATAGATTTTCCAAGATGGCTTATTTCATCCCGTGCAGTAGAACAAACGATGCGTCTCATGTCGCTAAACTATATTTTAAAGAAGTCGTTAGTCACCGCGGAGTGCCAAAGACCATAGTTTCGGATAGAGACGTAAAATTCACTAGTTATTTTTGGAAAACGTTATGGATATTAATGGGAACAAAGTTATTGTTTTCCTCCGCCTATCATCCCCAAACGGATGGGCAGACGGAAGTAGTTAATCGGAGTTTAGGGAATTTGTTAAGATGCCTCGTGAGCGATCATTTAGGCACTTGGGATCTTCTCTTACCCCACGCCCAATTAGCCTACAATAATTCCAAAAATAGGTCTACGGGTATGTCTCCGAATGAGATTGTCCACGGTTATAAAGCTCCTGTGCCGCTTTACTTGGTGCCGTTGCCTCCAACGTACAAAGCAAGTCAATTTGCACAATCCTTTGCCCAACACATCCATGATCTACATGCACGTATACGGGCCACATTGCGTCACAATACGACTCCTATCAGGCGCACGCTAATTTACATAGGAGAGTATCAAACTTTAAAATTGGCGATCTGGTTTTAGTCCGTTTAGTTCCCGAACGCTTGCCAACTGGCACCGTTAAAAAGTTAGCACCAAAGCACGCCGGCCCTTTTCGGATTATTAAGAAGTTAGGTGACAACGCTTTCATTTTTGACTTGCCTGCTGATTGGGTATCTCCCCCATTTTTAACGTTTCGGATTTAACGATATTTGTGTCGCCACCACAAGAGTTGATTTCTTTGTCGTCTTCTTCTCCCACTTTAAATTCTCATGGGTTGGGGAGTGGTAGAACGGATGATCTCTCTCTTACGGTCCCCACAGGTATATCATCGGATGGTACGTTGCCTTCTTTCTTGCCTACTGCTAATATGTTCCCCAGGTTCCCACGGACATTTTCCACTCCCGAGATGATACTTGCTGCTGAGCATGTTACCACTGCTGATGGCGACACCCGCCGCTTCCTCATCCGTTGGCGTGACCGCCCCCCTTCGGATGACTCTTGGGTGCTCGAGTTAGAGCTGCAAAGTTTGGATGCCGATCTTCTTCGCCGCTACCTCTTGGACCACGCAACAGAGATGCGTGATTTTGAGCGGGGGAGGATTGATGGCGCACCCCCTCCACCTCTACTTGGAGATGATGCTGACGATGATGAGGTTGACCCGGTTGCTGAGGCGATTCAACTAAAGGACGTGAGGCGTCACGATGATGCTAGCGGAAGGTTACGTTACAACCTCCGCCCGCGGCGCGCAACATTCGCCACACCGCATTAAAACATTTCCCTTTTCATGCTTTATTATTTCTATTTTAGGAATATAAAATTATCCATGTTTGAAGTGATAATTTTATATTCAATATTGCACTTTTTATTTTTGCATTTGGAGAATATTTTTATTTGGTGTGCATTTAACCATTTGGATGGATGAGATTACATCTCCATCATGAATGGTTAAGGCTTGTTTGTAACTCCTATTTAAGGAGGCCTTGTTATGAGATAATTAGAGAAGAATTGAACCCTAAAATCCCCTTGAGGAATTTCGGCCAAGAGGAGGAAACCTCCTAGCCGCCGCCCCTTTCCCCCCCTTTGCTTGTGGTGTGAAGCCGCCGGCCTCCCTTGCTCCCTCCATCCGTTCGGTGCGACTCCGACGTGGCTTCCTTCGGTGCGACTCCGTGGAAGAAGGTTGCAAGCCCTTCGGTGTGACGCCGGTGGATCCGTGGAGAGAGTGATTCTCCCACAGTTATCTTGTGTGAACGTTCTCCGGTTGGGTAAAATATCTCATCCCTCCTTGTGTGATTTCTTCTAATAAGTTGTGGTGGATCGCAAATCGTTTTATCCGCTTTGTTAAATCAATCGCTGCACTTTTCATTTCAAAATCGCCGTTGCTAGGCTTTTTATTTCCGGATCGGGTGGATCCTATTTGCCGGAGCGGATCTTGGCCTATAGCCTTGGTTTTGCTCCCAAAAAGGTTGGCAATCTTTATGTTAATTTGGGGAACGATCCGACTCAAATTTCGATCGCTATTTTCGAGTCGACCAATCCTCCTTGTTATTTTTATGCGTTGCATTTATGACGAGGAAATATTGTGGGCGATAGGTGCTGTGTAGGTGCGATAGTTCTAAGATGATATTGGGCGAGGAGTGAATTATTTCCGTAGAGGTCTCCGATTCCGGACATCCCTACATCATTGAGACCATTCAACGCCATGTTGAATCCACTCAATATTAGCTTCCAAAATAATTCTAAGTCCTAATTCGTCTAGTGGCGTTGAGTCCATTCAACGCCTTAGCCAAAAACTTTATTCGTTGAATGGCAAGTATACCGGTCTCATAAGTAATATAAAATGGATGAATTTTCCCAAGTATCGATCTCGAGGGAACACAACAAGGTGGAGTTAAATTTGAGGAGGATTTGAGATTGAAGTCCAAGGGTCTAACCTACGAAGGGGGGGGGGTTTGGTATTTTTCGCAAAAAGAAATAAAATACTAAAAACTACTCCTATGCAACACCATTATCCGATGCTTCTCCATGTGGGATGAAGATGCGTTGACCTATGTGTTTAACTCGCGTACGGGCGCTTCTAGTTTTTGGGGCAAAAAACTTGAAGCGTTGAACGACAAGTGTTCGGTCTCACAAGTAATATAAAATGGCAAATTTCCCCAAGTTTCGATCTCGAGGGAACACAGCAAGGTGGAGTTAATTTTGAGGAGGACTTGAGATTGAAGTACAAGGGTCTAACCTACAAAAGGGGGTTTGGTTGGCTGCGGATAAAGAAAGAAAAATACTATAAACTACTCTTATGCAACACCGCTATGTGATGCTTCGCTAGGTGGGATGGAAGACTACACGTGCCTCTATGCACCGAATCGCTGGGCGGATGGATGATTAGGAATGGCAGAATGAGGTTTGAGACCACCTCTTTGCTATACATGCTTCTAGAAATTGCTAGAACGACATTACAGGCCGTGGTGGCGGATGGTAATAAAGGCAGTTTTCAAGAAACTAAAGCGTAAAACAATATAAGTTCACATAGACATGAATCTAAAAAACCATATAACTTAAGAGAGACAACATCTAAAAATTAAGATTTAACACACATATACAACAAGAAAGCAAGAACAAGTCAAGAGATCGACGAAATATAATGTCTTGTTGAGGATTCACGGTAGGATTCGCCGGGTTGTCAATCCGCATCCTAGCTCGGTCCTCAACTACGTCCAGGGTAGAGGAGGATGCCAGTAACTCCTAATGGACCCGCCTTCTTCGTGTCACGATGCGGAAGAAGGTTGCAAGCTTCCCTTTGCTTGTTAGCTATGTCATCAAACTTGAAATAGAGCTTAAAAGATGAAGGAGAAGGCCGAGAGCAAGCACCGACAAGAGGTAGGCTTCGTGAGAATGGTCGGAGCTTCTCTCCTTGGTGGAAGATGAAGTGGGAAGGTGTAAGTGCGGACCTTTTCTCAAAAACGGCGGAAAGAATGACTGAAAACGAGGTCTCTCAAATGGCAGGAAACCTGCGCTTAAATAGAAACAGGTCAGAAAATTGGTCACGCACAGTCTAGCGCACGACCATGCGTGAACCGTGCCATTTTGGCGCGCAAAAAATGGCTTGCGAGAAATAATCGATCGGAGAATTACTAAAAATGAGGATATCATCAAAATACACCACCATGAATTTTCCCATGAATGGTTGGAAGACATGAGTCATCATCCTAGAGAAATTACTCGGGGTATTGAAAAGCCCAAATGGTAACACTTACCATTCGTAAAGCCAATCTTTTGACTTGAAAGCTGTCTTCCATTCATCTCCCTACCTAATACGGATTTGGTGGTATCCACTCATAAGGTCCAATTTTGAAAAGATCGTGGCCCCAGCTAACATGTCATATAATTCATCCAAACGACGGATGGGGAATCGATATTTAATAATAATTTTATTTAGGCCCGACTATCCACACACATCCTCAAAGTGTCGTATTTCTTAGGGGAAAGTAAGGCGGATACTACACACATACTCTTATTATGGCGGATAAATCTTGTACTTAACAAATCAGAAATTTGGGCTTGCAACTCTATGTGTGCAGAAGTGTTTAGCCGGTTCTGAGGAAGGTTGGGTAAAGAGGAACCCGAAATGAAATCTATTACATGTTGAATGTCCCGCATGGGGGGTAACATGCGCGATAGCTCATCCGGATATACATCCTTAAACTTTTCTAAATGTTTCCTCAATGCAAGAGGAAAATAATCAAAAGAGGATATATCTTCCATTATTTGCAAAAAAACAAATGCATACATGACATGATACATAAAAGTGTCACGTACAAACTCCTTCTTACCTATCAGACTTAATGTTTTCTTCTCTACAAGAATAATTGTGTCTTTAGAAGGGGCAATAGGAACCTTAGGTGGAGTGGGCTTCAAAAATATGGTCTTTCAATTAAATTTGAACTCATAGAAATTTGCACGTCCCAAGTGAGGAACATCATGGTCATAAAGCCTCTAACGCCCTAATAGAACATGACAAGTATCCATGGGGATGACGTTACACCAAATTCTCTCTATATAAGCCTTGATTGTAATGGGAACCAAGCAACACTTCAAAATTGGAAGAGATGTCTTGTTAACCAAAGCAACCTTATAAGGGTGAGGGTGAGGTTTGAAGGTTAACAACCTTTGTGGCACCGCATTTTCCGAAATAACATTCATACAGCTTCCACTATCGATAATCAATTTACACCACTTCTCCCCGCTCTTAAATTTTAACGAGAAAATATTCGTCCTATTCCAATCGTCCGATGCTCGCGGAGTAGCCAAAATATTTATCATCACCATCATATTAACATAATCCTCTATGTTGCTAGATAATCCTTCCGATTCAGACTCCGATTCTTCACCGACCTCATACATGAGCTCCGCAGATTTAGATGAGGCATCAAATAGGGCTAGGATCTTGGGATTGGTGGGACACTCTCTAGCAGAATGTCCCTGAATTCCTCAAGCAAAACAAGTAGCATTCATCTTGCTTATCCTAGTGAAGGGCACTCTCTCACTTGCAAGGCTTCTCAAATTACTAGCCGTAATGATAATAGAGTTCGGGTTAGCGGACCGAAACTTACCCTTATCCTTATGGGTTAAGGGGGTGGGGGGGGGGTTCTCCTAAGATTGACTTTCTTTCTAAAAGGTTCGAGATTTGTACTTGAAAACATTATGCTTCTCAATATCCAAGGCAGCGTTTAAGGCGGTGTTCAAGTCGGTGTGACCATACCGTAGGAGCTTACCCTGAATGTCGGAGTTTATCCCTTTACGAAATCTTGAGAGGGTGATCTCTGGCATCTCCCTAACATCACACCAAACCATCAGGTTCTTAAGAAGGCTCATGTAATCAGCGACCGGCCTATTCCCTTTTTTAAGGGTAGATAAATCATCAAACATCTGTGTCTGATGGTACGCAGGAACGTACTGATTAGTCAACATGGCTTCCATGCCAGCCCAACCAATAAGTAGTAAAATGTTCACCGCACCTAGATGTCATTCCTTATTCAGCCAAAATATTTTGGCCCTGCCTAACATCTTCATCCTCGTAACTCGGACCTTGTTTACGTCGGTTAGATTATACCACACAAAATAGCACGCTATTTCCATAACCCAATCTAACAACACTTGGGGTTCACCTAGTCCATCGTATTATGGGGGTTTGACCCGAACAACCCTAGTGATATCAAACTCGTACAGTTCCTGGTTATTATGATTAGGTGCATGCGGGACAAAATCGTTATTATTTTGTTGTTCCCCTCATCACGTTACAGGGCCGCCTTATTATGGGGAGCCTCTTAGTTTAATCTCATCTTGTGAAGCATCTCCCAGATGTCCGTCAGCTGATTAGTGAACTCTTGGCAGAGTTCATCAATCATTGTCGCACCGTGACCCATATCCCGGTCGTCCGCCATATTGGAGGAGCGAGTATACTCCGTGCCAAGTCAAGTGCGCATGCAATGAAAGAAGTTTGACCCTGACTTGATGATACTTTATAAAAGAATTTTTTTTCTAATAATAACTTGTAAAAATAAAATATTTTTTAATTTCTCACGGCGAAGAGTATGGAGATTTTCCAGAAATTTATTTTTGGATTTCGCAAAAAAATGAGAATATTTGTTCGCTATTTGCAGACCATAAATTAAAATTTTCGTTATTTTGAACAACGAAATGTTCTAGACAAGTATGTGTCGGAGTCCTATAAATATTATGATGGTGTCTATTAGGAAATTGACACTAACCTGGATATGATACCAAATTGATGTAGGCTCGTCTCCCGATGAACCGAGAAGGACAAAAGACACCAAACCACTCTCTCACGTTCCAATTCTACGATTGCAAAAGTAAAACGCAGTACACTCGATTTGTAATATTATTTTTCCAATGCTAACGTACGGGTTATCCACACCCTTAGAGATCAAATAAAAGTTATGAGCCAATATTCTCTCAATCGAAGAGGATCTACAAGATCCGTTATTGCGTGTGTTGTAACAAAAGAGATCCACCAAAAAATAACGATTTGAAAATGGTAGACCTCTCCCAACAGAAGAAAACAAGGTCCGCTAATCCTCACGAATTTAAATAGGTAAAGAGAAAACAATAATAATCGAATGGATCAAAACCAAGATGAAATCAAGATTCGCAGACAACGCAAAAGTTAACCACCATAAGATTTATCTAGGAGGGAACACACAAGATTTGAGACTTTCGTTTCCCCACTGGGAAGATGATTCCTTGGAAGAGGATCGCTCTTCGACAGTTTTGCCAATGTCACACCGAACGGAGACAAACTTGTCCTCCTTCCTCGCTTCATGCCGGAGAAGATTCTTCGTTGCAAGAGAACTTTACCTTGGATGAAAAATCCACCAAGTGGGAGAGAACAAGGTTGGCTGAAAACTCTATGTGGGGATCCCTTGTGTAGCCTAAATCTTCTTGAAATGGGCTTCATTTTCTTGTAAGAATTGGAAAGGAGAGGGGAGGTGTTATGGTGACGAAGAGAGGAGGGGAGAGGGGGAGAGTGGCGGCTGAACCTCTAGGGGAAGAGAGAGAAATCTGATTTCAGATTTTAGGGTTTCCTTCCATTCATCTCTCAATAATTCATCCACACATACCCTTATATAAGGCTAACAAAAATCTTGGCTATGCATAGCCCACTTTAAAATAAATTATAGTCCAGATTTTAAAGCAATAAAATGTAAGACCCCAACCTCGGAGATGATCGCGTTCGGGCACCGTTTTGAGGGTCAAAACGGTGTCGGGTGGAAAAAATGGTCAACATGAATTTTGTTCGTCTCGACGAGATCTACAACTTTCATGTTGACCACTTTTCGATTTGAGGTCATCTCAGGGGCACACGGCCAGGAACACGGCCGTGTGCCTACCCGTGTTCAGTGGTCGAATGCGTTTTTGTGCAGTCTCGAGTCAGAGAAGGACACGGCCTGACACACACGGCCGTGTCTCAAGCCGTGTGTGGGGCACACGGCCTCGAACACGGCCATGTCAGGAGCCGTGTCGATCGGCGAATGAGTTACACGGCCATACACACGGCCGTGTGTCAAGCCGTGTTCGGCCCAGTTTTTGGGATTTTGGATCTAATCTCGGCCGTCCGTTCCCTTGGATCTGAATCCGACGGTAGGGGCTGCTCCTGGGGGGTTAATAGCCGGGAAATGGGGGGAGAAACCCTCATTTTCATCTTGAGTTTCTCTTTCTTCATCTTAGAGAGAGGGGAGAACTTCCTTGGTGGTGTGAGCCCAAGATCCGGCCGCCGGAGGAGTTTTGAAGCACCGATTCGAGATCCGAGTCCGGATCCTCGAAGGCAAGGGCGAGGCGAAGCTTTCCATCCGACTACATCTTCATGGCGCCGCGGAAATCTTCGAGGGTAACGATCCTCTTCATAGGGCATGTGTAGTCGCCCTTCTTTCTATGCATGGGGAAATCCCCCTCTCGCGAGTGAGCGTTGAGGTGCGGAATCCCTTCGGGTAGATATGTAAAGTCCCCGTTGTTAGAGCCCGGAATCGGAGTACGGGCGTAGGCATTGTGTGTGAAGCCTATTCGGGTTTAACCCGGATCGGTGATGTTTGCATTGCATGGCCGGAGAAGACTCCGCGCCGGTGAATTTAGTTTTCCGAAAATTCTACGCGGTAGATTGCATACAGGGATCCTTGGGGGTTAACCTCGAGGCGCACCCGGAAAGCTTGGGCGGAATCGCATTGCCGCCACGATGTTGCCTTGGAGGGCAAATCGGTACATAACGGGGTTATGTGCGTGTTTTGATCGACTGTGGGAATGAGGAGAAACTTGGCCCGCACCGATGGCTAAATGGCCGTGGTGAAGTGAGCAACGGGCGGGTGGAACTCTACCCATTCCAAGTGGTCTCGGTAGAAGCGACCTAAAGTACATGGGACTTCCCGGGGGGCTGGAAACGAGCCTAGGCTTCGGCCGAAAGGGCTAAATGCTCACGAGTGTTGCCATCCGAGGGATGGTGGTGGAATCGCGGTGTCGGGCTGGGTCCGGACCGGGTTCACCGATTAGTGCCCTGAGAGCACGGAGTGTGCGGCCGTGCGTGCCGACACTTGTGGCGAATAGAATGCTTTATATAATTGCTATGATAGTTTTATATGCAGGGAAGGAGGACCGCCGTCCCGAGAAACGGGACGGGGTCGTTATAATTTGGTCAGCTTTGCTGACCGTTGCCCTTTTGTATTGCCACCTCTTGGGTGGGTTGTTCCTGCAGGTGCTGTTGCGGAGCCAAGCGGCAAATAGCGGGCTAAAGCCCAAGTTGCAGCGCCAGCCCTCGAAGGCTTATTTATTAGCTTTTTCATATTCATGTATGGCCGGCCTGCGTGCCGATGTATGAAAGACGCTATCTTGTTAAGCGAACACTTTTGTAAGGCCTTAAGGCCGTGAACTCTTTTGTGTATGTACTCATTCCTGGGTTGTAGTGGACATTCATGCTCTGTGGCAGGGTTCTTATCTTTTTGCAACTTAATAAAATTGCTTCCGCTAGGTGTTGTGTAGGACGCTCTGATTGGTTGTGTGGTTTCAACGCGTAACCAACCGGTCTGTCCGTAGTATATGGCGTCGGGCCCCGGCCGGACCTACTGTTATATGCTATGCGACGGATAGGGGTGTTACAAATTGGTATCAGACTTCTGGTTTCGGTCAAGCTTAAATGAATTCGTGGACGAATTCACTTTAAGGGGTGGTGAGCACATGGTGTGCGTCATCGTTATAACATGAAAAGAACCCATGAATGTCCACTTAGGAATGAAAATACACATGATTGAGGAACCTGCGTGTTCCTATAATTGTTGTTTGTAGTAATTTTTGGGTCGCTTATCGGTGTTTTGCACGATTTTAGGTGACCAGAAGTGGTGCTGGGCCGTCTGAACGGCCAGGTTCTGAGGCGAGCAGTGCGCCAAGCGATGCGCCTGCAACACCTTTGTCTGCTGAGACCATTAGGTTGGTGGCAGAAGCGGTCATGGCAATGATAAATGCGCAGCCTGCAAGGCAGGTGCAGCAGCCTGCTCCTGCTGTGGAGCAAGTACCGGTTCAGACGGCAGAGCGAAGGAGGGTTGAGCAAGTAGTTTTGGAGGCAGAGTTGCCGCGGAGAGCAACTGAAAGACAACTGAAGCACGTGATGGGCTTTCACCCACCAGTGTTCACGGGGGCAGAAACCCCGACCCAAGCAGAGGATTGGCTCTCAAGGGTCAACAGGGTGATGACTGCGACGCAAACTGAAGAGTGGCAGAAGACCACTATAGCGACGTTCCTTTTGGATGGGGATGCAAGACTGTGGTGGGAGGGCCTAGAGCTGCATCAGTTGAGGGGAAGGCCATTGGCCGAAGTCCCGATGGAAGAGTTTGCGAGACTATTTATGGCTCGATACCTCCCCTCGGCGCAGAGGATCGCGCTAGAGAGCGAATTCCAGAAGTTGGCGCAGGGTGATAGCACCGTTGATGAATACCTCCACGAGTTTACTCGGTTGGGGAGATATGCCGGCGCTACCTTTGCAGACGAGGAGCGCAAGACGAGCCGCTTTTATGAAGGGCTAAGGGATGATTTGAGATTGCTGCTGTCGGGGCCCAAGACTCAGGGTTTCATGACCCTGGTCAGTTCGGCCCGGTACTTGGAGAAGGATATGAGAAACGTGCAAGCGAAGAAGGAGAGGGAATCTGGTGGCAAGAGATCAGAGTTCAAGGCGCCGACTACGTCGAAGTCGGGCTACCGCAGATTCTCCAAGAAGTCTAGGACGTCGGGTCCAGCTCCTTCTGCAGGTGCCTCGGGGGCAACTACCAATCGAACCCCGGGCGCTTGCTTCACATGTGGAAAGCCGGGGCACTTCGCCCGTGACTGCTGGAGTGGACGCTCAAAGTCCGAAAGGAAACAAGGAGCCACCTACGAGGAAAAGGGCAAAGCGGTGGAGTCGACCGCGTCCCACTATGCTCCGACTCAGCCTAGAGTCTACAACTTGGGCCAGCAGGAGGCCATCAAGCAAGCGGATGTGGTGACAGGTATGAGTTAATTTATGCAAGTTGACTTGAGAATACTATTACCTATTGCTTGTTAAGCTAATGTCTTTTGCTTAGGCTTTGTGTTGATTAGCGATAGTCCGGCACGAGCACTATTCGACACTGGTGCTTCGCATTCTTTCTTGTCCGAACAGTTTATATCGCGCATCGGAGTCCCTTCTTCGATGGCAAAGGACAAGCTAGATGTGTTGCTACCAAATGGGTGCTCGATGCGTGCGGACAGGGTGTGCGCCGTGAAGGTTCACATAGGGAGCCAAGAGTTCGACTTGCTAGCGTCATTATTGCCGTTGGTAGAGTTCGATGTTATCTTTGGAATGGATTGGCTGTCAGAGCAGAAGGCTTGGATCGATTGCGACCGTAAGGAGGTCAGGTTGGGTGTAGGGCGGGAGACTACTTTCGAGGGGCTTAAGGGGTCGAGCAAGACACTAATGTCTGCTCTTCAGGTGGTGAAGGCGGTTCGTGCTGGTGCAGAGCTGTTCTTTGCGATAGTGGGGGCTGTGGAGCCAAAGTCCCCGTTGGATAGCATCCCCGTGGTTTGCGAATACCCCGATGTGTTCCCGGATAGCCTTCCCGGAGCCCCACCGCAGCGAGAGATTGATTTCACGATCGAGCTCGTGCCGGGTGCCAAACCCGTGTCACGTGCTCCTTATAGATTGGCGCCAAAGGAGATGGCGGAGTTGAAGGTTCAGTTGGAGGAACTGATGGAGCAAGGTTATGTGCGTCCAAGTTCGTCGCCTTGGAGCGCACCGGTCCTCTTCGTTAAAAAGAAGGACGGTAGTATGCGGCTGTGCATCGACTACAGAGAATTGAATAAGTTGACGGAAAAGAACAAGTACCCGATCCCGAGGATTGATGATCTCTTTGATCAGTTAGTCGGATCATCTGTATACTCCAAGTTGGACTTGAAGTCGGGGTACTATCAGCTGAGGATCAGGGAATGTGATATCCCAGAGACGGCGTTCAGTACGAGGTATGGGCATTTCGAGTTCACGGTCATGCCATTTGGACTGACGAATGCGCCATTGGTGTTTATGGATCTGATGAACAGGACGTTCAGAGATTTCCTGGATCGCTTTGTGATCGTCTTTATTGACGATATTTTGGTATACTCGCAGTGCGAGGAAGACCACTTCAAGCATTTGCATTTGGTGTTGGAGACTCTGAGGAGGAATGAGCTTTACGCGAAATTCTCCAAGTGCGAGTTCTGGCTACCCTCGGTAGCGTTCCTTGGTCATATAGTGAGTGGGGAAGGTATAGCGGTGGATCCGGCGAAGATTGTTGTGATACGGGAGTGGCCTGCGTTATCTTCTGTCGCGGAAGTCCGTAGTTTTCTCGGGCTTGCCGGATATTACAGGCGCTTCGTAGAGAACTTCTCGCGGGTAGCGTTACCTCTCACGAAGTTGACAAGGAAGGATCAGAGATTCTTGTGGACGCAAGAGTGCGTGCAAGCTTTTGAGGAGCTGAAGAGGCGGTTGACCACGGCGCCAGTGCTAAGTTCGCCGAGTGGGACCGAGGGCTTTGAGGTGTATAGCGACGCTTCGGGTAGCGGTTTGGGCTGCGTGTTGTTGCAGCATGGTAGCGTGATAGCGTATGGATCGCGTCAGCTAAAGGTGCATGAAAGAAACTATCCGGTGCACGACTTGGAGTTGGCGGCCGTGATTTTTGCACTCAAGTTGTGGAGGCACTACCTATACGGCGTAAGAGTCGATATATACACCGATCACAAGAGCCTAAAATACTTGTTGGATCAAAAGGACCTTAATATGAGGCAGAGGAGGTGGATGGAGTTCCTGGGGGACTACACCTTCAAGATACATTATGTACCCGGGAAGGGCAACGCAGTTGCGGATGCGCTGAGCCGCAGGGCTCCCGCCCGAGCCAACTGGTTGTCGGTGCATGATGAGCGGCTAGTGCGGGAGTTGGAGGAGCTTGAGATCTGTTGCGTGGACAAGCAGACGAGCGCTAAAGCAATGTTAAACTGGACAGAGGTGCAGTACGACCTGGCTGACCGGGTTCGGCAGGCATTAGAGTTGGATGATTCCATGAAGGAGCTTTTGGAGGCCGCTTTGGATGGGTCAAATTCCCAGTTCTCGGTAGAAGACGGGTTATTAAGGAAGGATCATCGTTTGTGCGTCCCAAGTGGGGGTAACCTCCGGGCGGAGTTGATGTACGAGGCTCATCATACCAAGTACTCAATCCACCCAGGGAGCACGAAGATGTATCGCGATCTCAAGAAGTTGTTTTGGTGGCCGGGGCTTAAGAAAGATGTGGCGTTGTACGTGGCTAAATGCCAAACGTGCGCCTTGGTGAAGGCGGAGTGCCAAAAGCCAGGAGGATTTCTGAAATCCTTGCCTATACCGGAGTGGAAATTCGACGACATATCCATGGACTTTGTGCACGGGTTGCCAAGGTCACAGAAGGGGAACGACGCCATCTGGGTGATCGTAGATCGGCTAACTAAGGTGTCGCATTTCATTCCGCATAGGAAGGATGATCCAGTCGAGAAATTGGCAAAGTTGTACGTTGATAATATTGTTAGGCTGCATGGAGTGCCCCGTAGCATTGTGAGTGATCGCAATGGGCGGTTCACGTCAAATGATTGGAGGTTGGTGCAGCAGATGTTGGGAACAAAGTTAAAGTTCAGCACAGCTTTCCATCCGCAGACGGATGGGCAGACCGAGAGGGTCAATAGAACGATGGAGGACATGCTCCGCATGTGTGTTCTAGACTTCGGGAAGCATTGGGAAGACCACCTTTATTTGGTGGAGTTCGCGTACAACAACAGCTACCAAGCGAGCATACAATTGGCGCCCTTCGAGGCCCTGTATGGTAGGAAGTGCCGCACGCCGTTATCATGGCTTGAAACGGGTGAGGCAAGGTTGTACAAGAAGCAGGAGGTGGAGAGTGCTACCTCGTTAGTGCGGATCATTCGGGAGCGCTTGTTGATCGCTCAGGACCGGCAGGCGAAGTACTACAATGCCAAGCACCGGAACGTGGAGTTCGCGGTGGGCGACTGGGTGTACTTGAAGATCAAGCCGTTCAAGGGTGTCTCACGGATTCGACGCTTGAAAAAGTTGAGTCCGAGATACCTTGGGCCGTTTGAGGTCCTGGAGCGAGTCGGCGAAGCGGCATACCGTTTGAAGCTATCGGTGGAGTTGAGTGGATTACATGATGTGTTCCACATTTCTGTGTTGCGGAAGGCGGTGCAAGAGCCTTTGCAGGTGATCGCGGCTGATCAAGTACCGGTTGAGGAAGGGTTGACAACGAAAGTCAAGCCCATAACTATTTAGGATTTCGAAGTCAAGCGGCTTCGGAACAAAGAAATCAGAATGGTGAAGGTCCGTTGGGATAACTGCGGGCGCGAGGAGCTCTCTTGGGAGCGAGAGCAGACGATGCGCGAGGAGTACCCCGAGTTGTTCCCCTCAGGTACTCGTTATGTTTATTTTGTGTAGTCTCTGTTCTTAATTTCGGGACGAAATTCTCTTAAGGGGGAGGGAGTTGTAAGACCCCAACCTCGGAGATGATCGCGTTCGGGCACCGTTTTGAGGGTCAAAACGGTGTCGGGTGGAAAAATGGTCAACATGAATTTTGTTCGTCTCGACGAGATCTACAACTTTCATGTTGATCACTTTTCGATTTGAGGTCATCTCAGGGGCACACGGCCAGGCACACGGCCGTGTGCCTACCCGTGTTCAGTGGTCGAATGCGTTTTTGTGCAGTCTCGAGTCAGAGAAGGACACGGCCTGACACACACGGCCGTGTCTCAAGCCGTGTGTGGGGCACACGGCCTCGAACACGGCCATGTCAGGAGCCGTGTCGATCGGCGAATGAGTTACACGGCCATACACACGGCCGTGTGTCAAGCCGTGTTCGGCCCAGTTTTTGGGATTTTGGATCTAATCTCGGCCGTCCGTTCCCTTGGATCTGAATCCGACGGTAGGGGCTGCTCCTGGGGGGTTAATAGCCGGGAAATGGGGGGAGAAACCCTCATTTTCATCTTGAGTTTCTCTTTCTTCATCTTAGAGAGAGGGGAGAACTTCCTTGGTGGTGTGAGCCCAAGATCCGGCCGCCGGAGGAGTTTTGAAGCACCGATTCGAGATCCGAGTCCGGATCCTCGAAGGCAAGGGCGAGGCGAAGCTTTCCATCCGACTACATCTTCATGGCGCCGCGGAAATCTTCGAGGGTAACGATCCTCTTCATAGGGCATGTGTAGTCGCCCTTCTTTCTATGCATGGGGAAATCCCCCTCTCGCGAGTGAGCGTTGAGGTGCGGAATCCCTTCGGGTAGATATGTAAAGTCCCCGTTGTTAGAGCCCGGAATCGGAGTACGGGCGTAGGCATTGTGTGTGAAGCCTATTCGGGTTTAACCCGGATCGGTGATGTTTGCATTGCATGGCCGGAGAAGACTCCGCGCTGGTGAATTTAGTTTTCCGAAAATTCTACGCGGTAGATTGCATACAGGGATCCTTGGGGGTTAACCTCGAGGCGCACCCGGAAAGCTTGGGCGGAATCGCATTGCCGCCACGATGTTGCCTTGGAGGGCAAATCGGTACATAACGGGGTTATGTGCGTGTTTTGATCGACTGTGGGAATGAGGAGAAACTTGGCCCGCACCGATGGCTAAATGGCCGTGGTGAAGTGAGCAACGGGCGGGTGGAACTCTACCCATTCCAAGTGGTCTCGGTAGAAGCGACCTAAAGTACATGGGACTTCCCGGGGGGCTGGAAACGAGCCTAGGCTTCGGCCGAAAGGGCTAAATGCTCACGAGTGTTGCCATCCGAGGGATGGTGGTGGAATCGCGGTGTCGGGCTGGGTCCGGACCGGGTTCACCGATTAGTGCCCTGAGAGCACGGAGTGTGCGGCCGTGCGTGCCGACACTTGTGGCGAATAGAATGCTTTATATAATTGCTATGATAGTTTTATATGCAGGGAAGGAGGACCGCCGTCCCGAGAAACGGGACGGGGTCGTTATAATTTGGTCAGCTTTGCTGACCGTTGCCCTTTTGTATTGCCACCTCTTGGGTGGGTTGTTCCTGCAGGTGCTGTTGCGGAGCCAAGCGGCAAATAGCGGGCTAAAGCCCAAGTTGCAGCGCCAGCCCTCGAAGGCTTATTTATTAGCTTTTTCATATTCATGTATGGCCGGCCTGCGTGCCGATGTATGAAAGACGCTATCTTGTTAAGCGAACACTTTTGTAAGGCCTTAAGGCCGTGAACTCTTTTGTGTATGTACTCATTCCTGGGTTGTAGTGGACATTCATGCTCTGTGGCAGGGTTCTTATCTTTTTGCAACTTAATAAAATTGCTTCCGCTAGGTGTTGTGTAGGACGCTCTGATTGGTTGTGTGGTTTCAACGCGTAACCAACCGGTCTGTCCGTAGTATATGGCGTCGGGCCCCGGCCGGACCTACTGTTATATGCTATGCGACGGATAGGGGTGTTACATAAAATAAGGAAAATAAATATAACTTAAGCAAGATTATAATTAAAAGAAAGTCTTGCACCGAGGGCGGAGATTGTAGCGTCACTCAATAATGTTTTTGTGGTGTCGCAAGTCTTTGGTAGGATAGGGCGAGAGATCTTACGTAAGCATGTCGGAACCATCATCAACATGATGGGGTAATTGTCTCCATCACGAGACATTGGGTAGAGTGCAAGAGAAGGTACAACAGATTTGACTGTTAGGGCAGCGACAAAATTGGTTATTTTGGCATAGATTGTTGGTTTAAACCTGCTAATTTTGAAACTCCACCAGTTAAAAGTGCGAGACCGACCACTCGCAACGTTAATGTTCCAATTGGTGTCAAGATAACAAAGAACCGAGGACCCAAATATGTTTTGGTTCTTAAGGTAAACTGAATTATGGTTGTAGGTATGTCGAAAGGCCAATAAAACACCAATCAGGTTCTCCCAAATATGCTGAGTAAGAATGCAGGGAAGCAGCTAGCTGTGGGGATATAATCTACTCAGCTTATTTCTTGTCCAACCTCTTGCTTCTCTTCAAAGCATCCAAAAGGGCACCATAATTGCCAATCAGGGTATTGACATCTTCCTCATATTTTGACCCATCTTCATCATAGTACAAGGATGCATCAGAATTACGACTTGTCTCATATTCAGATTCAGAGGAGTAGCTAGATAAAGAATGTACCTTATCTACGCCAGGTTGATCCTTGCTTGAATCTTCATCTGATATGGCCATTAGCCCATAACAACCACTATCAACTTCTATATCCTCCTTAGTGTCATTGTCTGAATGTGATAGAGGGGTACTAATGCCTATTCTTGGAGCAGGAAAGTCCTGTTCCTCTTCATCAGCAACAGCAGCAAATAACCTAATATAGGCTTCTTCTTCTTCAAAATTTGAAAAAGCTGAGTCACTCTGACTCCAGCACTTTTCATTCTTGGGAATGAAGTTCTTTTCCTTCTTGATCTTCTGGTGGTGATGTTCCATCTCACCATTTTCTTTTCACTAGACTGGGCTGTTAGTGGTGGTTGCTAAGTTCAAAGAAAATAAAAGCAACTGAACTAGCAATCCAATGAGGCAAGTATACCTATCGAACTGTAGCTAGGGGACACAAGTGTTATAATGAAATCCGGGAACTGTTGAATAAACTTACTCACACGAAGACTATTATTTTATCGAAGAAAAAACTAGGGTTTGAGAAACTAATTGCAATTACAGAAATAAAGCTATGCTAGAAAAAGAACTACTCCTATTAATTCAAGAGCATAAAATTAGCGATTACAACGAAGGACTAAAACTCTGAAATGGAAATGCACTTGATCAAGAATCACCTCGGCTAAAGTCGACTAAGAAAACGCGATAAAAACCTAAGCTTAATAGGGTAAAGGTCCTTGACCGTGGAGGTTCCTAAATCTCGAACACACTTCTCTCGAAGTCATGCCCAACTGAGTTTAGGAAGGTCCAACCAACTCTCGTCTAAATCGAAGGCGTAAAGCTCGCTTTACTCTGTGAACCCCACTATTGGATTTTACTCCAATCCGGGAGATTTGGACGTTTACCTCTCTCGAGGGGTGCATACAACTCCCTTTACTCTTGAATGCTCACTTCATTCTATCAGCCTCTCGGCTAGCCTAGAATGAAAGAAAAGGTGGAGAGTATATATCGATAATATACCTCCAACCCATGAAAATTCAAGGGTAATTCAAGGCCTAAAACCTAAAAAGAAAAGATAAATTAGAACATCAAAAATTAATTACTCGAACCTCGGATCATCAAGATCGAGTACAAGGAGGATTAGTTAATCATAATGGAGTGGAGGAGGGGGATGAGTAGTAAAGCATTACGAACACATTGAAAAAAGAGCACTTTTATATTAATGAAAAAGTGGGCTACACTTACATGAAAATGAAATTACAATTGCATGAAATTTAAAACCTATTCTAGCCCTACATTATGCTAACTAAAACAAGTGCATAAATTAAAATAAAAGCTATTCAAACTAAGACCTAAGTAAGGGTTAAGAAAATTAGAAAAAGTGAAAGTGAGAGAGAGAGGGAAGAACATGAAAAAAAGACCAAGAAACAAAGCAGCATCACCTCCCCTCTTAAGAGAAGCTTGCTGAAATTGGAAGGGGGGGTCTGAATTTATAGGCAAAGCTCACGTGTTGGTCACGCCCTTCGACATGCCCTAGGGGGCGTGTCAGGGGGCGTGAAATGTACGGGTTTGACCTCGGGCTCTAGATTCTGGCGGGAAGGATGATTGCTTCTGTACATCGGTGGACACGCCCTGGGTCACGCCCGTATAGGGGGGCGTGACACTCACGTCGCGTCAAAATCATTGGTCAAAAATCCTTCAGTCATCAGAAAAGGTGGGGTCATGCCCTGTGTCACGGCCGGGGACATGCCCGGGGAGGGCGTATCAGGGGGGCGTGACAGCCGCTTTTATTATCATGCAATGCACTTTCATTTCATGTAATCTTTTCGAATTAGTATTATAGTTGTAGTTAGCTTCTTTTCATGCACTCGTAACGTCCATTTCCTAGTTGTAATCATTTTAGTTTTTAATACAATTTTAGTTAGCATTTCCTTTCTCTTTATTCTACCTCTTTAGTTTTCATGAACCTTTATTATTTACCCCTCTCTTTCTCAATTACTGCGATTTACTAATCCCCATTTGTACTCGATCGCAATGATCTAAAAATGGGTTGACCAAGTTATGATGTTTTAGCTTCTTTTTCTTCTTTAACTAATCACTTTTGATTTACTCTTGGTTTTTATTTAGTGGGAATATATTGCCGGTATATAGTTTCCATTTGTGTTTTCAATCTTAGTTAGCCGAGAGGCTCATATATTGATTCGATCACCCAAGAGTAAAGAGAGTTGCACGCACCCCTCGAGAGAGGTGGACATCCAAATCTCCTAGATTTGAGTAAAATCCAATAGCGAGGTTCACCACTTAAGGCGAGATTTAGGCCTCTAATTTAGACGAGAGTCGGTCGGACCTTCCTAAACTCTGGTGGTCGCGACTTCGAGAGAAGGGCGTTCATGCTTTGAAAACCTCCACAGTCAAGGTTGTTTTAATTTATTTAGAACTAGTTGTTATTTCATTTTGATTTTCCTATTTTAAGGTGATTATAGTTTGAGTACTAACCCTTTATCACTAGCTCAAACCCTTTTTATTTCTGCAAATAGTTTAGTTTTCTTTTTAGTTTAGTATTTTATTCCTGTTTTTAGTTAATTAATCTAATCTAAAAAATCATTTTATAAAATAATAGCAATCTCCTCTATGTAGAAGTAATCATTACGCCCCCAGGGAAATACGACCTTGATACTAATCTTTAGTATCCTATACTATAACTGATAAGGTACGCTTGACTTTATCGGATATAGAATCGAAGAATATTATCAACCACCATATCAGCCTTCTCTTCTCTTCTAACCCTCTCTCCACCTTTGCGATTTTCTAGTATCATGTTTTTGGCGCTGTTGCCGGTGACTGTTTGGATATTTTGAAAAAAGGATAGCTATTAATTTTATCATTTTGTTTTGTTTTTATCTCTCTCTCGCCCCTCTTTTGCGGTCGATTTTTTTTTGTAATTGTTACTCTTTGTTTTAATTATGGAGAGTTCGGTCACTCTCGCGAGGAGTGTTGGGTTAGATATCCTTCATCCACCCATGATTTTATCCATTCCAGATTGAATCAATTTGGACAAATTGATCCATCCGCGAATTTTTTTTTCATCGGGTTACGATGGTTTTCAAACGCCTTCCTACCCTTCTTCTCCGAATTTTTCTGATTTAAATTGTTTCGGATATTTCTTGAATGGACATTTTGATCTTAGCCCTACTTTGAACTACTAAGAGTGGCAACACCCTGATCATTCTTGGGGCCAAGGTGATCATCAACTCATTCCATCTTAAGATTTCTCCACTTTTTCTCCGTAAGTTTGCGCGCCTCCCATTTTTTATTATAGCGAAAATGAAGTCATTTTTGATTGTGTAGCATTTGATGCACGCATAAATGCTCACTTCAAAGTGATTTTTGACGCTTTGACTGCTGAGGCCACATCTTTTTCTTCCCCTCCTACTCCTATTTATCTTTTGAATGATGAATCTTTAGATATTCCGCGGTGCCTTCAATCACTTGCGGAAGACGATTATTTAGAAATTCCATTGTGCCTTCAACCTGTCGAGGAGGAAATTTTCCCCCGATATGCCGATTTTTTTTCAAGTTTCCGAGGAAGACGAACTTTCTTGTGTTCGATCTTCTGAGGAGATTTATTTTTCGGATATCCCGATTTGCTCTCAATCTACCGAAATGATTGATATTCAATTGGAGCAACCAGATCTTTCTTTCCAATCATTTTCTTGTGATCAACCGTCGTTGCCTTCTTCTTTTTCTACTCTTCCCCCTCCTTGCAAAAATTCTGTTTTCTTTTCATCTTTTATTTTTCCTTCTAGTTTAGTTTCTACTTCTTCTTCTTCTCCCCTTCTAATAGTTTAGTTTCTTTTTCTAGCATTTTTTCTTTTTCTGAATCTTTTTCTTTTTTGTTTTATTTAAAAAATAAAAAATTACAAAAAAATATTTTATTTTCTTAAAAAATATTTTGGAACTCGCGCCGAAACACATATTGCGCGAGCTGCCATTACATTTCTCTTTTTATTTTCCATTTAGCTAACCAAGAATGTCGAGCTCAAAGACATTTTAAACAAAGAGCGCTCTTGGGAGGCACCCCTTGCTTATCTTTTTCTTTTTTCTTTTTTATTTATTTTGTTTTGTGCAGGAATAAGCTCTCGCGTGTTTGTGCTGCTTCTCTCCTCTCAACTTGGACTCAATCCGATCTTTAGCTCAAGTTTTGGGGGACGCATTTTCCAACGTCTGGGCATTAAGCGCTAAAGAAGCATCTTTTCCCTCTATTTGCATTTCTTTTTCTCCTTTTCTCTCTCTTCTCATTCTCTTTATACTTAACTTTAAACATTGGGGACAATGTTTAACTTTAAGTATGGGGGAGTGTTCCCTTAATATTTTATATTAAAAAAATAAATAAAAAAAATTATAAAAATATTAGAAAACAAAAAATTTATCTACAATATATTTTTGAAAAATCCAAAAAAATATATAAAAGTTTTGAAAAAAAAATCACATATTAAGTTTAGTTAATTTTTGCCAAATAATTAGTACCCCGCTACTTTGCATTTTATTGTTTTTTTAGGCCCATGTCTACTTGCTTAGATAGAACAAATTAGATTAATTTTCTGTTTAAATATGTTTAGCGAGTAGTATGTTGACTCATGCAGTGTTGATATTTAGAGTAGTATGCTATTTTTGAAATATTTCTTGAATTTTTCTTCACTTTCCCTTAGCCTTTCTTTTATTTCTTTTACTTTTATAGAACCTATCATCCTTTATTTTTCCTTATTTAAATCTTTTTAAACGTTAATTAGTATTAAGTGTAGTAGACACAAACCGGTCTAGACGCTTATTATCATTGTTTTCATGAAAGCAAATTCTCTATTTTTTATTTTTTGTGTTTATCCTCTTTTGAAATTTCAAAGCTTTACTTTGAGTAGATTTGGGAAGCATGAAAATAATTTAGGCATTTCTTTTGAAACGTTTGAGCCTTTGTACCCCGCCTAATAATAATTATTGCTAGCCAATTTTGTTCCTTTACCTTTCTTTTTTGTACCCCATTTTTTATTTCACCACGACCAAATAGCTTACCTATATGCACACTTTAAAATTATTTTTGAGCTTTAATTGCTAATGTGCATATTTTTGAAAAATAATTAGTGGAAAATCTTTGTATTATCTTTTGCTACAAAAGTGGAAATTTTTAAGTATGAAAAAAGAGAAAAAATGAAAAATGTGAAAAAAATTTGATGAAAAAAGTAAAAGAAGAGAAAAAGAAAAGTGTATTTATTTTGACTAGCTTTATTTTAGCAAAGCTCGTTTTCTTTTTGTCTTAAGTGTGCAAATATCCCTCGTGTTTATCTTTTTGAATATCGCACCCTTAAAAACCTAAGCCTAACTGTACGCCTAATTAAATCCCTAGTGATTATGCTTCCTACGTTTACTTTTTAGTATGGTAGCGAGAAAGTAGATTGATTAAGTGTTTTTGATAGAAATATTGAACTTTGTCTTGATTGACTATGGTTTTAATTTGTCTCTTAGAATTTAGTAGTGACTCAATGTGTTTTTACTCGTTACTTTATTAAGTTTTAATTCTGTAAAAATATGGGATTATTTGTTTTTATATTTAGTAAAATTTTTAAAATTCTGTGCTAAGTTAAAGTAAGAATTTTTTGTTTTTTTTCAAAAATTTCTCTACCTCTAAATTCCCGTCTTACTTGTTTGTAGCATTTTTAAAAAAAACTTTTCAATTAATCCTCTTAATTTTCTCTAAATCATAGTCTTTGCTTGAGGACATGTAAAATAATAAGTATGGGGGAATTTGATGATGCATATTTTAGCTTAATTTATTAGGGTAAGAATATATTATTTTCGTTTTAAATCTCATTCTTTATGTAATTTTATGTTTCTTTTCTGTGTAAATATTATAACTAATGTTTATTTTCTTTTTTTGCAGGTTTCAACAAGTTTGCTGCCAAAAATCCCCTATCATGCCCCATAACACGCCCTCCCTGGGCGTGTCATAGGGTGTGTAGCCTGATCCCTATGTTGAGAGTGGCCAGAAGGATTTTCCCGCCAAAAATCCCTTGTCACGCCCCCTGATACGCTGTAACGCCCCCGGTTTTTCTGTGTTTTGTTTGATCATTATTTGGCACTATGATGATGCATTTCCGGCCTTCTACCATTGTTAGAGCGTGGTCTTAGCTCTCTTGGTTCCTATAATTGCCTGTTTGTAACCTGCTTGCAAGATTCCCTAGCAAGCCGGGTCTGGTTTTGTGACTCGGTGAGGCTCTCGGAGAATGCTTGTGCCTGGGCTTTGTGTAGTGATAGACCGAGTTATGATCATCGGATATTGTTTTCGACTTTGTATTTGTTTTTCTAGCTTGGGTGTTTAGCTACGGTGCGAGTTTTGTCGAAATCCGAGATCATTTGTTTTTCGTTTCGTTTCGACGTTTGTTTTTTTACCCGGTAGTGGCTACCTGTTTGCAGTGCATGGCCTTGTCTGATCGAGCTTGGTAAGGCTGGTGCTGGTTTTAGGCTAAGTTTGTTTATCCAATTATTTATATATATGTATATATATATATATGTTTGTGTGTAAGCTTGGGTGCTTATAGCTTTATTTTTATAGGTATATATATGTGCATGATATATATATAAGTTTAGTGGTTTTTATATATAATCTTTTATTTTAGTGTCAGCTAGTGGCCGATGGTAATTTATAAGTTTATATATGTATTTAGCTAGTGCTTAGGCTAGGTTATTTTTAATTAGCTATAGAGCAAGTGAGTGGAGGATTGATTAAAAGATCAAGCTATTCTCCTCCTCCCCATTTCTCCACATTTCCCGAGCATTGTTAGCTTCCAGCAGAAGGAAGCGAGCGGGAGGCGGAAGATCTACTACTTTGGTCGCCGGTTAGCTGTTGAATTAGGGCTTGTTTCTCTCGGGTAGCAGTGGATTTGAGCTTCTCTCGCCGTGCTCTTCCTTCCTTGGTAAGTAATTTCGCTTTTCAAGCCGTCTATAGGAGCTAGAGTTTCTTACGTACTTCTTCTTCCTCGCTAAAAGCTCAAGGTTTTTTTTACTCTATAGGTAGCTGGAAGTGCAGGTGGCCGATCTCTTGCCGAAGGTGCAAGGCTTTAGAGTTTTCTTCTATTTTCCTAGAGGTAGAGGCAAGTGGCTCCCTTGCACTTGCTAAATTATTTCTAACTCTTGCTCTATTTTCATAGCTCTGTTCTGTTTATTTCCTCCCTAGAAGTTAGAGCAGCAGGATGATATTTCCCTTCATTCCAGCCATGTGCAGCTTCTTTATTTCCTAGATTTAAATTAAGCTTTCTCTCTTATTTGTCTCGGCCTATGTCCAGTTAATAGCTGATGTCAGGGTTAGGCTTAATTTAATTGTAAGCTTATGTTTAGGGCTGCTGTGGACGGGTAGGATGGGTAAGAGAGAGAGTTGGAATAAATTTCCAACTCTCTGGATAAATGGCATTGAGTGGGCTGGGGTCGTGATAGCTGATTATTAGGCTATGTCAAAAGCATTGAGTGAGTGTAACACAGTCAATGCCTAAACTGTTAGGCTTTTGGAATTGAGTGTGGTGCCCTTACTCAACGCCATGGCTATTTTTATGGCTAAGTGTTTTGGTGTTAAGTGAGTCGACCTCACTCAACACCGTTGCTGTTTGGGGTTGAGTGTGGTGGACTCACTCTACGCCACAGCTTTTCCCAGCGGCTAAGTTATTTGGCGTTGAGTGAGTTGACCTCACTCAACACCGTGGTTGATTTGGCGTTTAGTGGGGTGGACTCACTCAATGCCAGCGCCTGTTTTTGCGGCTAAGTCATTTGGCGTTGAGTGAGTCGACCTCACTCAACGCCATGGCTGTTTTGGCGTTGAGTGTGGTGGACTCACTCAATGCTATAACCTATTTTTGCGGTAATTTGTTTGGAATTGATTGAGTCTACCTCACTCAATGCCGTTGTTGTTTTGGCGCTGAGTGTGGTGGACTCACTCAACGCCAAAGCCTTTTTTGTGGGTAAGTATTTTGGTATTCAGTGAGTCGACCTCACTCAATGTCGTGGGTTTTTTGGCGTTTAATTTGGTAGGCTCACTCAATGCAAAAGCCTATTATTGTGCTTAGGTTGCCTGGCATTGAGTGGGTGGACCTCACTCAATGCTGAAGTTGTTCGGCGTTGATTTTTGTAATCCACTCAGCGCCGCGTCGAGTGAACTCGGCGCTCTTTGCCTTGGGTCTGTGTGTTTCCTTAGGATTGTTAGTTTGGATTTTTCCTTAGGGGGGAGTTCGGTGATCGGCTAGTTTTTGAATGCCGACTTATGGATTATGGTAGGTGGTGTGGTTTTGTGGGCTCTATAAGGGGTGAATTGTGTGTGCTGAGCTGTGGCCACCATCACCTAGTTCGTATTGGGCTGGTATGGTTTGGTGTGTGGACTTTGTAGCTGCAACTGTTAGTTTTCACCCTGGAGTGTCTTTTTTGGTCTGGTTGTTGGTGAGGGTTGTACCGCCCACTCCGACCCAAGGTTTTCACAACGGCCAATAATTAACAAAAATTAGGACAGTTAGCTCCTTTCCTGGCTTATGTCTAGTTCTTTGGTTCATGTATTTATATGCCTTGTAGCTACTGCAGGTTATTTTTGTAGAGCAGGTTGCTATTGTACTCACACTTGGTGTGTTTTCTTTTCCTGCCCTTTTGACGTCATTCTTTCTTACTGTCATGTTTTTCTAATTACTGATAACATTTATTATTGCCGGGTTGGTAAACCCTTCTTTACTTATTAATAAGCCTAATGCTCTCTTTATTTTGATTATTTTCTGAGGTGTTCCTTCTTGAATGCCTCAGGTTGAGGTTGTGACCGGTTGAGCGGCTAGTTCTTCTGGAGGGTTTGCTGATAGCCTCCTGGGTAGTTGTTGTTGCCAAACTTCATCCTTGTGAGGTAGTTTTTTTCCTTTCTGTATGGACATGCATACTCACCAGTGGGTTAGTGTCAGGTTATTGACGCCCACTGGTGGGTTACTTGCAATGCTTGGTATGAACTAAAACTGCTATCTTAACCATTTAAGGGTCGTTTACTTGTCTTCTGGGAAGGATTTATGCTAGGTTGCATGTTTGGTATTTTAAACCCTAAAGTATTACTATATGTATCTCTTGCGCATCATATTTATTAAACTAAGACACTACTTTTCCTATTAGCGTAAAGAATATATTTTTATATATACCGTACTAACCTCTAGAGTCGTTCATACCATCAGTCGTCCCTCATGGACACTTATGCTTTTTTAGGTTGTCAAATCAACCTAACCAAAGTATTTTCCGCTGCATATATATATATATATATATATATATATATATATATATATATATATATATATTTGAATTGTGTACTAGCTGATCCACTGTGCCGAGGGATACGACCATCAAATTTAACTGATTTCCTCTCATAATAATTTACAATTTTCTATAAAGATGTAGAGTCTAGAGTTTTTCCTGAACGTGTGCAGTTATCCCCTGCACGACGCAGCATCATGGCAAGTATTTTCTCTTGCTCTGATACAATCTTATTTGTGAGAAAATGCGGGTCGTGACAGTTGGTATAAGAGGGAGGATGCTTGACAATTGGTCGGGCAACCTTTCCCTTATTTGCATTGATAGTTTAGCATCATATCATACATACACCGATATGTCATCAGCACGTCTTGGCTAAAGCACGAACACTACACCCATAAGCATGAATAGAAGTATACGGGGCATATTATATAGTATGGGATGCATAATATGTGTTTGTATATTGATACACCATAGGAGGCAACATGTGAGGGTTATATAGTATGGGATGCATAACCTCACCACATGAATGAAGCTAGCACGTATTCTTTTTTTTTGCATTGCATGGAAATGTTATGTAGTATGGATGAATAACATTTTCATGTGTACGCCGCTCATGAAATGCATTAAGGCCTTTCTTTAGAATGCATAGCATAACATGCATAGCATAACATTGCATAAGCACAACGTGGCAAGCTAAAGATGTGTATGATGATATATGTACACACATGGTTTTGAGTCAAAAAGAATACAAATACATGCATTCATGGTCTAGGCACATGATTTAGTATGATGGTGGTGAACCATCTTAGGTTTAGCATAACATCAACATTGTAAAAATAAATCCCAGAGCAAGTTTAGCAGTTGAAGTTCATATTTAAGTATGTTTGTCTGTACCGGGTAGTTTTTTTCTGGAAGTTGGGGTAGGTTCTAAGTCATGCTGATACGATTATAGGATGGCGAGGCGTCCTTTGACGAGATCGACTCCCAAATCTTAGGGTGTGTCTTACAGAGAGCAAAGAGAGGCGTTGATTGAAAGTCTGTGGCAGAGTAGTGAAGCCTTATCTAGGCAAGTGATGGGTATGCCAACTCAGATCAAGTCTTTGTTAGCAGTTGTGGCAGGACAGCCTCCGAGAGTGTCGGACCCTACTGTAAGCGTAGCTGTTCCTGTTCCTCCTGCTCCCCTGGTACCTCCTGTTGTTCTTTACACGGAGATGACATTCATATCACACATCCAGTGACTTGGACCACCTACTTATGATGGGAAGGAAAACTTTATGGTTTTGGATGATTGGCTTATAGCCATCGAGGAGATGATCTCCTATTCTTAAGTTACCCCCGATCAGAGGGTGATTATCGCCGCCTATCAACTTAAGGGATTGGCGAAGAGTTTGTGGCTTAGAGAGAAGGAGAGCTCGAAAGAGGGATGCTCTTGGGAGACCTTCAAGGAACTGTTGCTAAGGATGTTTCTGCCTTCGTTCGAGCGCGACCGCCTATTGAATGATTTCCTACATTTGAAGTAGAGGCAGCTCACAATTACAGAGTATGAAATAGAATTCAGCAAACTGAGCCAGTTTTCCCCCAGCTTGGTGAGTTCCAAAGCAGATAGAGTTAAGCGATTTCTTGGTGTCCTGAGAAGTGATGTTCAGTAGTTAGTTGTTTCCCATGGAGCAGTGAGTTATGCTGGTGTGGTAGAAGCTGCTTTGAAGGTGGAGGTCATTGATAATACTAAGCAAAGAGTGAAGCAGGCGAGAAAAGATAAAAGGAAAGCTGTTGAAGGAAAGAGCCCTCAAGTACCCGGTGCTTCTGCAAGAAAGAAGAGCAAGGAGGATTGTAGCTTCTGTGGCTGGCCGGGCCATCCCGTTGAGAAATGTTTCAATATGTTGGCAGCTCAGATGGAGTAGGTGCATGCGATTCAAGGCGCTCCCAGGAAAGATTTATTCTGTACTGCGTGTATGCGGCCAGGGCATGATGTTGCCCATTGCTGGGGTAAGGATATGAGCAAGGTAAGAAGTTGTTTTCTTTGCGGTCCAGAAGGGCACATCAAGGTTAAGTGCCCCCATCTCCAGTCGGTGTTCCAGCCAGTGCCACTCCAAGCGTTGCCACTACCTCAGCGGGTGGACAAAGGCAAGGGAAAGCTGAATATTGTTTTTTCAAAGAAAGCGTAGACTTTGACTCAGGTCATTTCAGGTTAGATTTCTCCATAGACTAAATGTTTTGTTTCTAGTATAGCTATAAAATTTGTTTTTCTTAGTTGTGTCTGTAATCTTATAGGAAAATTTAAGGTGAGTAACTGCTGGGCGCGTGTTCTCTTTAACTCTGGCGCTACCCACTCCTTTGTGGCTAGAGCCTTTGTGGAGCGCTATCATTTGGGTGTAGAGCAAGTTAGTGATTCCTTTTGCATACAGTTTCCTTCCGGTGATTTTGTGGTTTTGGATCAGGGCATTTGGGATTGTCCGATTTAGTTTGGGGATTTTCTATTGAAGGCAGATTTGAAGGAGATCGACATGTAAGACTTTGATGTTATCTTAGGCATGGACTAGTTATCCAACTATGATGCAGTTATCCAGTGCAAGGGTAAGCGCTTGTATATCATTAAGGATGATAGTCAGCTTGGGAGTTTTATGCTGATCCGCGCCAGGATTCTCCAGTCATTTCCCGCGGTATTTTTTCAGAAGTTTCTTGATTCTGGCTGCTTTGCCTGTTTGGTCTCTCTAGTAGGGACAGTTGCTAGTGTGCCGCGTTTGGAGGAGATTCCTGTGGTGTTTGACTTCTCTAATGTGTTTCCTGACGATCTTCCCGGTCTTCCACCCGACAGACATGTCGAATTTATTATAGATTTGAAGCCTTGTACGCGTCCTATTGCGAAGGCGCCGTACCGGATGGCCCCGCAAGAGCCTGAGGAGTTGCGTATCCAGCTGGATGAGATGTTGGCAAAATGTTTTATAAGGCCGAGTTCATCGCCTTGGGGTACGCTTGTTCTGTTTGTAAAGAAGAAAGACAGGTCGATGAGGCTTTGCATTGACTATAGAGAGACGAACAAGGTTCCTATCACGAACAAGGTTCCTATCACGAACAAGTACCCTCTGCCACGGATTGACGATTTGTTTGATCAGTTGCGCGGTAGCACAGTATTCTCTAAGATTGATCTTCGATATGGCTACCATCAGCTCAGGATCCGGGATTCCGACATTCTGTGCACTGCTTTTCGATCCAGGCATGGGCATTTGGAGTTTTTGGTTATGTCATTTGGTTTGAAAAATGTGCCCTCAACTTTTATGGATTTGATGAACCGAGTGTTCAAGGATTTCCTGGATAAGTTCGTGGTCATGTTTATCGATGATGTTCTGATTTATTCCCGCAATGCGGAGGAGCACGACCAACATCTGTGTTTGGTTTTATCTACCTTAAGGGACCACAAGTTATTCGCCAAGTTGAGCAAGTGCGAGTTTTGGTTGCCTCAGGTTGCATTTTTGGTCCACGTGGTGAATAAGAGTGGGATTTTAGTTGACCAAGAAAAGATCGCTGCTGTGATGGATTGGAGTTGGCTAGGCACACCCAAGTAGATTAGGAGCTTTCCAGGATTAGCCGGCTATTACAGGAGATTCGTGGAGGGTTTTTCCACCCTGGTTACACCTTTGACTAGATTGACCCAGAAGAACGCAGCTTTTTTCTGGAGCGAGAAGTGCGAGGAAGCCTTCCTGGAGCTCAAGGACAGATTGTGTAGTGTCGTCGTTTTGACCCTGCCAACTGAGGGTGTGGATTATGATGTTTATGTCTACGCATCGCATGTTGTTCTTGGTTGCGTGTTGATGCAAGGCGGGAAAGTGATTGCGTACGGGTCGAGATAGCTTAAGACTCATGAAAGGAACTACCCTATGCATGACCTGGAGTTTGTAGCCGTGATCTATGCGCTGAAGTTGTGGAGACATCTGCTTTATGGAGCGTAGTGCAATATTTTTACTGTCACAATAGCTTAAAGTACGTCTTCACCCAAAAGGAATTTAATCTGCGCCAGCGGTGATGGTTGGAGTATGTGGCCAACTACGACGTTGAGATCCAGTATCATCCAGGCAAGGCCAATGAGGTGGGCGACGCCCTGAGTCGGAAGTCAGGGAAGATTTTTTTGTCTCTCCGCCGTGCTTTTAGTAGAGGAGTTTCTTTTGATGGGCATTTCTGTGGGGAGCTGCGATTTGTAGAGTAGTTTAGGAGTGGAAGAACCTTCATGGATTGTGCTTACGAGACTGCATTAGAAGGATGATCCCGACCTTCTGTAGTTGTATCTTTGAGCTGAGAAAGGTGAATTGGTAGATTTTTCTATTGATGATGCAGGTACCTTGAGTTACCACGACAAGATTTGCATCCCCTCCGTTGGAGATATTCGGGTGATGGTGTGCAGGAATGCCCATGGATCTAGTGTTTCCTACCATCCAGGATGTATTAAGATGTATCATGATTTAAAGCAGATTGCCTGGTTGTATGGGATGAAGGGAGACATAGCCAGATTTTTTTCTGAGTGCCAAACTTGCAAGCGTGTGAAAGCCGGTCATGGAAGGACTAGTGGCAAGTTGACTCCCTTGGAGATTCTTACATGTAAATGGGAGAGCATCTCGATGGATTTCATTACAGGCTTACCGAGATAGCTGAGCTGTATTTGAATGAGGTCATCCGGTAACACGGTGTGGCTATCAATATTATTTCAGATAGAGACTCTCGTTTTACATCTCGCTCCTGGAAGAGCCTGTAAGAGGGTTTGGGTACGGATTTGAGATATTCTACTACTTACCACCTGCAGACTAATGGACACACAAAGCGAGTCAATCAGATAGTGGAGGACATGCTCCGATGTTATATTCTAGACCACGGAGGAGTGTGGGATAAGCATTTACGGCTTATGAAGTTTGCGTATAACAAGAGTTACCAAGAAAGCTTGCAAATTGCTCCTTTTGAAGCATTGTATGGGAGGCGCTGCAAAACTCCCTTGTTTTGGGCTGAGGTTGGCGAGGGATCACTATTGGGTCTAGAGGCACTCGAAGAGATGGAAATTGATGTGAAACTTATTCGGGAGAAGCTTCGGGTTGCTCAAGAGAGATATGAGAAGAACGCCATCCGACGTAGATCTAGCTTGGAATTTGCTGTGGGGGACTTGGTGTTCTTAATGGTTTCCCCGATGATCGGAGTCAAGAGGTTTGGCAAGAACAGGAAGTTGGACCCGGGGTACGTTCGGTTGTTTATGATTGTTGAGCGGGTTGGTGTGTCTGCTTACAGGTTTGAGTTACCCGCAAATTTTCCTAGCGTGCATGATGTCTATCACATAAGTCAGCTGCGGAAATGTGTGTTGTGTGGCAGGTAGGTTTTGGATTCTGTGCCTCAGTTGTATCCGAATCTTTCTTATATGAAGGTGCCTATCCAAATTTTGGATGCCCAGGATCGCGTGTTGCGGAGGAAAACCATTCCTACGGTTAAGATTTTTTGGAGGAACCAGGATGTGGAAACAGCAACTTGGGAGTTAGAGTCGGCGAAGAGGAAGGCTTACCCTCATCTGTTTCCCTTACCTTATGCCTGATATGTTTTGTGCTCTCTTTTATAACTCTTGCTTAGCTATTTCTTTTTTCCTTCTTGATAGAAGTGCTATGTGTAAAGTTTCGAGACGAAACTTTCTTTTATGGGGGGTGGCTGTAACGCCCTCGGTTTTTCTGTGTTTTGTTTGATCATTTTTTGGCCTTACGATGATTCGTTTCCGTCCTTCTGCCGTTGTTAGAGCGTGGTCTTAGCTCTCTAGGTTCCTATAATGGACTTTTTGTAGCCTGTTGGCAAGATTCCCTAGCAAGCCTTGTCTGGTTTTGTGACTCGGTGAGGCTCTCGGGGAATGCTTGTGTCTGGGCTTCGGGTAGTGATAGCCCGAGTTCTGATAGTCGGATGTTGTTTTCGACTTCGCCATTATTTTCGTATCTTGGGTGTTTAGCTACGGTGCGATTTTTGTCGAAATCCGAGATCATTTATTTTTCACGTCATTTCGATGTTTGTATTGTTAGTTGGTAGTGGCTGTCTGTTTGCGGTGCATGGCCTTGTGTGATCGAGCTTAGTAAGGCTGGTGCTGGTTTAAGGCTATGTTTGTTTAGCCAATTATTTTTAGATATATATATGTATATATATATATATATGTTTGTGTGTAAGCTTGGGTGCTGATAGCTTTATTTTTATAAGTATATATATATGTGCATGATATATATATATATATATATATATATATATATATATATATATATATATATATATATATATATATATATATATAAGTGTGGCTGTTTTTATATATAAGTTTTTATTTTAGTGTCAGCTAATGGCCGATGGTTATTTATAAGTTTATATATGTGGTTAGCTAGTGCTTTGGCTAGGTTATTTTTAATTAGCTATAGAGTAAGTGAGTCGAGGATTGATTAAAAGATCAAGTTGTTCTCCTCCTCCCCATTTCTCCCCATTTCCCGAGAATTGTAAGCTTCCAGCAGAAGGAAGCGAGCGGGAGGCGGAGGAGCTGCAGCTTTGGCCGCCTGTTAGCTGTTGAGTTAGGGCTGGTTTCTCTCGGGTAACAGCGTATCTGAGCTGCTCTCGCCGTGCTCTTCCTTCCTAGGTAAGTAATTTCTCATTTCGAGCCCTCTATAGGAGCTAGGGTTTCTTCAGCCCTTCTTCTTCCTCGCTAAAAGCTCCAGGTTTTTTTTCCTCTATAGGTAGCTGGAAGTGCAGGTGGCCGATCTCTTGCCACCAGTGCCAAGCTTTGGATTTTTTTGCTGTTTTCCTGGAGGTAGAGGCAAGTAGCACCCTTGCCCTTGCAAAATTATTTCTTACTCTTTTTCTATTTTCATAGCTCTGTTCTCTTTATTTCCTCCCTAGAAGTTAGAGAAGTTGTATGAAATTTCCCTTCATTCCAGCCATATGCTGCTTCTTTATTTCCTAGATTTAAATTAAGCTTTCTCTCTTATTTGTCTCGGCCTGTATCCATTTAATAGCTGATGTCAGGGTTAGGTTTAATATAGTTGTAAGCTTAAGTTTAGGGCTGCTGTGGATGGGTAGGAGGGGTAAGAGAGATAGAGTTGGATAAATTTCCAACTCTCTGGATAAGTGGCGTTGAGTGGGCTGGGGTAGGGATAGCTGATTATTAGGCTAAATCAAAAGCGTCTAGTGATTGTACCTCACTCAACGCCTTGAATGTTAGGCTTCTGGCATTGAGTGTGTTGACCTCACTCAACTCCATGGCTGTTTTTATGGCTAAGTGTTTTGGCGTTGAGTGAGTTGACCTCACTCAACACCGTGGTTGTTTGGCATTCAGTGTGCTGGACTCAATCAACGCCGCAGCTTTTCCTAGCAGTTATGTCATTTGGCATTGAATTAGTTGACCTCACTCAATGTCGTGGCTGATTTGGCATTGAGTGGGGTGGAATCACTCAACACCAGCGCCTATTTTTGCGGCTAAGTCAATTGGCGTTGAGTGAGTCGACCTCACTCAACGCCATGGCTATTTTGGCATTGAGTGTGGTGGACTCACTCAACGCCATAGCCTGTTTTTGAGATAATTCTTTTGGCATTGAGTGAGTCGACCTCACTCAACACCATGGCTGTTTTTTCGTTGAGTGTGGTGGACTCACTCAAGGCCAAAGTCTGCTTTTGCGGTTATGTCTTTTGGCGTTGAGTGAGTCGACCTCACACAATGTCGTGGTTGTTTTGGTGTTGAGTGTGGTAGGCTTACTCAACACCAAAGCCTGTTGATGCGGTTAGGTTGCCTGGCGTGAGTGGGTGGACCTCACTCAATGCTGAAGCTTTTTGGCGCTGAGTGTTGTAACCCACTCAGCATCGCATCAAGTGAACTCGACGCTTTTGCCTTGGGTTTTGTGTGTTTCCTTAGGGTTTTTAGTTTGGCATTTTCCTTAGGGGGGAGTTGGGTGATCTGCTAGTTTTGCATGCCGACTCATGGATTATCGCAGGTGGTGTGGTTTTGTGGGCTCTGTAAGGGGTGAATTGTGTGTGCTGAGTTGTGGCCGCCACCACCTAGGTCGTGTTGGGCTGGTATGATATGGTGTGTGGACTCTGTAGCTGCTACCGTTTGTTTTCACCCTGGAGTGTCTTTTTGGGTCTGGTTGTTGGTGAGGGCTGTGCCGCCCACTCCGTCCCAAGGTTTTCACCACGGCAAATAATTCACCAAAAATAGGACTGTTAGCTCCTTTCCTGGCTTATGGCTATTTCTTTGGTTCATGTGTTTATATGCCTTGTAGCTGCTGCAGGTTCTTTTTGTAGAGCAAGTTGCTATTATACTCACACTTGGTGTGTTTTCTTTTCCTGCCCTTTTGACGGCATTCTTTCTTACTGTCATGTTTTTCCTCTTACTGATAGCATTTATTGTTGCCGGGTTGGTAAACCCTTCTTTACTTATTCATAAGGCTAATGCTCTATTTATTTTGATTATTTTCTGAGGTGTTCCTTCTTGAATGCCTTAGGTCTAGGTTATGACCGGTTGAGCGGCTAGTTCTTCTGGAGGGTTTTTTGATAGCCTCCTGGGTAGCTGAGGTTGCCAATCTTCATCCTTTTGAGTTAGTTTTTTTCCTTTTTTTTATGGACATGCATAATCACTAGTGGGTTCGTGTAAGGTTGTTGACGCCTACTGGTTGCTTACATGCGATGCTGGGTATGAACTAAAACTGCTATTTTTACCTTTTTAGGGTCGTTTACTTGTCTTCTGGGAAGGATTAATTCAGGGCTTCATGTTAGGTATTTTAAACCCTAAAGAATTACTATATGTATCTCATGAGCATCATATTTTTTAAACTAAGGTACTACTTTTCCTATTAGCATAAAGACTATATTTTTATATATACCGTACTAACCTCTAGAGTCGTCCATACCATGAGTCGTCCCTCGGGGACACTTATGCTCTTTTAGGATGTCAAATCAACCTAACCAAAGTATTTTCCACTGCGTATATATATATTTGAATTGTGGACTTGCTGATCCACTGTGCCGTGGGATACGACCGTCAAATTTAACTGATTTCCGCTCATAATAATTTACGATTTTCTTTAAAGATATAGAGTATGGAGTTTTGCCTGAACATGTGAAGTTATACCCCGCACGACGTGGCATCATGGCACGTATTTTCTCTTGCTTTGATACAATCATATTTGTGAGAAAATGCGGCATCATGACACGTATAAAAAGTGCACTTTTTATGTAATGACCCGGTTTAGAGCTCAGAGGATGCCCGCACCCTACCCGGGCCGGCACAACTTGTCTCTCCCAAAGGCCTATTACAGAGGGTTTCAGCCTGTGCCACTCAAACCCATCACCAACATTTTTCTCAGCACGGTAGGTTTTTGAGCATGCCAGGTTTCGAACCCATCACCTCCTTAACAAGTCACCTTCCACAGTCCTCATCATTAGCTCAGTTGGTGATGAGGACTGTGGAAGGTTCCTTGTTAAGGAGGTGCTGGGTTCGAAACCTTGAATGCTCAAAAACCTACCGTGCTGAGAAACAGGTCGGTGATGGGTTTGGGTTGTACGGGCTGCAGCCCTCTATAACGGGCCTTGGGGAGAGACAAGCTGTGCTGGCTCGGGGAGGCTGCGAGCAGCCTCTAAGCTCTAAACCGGGTCGTTACACACGCCCTCCCCAGGCATGTCCCAGGGCGTGACACGGGGTGTGTCATCCTCTGTTTGAGGCCTGACGCTGCATTCATTGCTTTCTCTGCTGATACACACAAATAGTACTGTCACGCCCCATTGCACGCCCTCCCCAGGTTTGTCAAAGGGCGTGACCTGCCTTTTTCCGACGTCTGATTGATTTCTGACCGCTGATTTTGACATGATGCGCCTGTCATGCCCCCCTGTCACGGGTGTGACCTAGGGCGTGTCTGACATCGTACCGAGGCAATCATCATTCCCGCCAGATTTCAGCTCCTAAGGTCAACTTCATACCTGCCACGCCCCCCTATCACACCCTCCCCTGGCATGACCTAGGGCGTGACCAACCCAGGGGAAAACTCTATAATTTCCAGGCCATTCCCAGTATTCAAAATCAACTTTTGGGGAGAGGGGAGGTGCTGCTAGTTCATTTCTTAGGGTTTTAGTGTTTTTATTTTCATGTTTTGCTCTCTCTCTCTCCCTCCATTTCTAGTTTTTATTTTCATGCAATGCACTTTCATTTCTTGTAATCTTTTCTTATTAGTATTGTAACAGTTGTTAGCTTCTTTTCATTCACTCGTAACGTCCATTTCCTTATTGTAATCATTTTTTTAATAAAATTGTAGTTAGCATTTTCTTTCTTTATATTCTCTCTCTTTAGTTTTCATGCACCTTTATTATTTACCCCTCTCTTTCCGTATTACCGTGATTAAATAATCCGCATTTGTACTCGATCGCGATGATCTGAGAATGTGTTGATCAAGTTATGATGTTTGAGCTTCTTTTTCTTCTTAAAGTAATCACTTTTGATTTATTCTTTTTTTTTTATTTAGTGGGAATATATTGCCGGTATATAGTTTCCATTTGTCTTTTCAATCTTAGTTAGCAGAGAGGCTCGTAGGTTGAATCGATCACCCAAGAGTAAAGAGATTTTCATGCACCCCTCGAGAGAGGTGGACGTCCAAATCTCCTGGATTGGAGTGAAATCCAATAGCGGGGTTCACCACTTAAGTCAAGCTTTAGGCCTCTGATTTAGACTAGTGTCGATCGGACTTTCCTAAACTCAGGTGGGTGCGACTTCGAGAGAAGCGTATTAATGCTTTGGGAACCTCCACGGTCAAGGTAGTTTTACTTTTTTTAGAACTAGTTGTTATTTCATTTTGATTTTCCTATTTTAAGGTGATTCTAGATTGAGTACTAACCCTTTATCACTAGCTCTAACCCTTTTTATTTCTGCAAATAGTTTAGTTTTCTTTTTAGTTTAGTATTTTAATTCCTATTTTAGGTTAATTAATCTAATCTAAAAAATCATTTGATAAAATAATAGCAATCTCCTCTCAGTAGAAGAAATCATTACGCCCCAGGGAAATACGGCCTTGATACTAATCTTTAGTATCCTATAGTATAACCAATAAGGTACGCTTGCCTTTATCAGATATAGAATCGAAGAATATTCTCAACCACCACATCAACCTTCTCTTCTCTTCTAACCCTCTCTCAACCATTGCGATTTTCTAGTATCAATTAGCAGGAATAATGAATCTACATACATGAAAAAGGAAGAACAATCAAAAGGAGTAAGCAAGAAAACGTAAAAGTTGACTTTTTAAAGTATAATAAGATGGGTTTAGAAACTCAACAAACTAAATCATAACCTATATATTTTAAGAAAATCAAGGATTAGATTTAATAACTATACAGATAAAATAGTGGAAATGATAATACAAGAGGCCGAACAAGAGATTAAGTGAGGGGAAAACGACCACTTGCCTTAAACCTCCTTATCTCAACCTTCTGAACACTTCACGATACAGATCAACCAAAAAAGAAAGCACAGAAATGAAATCTGGAGAGATTTGGACAAAAAAATTGTTTAGGGACACACACCTAAATGCCAAATGTCCACAATAATAAAAAATACCTACCACCAACGCGTAGATCTCAGCGAGAGCTTTTCGGATCTATGCTCTGCTGAAGATTTCATCCACCCAAGCTCCCAAAAGGGTTGCCGTAAATTTCACGATGAAAAACATGCCACCTCTATCATTACCCTCTCGATCAGTCGCTTTTTGGGGAAGAAGGATGAATAGGGTTTTCTTTTTTATTAGTATATATACTGATATAATATTATATTATTTATATAATAACTAGAAAAGCTCAAACAACGAGGGTGACCAAATCACCGCTGTTTTCGATGAAATTAACACCAAAGCTAAATTTTGGTGCTACAAATCAAATGGCAAAGTCGAAATAAGGATCCGACAAACCAATCTCGGGTTAAAATTCCTCGAAGTTAAAACTACAAAAATCATTATAAAATTCACTGAGACTTCAATTTGGCCCGGATCGCCACGAAACTGTACAAAAATACTTAAAATTAATTACTTTACTTTTCAAAATCAAAACTCTAATTCCGATGAGTCTAAAAACTGGCCGACTCACCCCAACGAACAAAATCTCGCACTAACTATGGTGCACTGTTAACTATGTGTCAATGTAATGTCTTTATGTCATTATTATGCCACTAAAGGGATTAAAATTATTATAAAAAATAGAGGGGCGTTACATTTACTCCCCCTAAAAAGAAGTTTTGTCCCGAAACTTGATATACTAATTGAATCCAAAATAAAAAAGAAATAGTCAAAGTTTATCAGATAAAAATACTTACTAAAGAAAACTAGGAGAAAAGATAAGGATGTGACTTTTTGGTAGATGATTCCAACTCCCAAGTCGCGCTCTCGATGTCTTGGTTTCGCCAAATAACCTTGAACATGGGAATCGTCTTCCTCACAACACCCGATCCTAAGTCTCAAAAATATGAATAGGCTCTTTGGCATAAGAAAGATTAGGCTGTAACTGGGCACTGAGTAAAGGACATGTCAATCACATAGCACACACTTTCACAACTGGCTTACATGAATCACGTCGTAAACACTAGGGGAAGTAGCTCGAAAATCTAGACTATAAGCTGACACTCTTATACTCTGAATAATCTGAAAAGCTTGCACATATCTATGATCCAACTTGTGGTTATATCCAAGCTTCTTAACACCTAGCATCGGAGAAGCCTTTAGAAAAACCATGTCCCCAACTGTGAACTCCAGATCAACCCTTCGTCGATTTGCATACTTCTCATAATGCCACTAGGTTATATGAAGCTTTTCACAAATATGCTATACATAAATTCTCATTTATTCCAAGGCTACCGGACCCAGCAATGATCTCTCACCAACCTCAGTCCAAAATAAGGGAGTTCTGCAACGCCTCCCATACAAAGACACAAATGGGGAAATTTGCAAACTCTCTTGATAATTGTTCTTATAGGCAAATTCCATCAGTCTAAGACGTTGATCCCACGCTCCACCATAGTCTAAAATATAGCATATGCCCATATCATCCAAAATTGATTCTCTTTCTATTTGACCATTGGTCAGTGGGTCGTAAGCGGTTGAATACCAGAGTTCAGTGCCAACCCTTCCTATAAACTTCGCTAGAAATGCGACATAAACCTGGAGTCTCGATCTAACACAATACTGACTAGCACTCCATGCAGTCTGATGAATTCATCCAAATACAAATCAACTATCTTTTCCATAGAATAACCAATCTTGAAGGGCACGAAGTGAGCAAACTTCGTCTATCTATAAACTATGACCCACATAGAATCATGTCCTCGGGGAGACCTCGACAAACCGGTAATAAAGTAAATAGAGATGCTCTCCCACTTCAAACTTGGAATATCCAAGGGGTCAGCTTGCCACAGGCATTCTATGATCTGCCTTAACTAGTTTGTAGGTGAAGCACTCAGACACTAACTTAGCTATATCATTCTTCATCCCATACCACATAACGATCTGCTTTATACCTCTATACATATTTGTAGTGTCCGGATTGTAGGACATACCAGAACTATGCGCTTCACTACAAATCCTTGCCCGAATATCACCAACAGCAGAATAAAATATCTGATGCAGTATTTCAAGGTACCCACATTATCAACCGAAAAGTCTGGTAATTCCCCTTTTTCAATCCTACTACGGATAAGCTACAAATCAGGATCATCCTTTTGATGCAGTCTTTTAAGAGTAATCCATGAAGGATCTACCACTTCAAAGCTACTCGGCGAGTCGCTACTCCCAACAGTTATGTTCATTAATAAGAACTCCACCACCAAGGATTTCAAAGAAAGTGTTGGGTCCATTGACCCCAACGTTCCAGATTTGAAAGAAGTCAAATTGGTCAATGACATACACACATAATGTATTTGATGTATTCTTGAGTTATTGCATGCAAATTATCCTTGATTGGACAGGTGAACAGGAAGAGGAAGCTAGAAGTCAGATAATTTGACTAAGGCTTAACTGCTGAGACAGCTGAGACAGCTGAAAAGAATATCTCAGAATAACTACTGCGACACCTAAGAAGCTCAACAAATATCATTACGAGAAGTGTTGGTCTCAGCTAAACTGCTGAGACAAAAGACAGTCTCGATTGTGAAGAAATAACCGCTGAGACAAATGACAGTCTCATCTTTGAAGAAGAAACTGCTGAGACAGTTGAGAAAGAACCGCTGAGACAGAAGAGTCTCAGCTGTGAAGAAAAAACTACTGAGATAGTTGAGAAAGAACTGCTTAGATAAAGCTAGTAGAAATATTCTATTCAAGAAAGTGGAGTTCGTCAAGCTGAGTTCAAAGTTCATCGAGTTCACCTCACAGATAATCTAGCTCAGCTCATCATTCCTTTAGGTAAAACTAAGAAACTTGAGGTTTAGAATATGTCGATCTCAGCTCACAGTTTGTCGGGCTCAGCTTACAGATCATCGAGCAAAAGATCAAGGTTTAATATTAAGAGTTCATCGAGATGAGCTCACCTTTCGTCGACTCAAGTTAAACATTGAAGATTCGCAATTCGTCAAGCTCAGCTCACAGATCATCGAGCTCAAGTTAAAGGTTGAAGATTCAGAGTTCATCGACCTGAGCCCTACTTTTGTCGAGCTCAAGTTAAAATTTCTAAGATTCAGATTTCGTTGAGCAGATCTCACATTTCGTCAATCTAAATTTAAAGCTGGAGATTATGAAGTTCGTCGAGCTCAACACAGGGTTTGTTGATCTCAGATCGCCGATCGTCAAGCTCTGTCCAAATACTTCATGCCATTGAGGGAAAGCTACAGTACCACCGGAAGCTACTGTTTCTCTTCTTCTGAAGGAGATGGCGCTCACGAGACTATATTGGGCCCACATTCAAATTGTGTCGTTGATTCAAATCAATAGATATAAAAGGAAGAGAAGAAAAGAAGATTAGGGTTAAACAAAATGGAAGTACAAAAAAAAGGTGGATGGACTTCATCTTCATTTACAAGATTGAAAGCAAAGTATAGTACCAAAATCCAGAAGGAAAAGATTGCAGAATCTTCTTTCAGTTCAGTAGGATTATTCCTTGTAAAATAAGTTGGCTGATTCAATCTATCAGCAAGAGGAGTTAGCTGTGTGAATGGTTGTAAGCCTTCAACAGCAGTTAGCTATTTTCAGTACAGCAGACAAATTGGTAGCTGTAGAAGAAGACTAATTCCTTCTACAACAAGTTTGCTGGAATGATATCTGCTCAGTCCAGCAAGTCGACTCAGAGATTTATCTCTGTCAGTATTTCAATTTTACTGATTACTTTCCTATAGGATTAAGTTTATCTGATTCTAAGTGTAGGGAACTTTGTGCCTGAGTGGTAGGTGACTAATTAGTCACGAAGGTAGGCGCCCTACTGGGGTAATTAGGTAGGATCCAAGTGTTGATCTTTGCTGTAGGGCTTAAGTTCTTGAGGTACGAGAGTGATGCTCTCTAAGGTAGGATCCAAGTTTGGATCTGAGGTAGGGCTATCCTCCTAGCCTGAGTGTAGGGCCTAGTGCCCGAGGTAGGTGACTGGTGAGTCACTAAGCTGTAGTTGATAAATGTGTCACCGAGTTATAGGCCTTGAAGGAGTCTGAGCTATAGCTTCCTGGAAGGGCATTAAGGTAGGTAACTAGAAGGGTACAGAGTTGTAGGAGTGTTGCATCACTCTGAGAGTAGTGTTGTGTGCCTGAAGTTATAGAGATGTGAAGCCTGAGCTATAGGCCTTAGAAATAAGGCTGAGGTAGGTGGTTAGTGGGCAACTGGGCTGTAGTAGCACTGCAGGGCTCTAAGGTAAGAACCCTTGGGGTTCTAAGTTTGGATTCTTAAAAGAATTTGTGTATAAGTATGAGGGCCTGAGGTGTATGATTTGAGGAGCATATTGGTGGAATTTGTGTCTAGTCAAATTAATGAATTGGATAGCCTGCAGAGAAAGTGGATGTACCCAATTGGGGAACCACTATAAACACTTATGTGCTTACTGTGTTGCTTATTTCTTTTTGTATTACAGGTAATTAGGACAAGCTCTATATCACAAAAATTATAAACAGAATAAAGATCTAAGAAAGTTTAAAAGACCAATTCACCCCCCTATAGGTGACTATCTAACCTTTAAGGAATAACTTTTAAGTGGTATCAGAGGGAGGTTACTCAAAAAAGATTTAACAATCTTAGTACACCTGCAAGGTTTGCTATAACATATAAGAATTGGGTCTACTGTATACTACAAGAAACTATGGGCCATGAAATTACCAATCTATAGAAACGAAGGATTTGGCCTCTAGAAGGAAAGTGTCAGACTATTCATGGAAGTTGCTGACCCTAGGATCTACATCACAGTCAAAGAAGGACCCTTCATCCCCATAAAGACCTCAGTTCTAGATTTCAACATCAAGACATCTAAATCTTATGATGAAATGTATAAAGATGAGCTACTACCTGCCTTCATGGACAAGAGATCTCAAAACATTATTGCTAGTAGAATAGATGATTCAACATTCCATAATCTGGTGCATTGCAAGACCTCCAAGGAGATGTGGGACACCCTAGTTGTATTAATGGAGGGTTCATAGGAGGTGAGGGATGATATAAAATCCAAGCTCAACTAGGAGTATGAGGCCTTCAGAAATGGAAAGCTTGATGGCATTACTGAGTGCTTTGAGAGATTCTTTAGAATAGTAAATGAACTAAGGACATATGGAAGGGTATTCAGCACCTATGAGCTGAATGACAAATTTCTGAAGTCCCTCACAAAAGATTGGGACATAAAGATTTGTGTCATTAGAGAAATGACCAAGTTAGCTAATACACCTCCTCCTACCCTATTTGGAAAGTTGCTGTCATATAAGATGCAATATGTTGTAAGAAAGGAAGAAGAAAAGAGCAGTATGTCATAAGCCAAGGAGAAGTCTGTGGACTATAAAGTAGATACCCCAACCAAGAGTAGAAGGAAGAACTGTCCACCCAGGATAATTATTGAGTAAGATTATGAGAGCTCAATGACCTGCTCTCCAGAAAGCAATATGTCTAGTGAGGACTTTGCTGCCTTCTCAAGGCAGTTTCAGGAATTCATGAAGAAGGAACATAAGAATAACAGCAGGCCTTCCTCTTCCTCTCAGCATAGAAGGAGATCCTCTAAGGTAGACAGGTATGCTCCTAACTCTAGCAAACAAACTTTTTTCTAAAGTCATTTGTTTCTGCTACAGCAAACCTTGACACATAGTTGTTCACTACCCATTGAAGTGGAAATAGGAAGGAGAGAAGAAGCACCAAAAGGGGATTAAAAAGAGAAGTCTCTTATGGCCAAGAAGGAAAAGACTTAGTCTGACACCTCCTCTGGGTCAGACAAAGAAGAAGAAGAAGCCTATATTGAGATAATGGCAGTTGCTGAATAAGAACCTGAAGAATATCCTATTACTATGATACGAATCTGTCACATTCAAATAGTGACTCAAAGGTGGATGAAGATGATGAATTAGATGTTCAATGCCATGGATTAATTGTAATGACAGTTGTGGAGTGCTGCCAGGATCAACCTAGACAGGCTTAGGTAAATCCTAAATCTCTGCCTTTTATTTTAGGTCATGAGGCTAGGGATCAATCATCAAGAGATGAAGGAGATTCAGAGTTTGAGGATGATGTCAATTCTATAATTGACAAATATGGAGAACTTCTTGAAGCATTCAAGAGGTGCAAGCTCTTGCCAAGAGACGGGCAAAAGTGTTTCTCTATCTTAGGAGAAAGTGTGAGGCCCAAGAAAAGGATCTCAATGACATGGCTACTCAATTGGACAAGCTTAAGGGGATCATTGATATGTAGTCTGTGGTAAGAGTCTCAAATGAGAACCTTATCAAGAAACATAAAGATGATCTATTAAGTGAGAAACTGCTGGTGGCCAAGTTTTCTAAGCCAAGAACTGTGCTTCCCTTAATTGACACCCTCTTTACCCAAAAGGGTAAGAAAGTGACAGGTTTTAAGGGATCTGCTAGACCTCCCAATCAAAAAGGAAAGGGGAAGGCACTAGTTGTGCCTTTAGCCTTATTGCCTCCAATTTCTTTTTAGAAAGTTTTGTTGCATTCTAACATGTATGACCATGAAAGCTGTTATGGTCACGGGGAGAATGGTAGATCCACTAGTATGGAACAATGTGGCCATATCAAGGGTGGAAGATACAGCCAAGTGAGGGCCCTTAAGGTTTCCCATGAGGAAATTAAAATGGCCCATCCTGGACCATTTGTTTTTGGTTCCTCAGCCCCAAAACTAAAGGATATTGCAGCTGCAGGAAATCCGAGTCATCCATCAAAAATAATGACTCAAGGCGAGTCTTCTAGCAAGGTTGGAATGGTAGTTTCTGATGCAATCGGATGCATGTTAGTTCAAAAGAGACATGCAGTCGGTTGCTCTCAAAAAAGACCAAAACAGTCAGCTGAAAGACTTACTTTCAGTCAAATAACTGCTGGAAGGAATCAACGACATAGAATAGCATATCTACCCACTATTCAAGGAGCAGTCCAGGAAAATGATGGCCCTAAATAGAAAAGGAGATATAATGTCCACGAGTGTTGGTGTTGTGGCAATGCGGGCCACTATGATGTAGATTGCTTGCACAATCCTTTAGTGTCCAAAGGTAGCGAACCTGTCAGGAATTCTGCAGGAAGGCAAGCTTATTTTAAGACTAATATGAACCTATGACCCAATAGAAATTTGGGTCCTAAGGTGAGATAAACTGTCCTTTTAAGGTTAGTTCAAGTACCAGTTCCCCTATATATTACTTGTATAGTGGATGTTCCACGCACATGACTAGAACAAAAGAACTATTGAAAGAGTTTACTCCAGAAAAGAAATGACCTAAGGTCATCTTTGGAGGCTCTGACATGGGGATAAATAAAGGTTATTTTATGATCTCAAATGGAATAATCACATCACAAAGGTAGCTTATGTAGAAGTCTATCGTCGACCTGAGATCGACGAACGTAGATCTCTTTCTCTAAATCTTGATTTCTCTAAGTCTTGAGTCTCTGGTAGTGATGGAGGCTTGTCCTTTGTACTGTTGACTCTAAGGACATGGCCTAGACTTAAGAAACACATAAAATTTGACCCTTCTATACAATATGGGTCACAACCTAAGAAGACAACCTAGACCAAATCACCTCGGGGTTCCAACAATCTCACCCTATTTGGGTGAGGTTACTTCAAATAAACAAAAAAAGATCACAAAACAAAATGAAGTAAACATAGCATGAAAATTAAGATAACTTATAGAATAAATAAGCTATCAGTACCTTTATAAAGCTATGTACCCAGATTGTTCATAGAAAACACAGAAAATAAATAGTTTAAAAGTTCTTGTGAAGGTCAGAAGACTTAGCAAATATGATTTTCCTGCTTGTGTCTTGAGCTTGTCTCATAGTCATGGTCATGTCAGCATCTCCAAGAGTCTTTTGAGAAGTGGTTCTTGGAACCACAACTTCAAGATGTAGACTCATATATTCCTCAGCATTGAACAACTTCCCTACATGGTATCTTTCAAACTCTTTCTTTCTGTAGTTTGATATGGTAGAGAATTGAGATGGATCATGGCCTTTTTTTCTGGCTTGCCTGATTTGAGAAAGAGCCACAGATTCCTTGAATCTAGCCATTCTTGTAGTTGGACTAGCTTTAGGATCATAATATGGAGTTGGAAGTTCTTCAAGGCTATTAGCTTTGCCAGGAGATGGAGGAGGGAAAAATGTTGGCTTAGAAATAAACTGTTGAGCTGACTGATGTCTGGAATAAGACTGATGTCTCTGTTTGTGCTGGCTGTCTTCATGAGAATGAGAGGGTCTTCCCTGTCTCTTATAAGTTTTAGTGAGAGTAGGTTTAGTGAAACCTTCTGAGCTCTGAGATAAGGTTCCTGAGGCACCTACAACTAGAGGAGGAGGAGGATCTCTTTTGATCCTTTGTGGAGAAGGAGAATACCTCTTACTTTTCTTCATTGCTTTCTGTTCATTTTTATATCGCTACATCCATGCTGGCATACCCTTGTATAGAGTTATGTTTTGTAGGATCTAATATGGTGTATCATTGGTATTTCAAGGTTTTGGAGTAGTTGGAGAAGGTGCTTTCCTTTTCTTGGAGATTTGGTTCCTCTTTGGAGCATCATCAAAATCATCATCATCATCATCATCAGAAGAAGACAAAGGATTGTCATACATTTCATCAATCTGACTGAACAGATCCTTGGGAATTTCTTTGCTGGCTTGAGTGGGAACAACTTCAGCTTCAGCTGCTTCAGCTTCCACAGCAATGTACTGATTTATTAGATCATCCAAACTAGGAATAGTGCTATTATCCATTATATAAGTTGGCCGAGGAGGGCTAGATCTTTGTTCATATAATGCTACTGGAGGAGCTATCAGACTTTTCTTTATAATGTCTAATACACATGAACTTATAGGGGAGGTGTAGCATACTATTGCTATGGATGATTGAGTGGGAAAGGAGAGGCAGAACTGAATATAAGATCCAAAGATATTCAGCAGAATATGTAGATTTACTTTAGATTTAACGAAGTAGATCCTTCCAGGCAGTGCTTCTGGAAAGCTGGTCTATTGAGCATTGGATACTATAATATATGTACATTGATTATCTACATCTGCTACTGAGAAATTTATCTCTATATCATCTGATTCCATATTAGTATCAAGAAAATTCAGAAAATCTGTTTCCATGTCAACATTTGTTCCTACTGCTGCTGCTGGTTCTACTGTTTCTGATTAATCATTAAGTATCTCCCCCTGCCTGGTTTCAGTAGGCACTGAAGCCAGGCCCCCAGATGAAGAGAAGGTAGAGGTGAGAGTAGAGATTTGAGTAGAGAGAGATGATATGGAGATAGATAGAGGGGAAATAGCCTCTGCAATGATGGTTTGGAGGAGAGGCCTGAGGAGCTCAAGAAGTGGTTGGATGATAGAGGGATTCAAAGATGTAGAGTCAAATGTTTGGGCAGGAGGTGGTTGAGAAGGTATAGAGGTAGTGATGATAGTTGCTGGAGGAGATGGTTGATTGGAGGTGTCTAGAAGGGGGTCCTGTTGAGGAGATTGTTGAGGAGAAGGAGTGTTCAGAGGAGATGAGAGTAAAATGAAGGATGGGATTGAAGAGAGAGTGGAGAGGGGGATATTAGCATGATTAGATGGAAGAGGAGATTGGGGAGGAGTAGGGATGAATGTATCAGCCCTAGGAAAGGGAGAATTGGATGGAATAAGGGTAGGGGAAGAAGGAATTAGAGAAGCTGGTGGTGTAGGAGTATATATTAGAATAGAAGTGGAGGCTAGGGTTTGTTGAACTTGAGGCTGAGATGGAGCTTGAGAATCAGGAGGAGGTGGAGGGGTGTGAATTTGTATGTGGGCTATGGATGGAGTTTTAATGTGAATGGTTGGTGATGTTGATGTAAGAGATGGAGGGGTGGGATTGTCTGCTTCAGTTGGCTGGGTAGTGGCTGGTACAACCCTTGTATTCTCAGAAGTTCTGGTGGAAAAGGAAGGAGCCTTGGTTGGCTTTGTAATGGTCCTCTCCCACTTGACAAAAAGACCACAGGTAAGTCTCTTTGAGTCATTAATGGATATGGTCGGGAAGACCTGGGATCCGGTAACCTTTTCTTTGAGGAAGATCCCTAGGATCCTTCCAAAACATACGTCCTTTTTTGTTGTTCTTCTTTTTTATAAGATCAAACAACACTTGAGCCCAGTTAATGGCTTTCTTGTTTACAATTGCACATATAACCAGGAATTGATGTCTGGTAATGTAATCATGTGCAGAGTGCTTTCCTAGCAGCACTTTCCCTACAATACATGCAAGGAACTTATATTCAGCAGATAAATGTTTTTAAGCAGTTTCTGTGGGGGTTTTCCTTAATAACCCATGAGGCTCAGCATCATATCAAACTCTTCAGTTTCAATTTCTAATTCCCCCTCACCATTATACAATCCAAATATTTTAGTTAAAACTGCGGGAGTGATGGAGATGGCATTACCAGTGATAGTCCCTGTCATCACGTTCTCCCCCATGGTAGATGTATAGACCCATTCCCTAATCTCTGTTCCACAGATTTTGATGCGTGTTGATAGCATAGTCTTGAGATGTTCGTCTTCTAGAGTTTGCAGAATGTTCACAAATACAAGATCAGAGTATTGGAAGGATTCAAAATCCAGATCGAATCCTGTATCAAACTTCATCGCTGCAAGAGAGCCTGCAGGGATCTCCATAAGAATACCTGCAAGAAAAGTCGAAGATCAAGTGCAAGAGAACTAAAAGCGTGGGACGGAGGTCGAGGAAAACCTAAATATAGTGTTTTCCTGAATATGAACCGACAGACTCTGTTCCACGATGAAAATGAATAGATCTTTGATTTGAGGTCGACGAAATAATTTTGACTTAAATGATTCGTCGATCTCAGTCTGAAGGGTTTAAGACATTTCATCAATCTTCGTTCGACGAAAGTTTTATGAAGTAGGTTCGTTGATCTCAGTTTAACGAGACTAACATCACACAAAGAGTTCGTCGATCTTTGTTCGTCGAATATCTCACAAACTTCCCCCAGTTCGACGATCTCCGTTCGACAAACTTTGAAAAATTCGTCGAGTGCAAACAGAAATTAAACAAATTCTTCTCCATTTATAAATCCAAGCTGATTTATGAAGAATAAGTGATTTCTTTCATCAAGAGGTTTGGTGAAGATATCAGCTCTTTGTAAAAAAGTGTAGATATAGACAAGATTAATTTTATTTTTGTCTACACACTCTCTAATGAAATGATGCCTAATATATATATGCTTAGTTCTGCTGTGATGAACTGGATTTTGTGCTATGGCTATAGCACTTATGTTATCACATAGTAATGTTGAATTATTTAAGTTGAGACCATAGTCCAGTAGTTGGTTTTGAATTCACAGCATTTGGGAACAACAACTACCAGCTGCAATATATTCTACTTCAGCAGTTGATGTAGACACAGATGACTGCTTCTTGCAAAACCAAGACACAAATCTCATACAAAGGAACTGACAAGTTTCTAAGGTACTTTTTCTGTCCACTATGCATCCAGAAAAGTCAGCATTTGAGTATCCAGTTAACTCAAACTCTTACTTAGTAGGATACAAGAGACCTACACTAGGACAACCCTTTATATATCTCAAAATTCTTTTTAGAAAAACTAGATTAGATTCTTTAGGGTTCACCTTGAACCTGCACAAAGGCATGTAGCAAACATAATATCAAGTCTACTTGCTGTAAGGTATAGTAGGGACCCAATAATGCCCCTATATAGTTTCTGATCTACAGGTTTCCCATGTGCAGTAGAGTCTAGTACAACATTTATAGGCATGGGTTTTTTCTTTGCTTAGGCATCAGCCATCCCAAACTTCTTTATAAGCTCTTTGGCATATTTAGCCTGGGAAATGAAGATGCTATCAGGGAGCTGCTTCACTTGGAGAACAAGGAAGTAGGAAAGCTCACCCATGCTACTCTTCTCAAATTTTGAATGCATTAGATAATAAAATCTCTTGCATAATTTGGGATCTGTAGAGCCAAATATTATATCATCTACAAATATTTGTACAAACAGTATTTTATCATGATGCAATTTGGTAAACAAAGTCCTATCAACTATGCCTCTTGCAAAACCATGCTCTAATAGAAAGCTGGCTAAGGTCTCATACCAAGCTCTTGGAGCTTTCTTCAAACCATAGAGAGCCTTGTGCAATTTAAACACAAAAAAGGGATGTGTTGGAGAAATAAAACCTGGAGGCTATTCAACATAAACCTCCTCATTAAGTTCCCCATTTAAGAAGGCACTGTTCACATCCAATTGATAGACTTTGTACTTTTTGAATGAAGCATAGGCCAGAAATATCCTTATTGCTTCTAGCCTTGCAACTTGAGCAAAGGTTTGATCATAGTCAATCCCTTCCTCTTGTCTATACCCTTGAGCAACAAGCATAACCTTGTTCCTCACAATCACCCCTTGGGCATCAAGCTAATTTCTGAATACCCATTTGGTTCCAATGACTGGGTAGTCTTTTGGTCTTGGAACCAAAGCCCAAACCCTGCATCTCTCAAACTGATTGAGTTCTTCTTGCATTGCAATGATCCAGTGGGGATCTTGCTCTGCATCAGATATGGATTGAGGCTCAATTTGAGAGAGGAAACAGGCTTGCATCAAGTCCTGGTTAAGTTGATGCCTTGTCTGTACACCTACTATTATGTCTCCAATCACTTGGGATCTTGGACGATCCCTAAGTGTGACAAGATCAGTAGGTGGAGTTGGTTCTGCAATAATATTTTGGAATGATTCCTCTTGTGAAATTACTTGTGGGTGGTTCAACTAAATCCAAATTTTCTTCATCACTTTCTTCATTGGCTTTTTGAGAAGACTGGGATGTAAATTTTAATTCTTCCAATTTCTTACACAAGTTGTTTACCTACAAGGGGTTTCTGGTAGAAATTTCTTTCTCCTTGTAAAAAATGTTAGTATTATCAAATATAACATGTATAGATTCTTCTATTTTCAATGTGGATTTATTAAAAACCATATAAGCTTTGCTGACTTGGGAATATCCTAGAAAAATTCCCACTGCAGCATTTGCTTCAAACTTTCTAATGTGCTTTTTGTCATTATTATGAATATAGCTTACACAACAAAAAACTTTAAAATAGTTAATTATTGGTTTCTTCCCTTTAAGCAATTCATAGGGGGTCTTAAGTTTTAGTTTGTGTATCAAGCTTCTGTTTAGGACATAGTTTGTTGTGCTTACTGCCTCTGCCCAATAGGATAGGGGCATGTAAGCATCTGCAAGTAATGTGCCTGCAGCTTCAATGAGTGTTCTATTTTTCTATTCAGCTACCCCATTTTGTTGAGGAGTTCTAGGAGTTGAGAAGCAGTGTATTATACCTTCTTTCCTATAGAACTCTAACATAGGAATGGACTCAAACTCAGTGCCATGATCACTTATGATCAATGCAACTTGAGTAGAATACTCAATCTGTATGTTCTTGAGAAAATCTGTAAGAACTTGAAAAGTATCTTAATTTGCTCTCAAAAAGAAAACCCAAGTGAATCTGGAGAAGTCATATACAACCACTAATGTATAAGGCTTCCCTCCTAGACTTTGTACAACAACAGGGCCAAAAAGGTCCATATGTAGTAAGTACAAAATCCTAGGTAAATCACTCTTATTAATGGATTTAAAACTAGATTTAGTTTGCTTGCCTAGTTAACAAGCCCTGTAGAGGCCTTCCTTCTTGGAAGGGCCAGAAGGTAAACCTCTCACGAGGTCGTCCTTAGATAGCCTAGCAATGTTTTTCAGATTTACATGTCCTAATCTCTTATGCCATAAGTCATTTTGACTACTAACTAAGTTAAGCAGACATATATCTGTAGTAATAGACTGGAAATTAACTAAATATATGTTTCCTTATCTACTGCAAAATAAAACTGGTTTGTTTTCTCTTGAGGTAATAGTACAGGATTCAGAGGTAAATGATACCTGATAACCTTCATCACAGAGTTGGCTTATGGAGATGAGATTGTGCTTCAGTCCACTCATATGTGCAACTTTCTTGAAAGTTACAGCTCCAATCCTGTTTTTGCCATAGCATTCTGATTTGCCACAATTTGAATCACCAAAGATGACCTTTGGTCCCAGCTTTGACTTATAGTTAAATAAGTTGTCCTTGCTGCCTGTCATGTGCTTGGAGCAGCCACTATCAAGATACCAGTGTTGATTATATGCTGGATAGGTCTTCATCAACAAGTATAAAACTTAGTTGTTCTTGACCCAGGGGACCTTGGGTCCTTGTTGATTTACGTAGGAATATCTGGAAATATATAAGCATTCAGGTTTATCTTTATAGCCTTTGGGATGATATCTTTTGGGTGGTATTATCTATGTGCTAAAGGGATTAAAGTTTCTCTTAGAATTTTGATTTCTGTTGTTAAAATTTGGGATCGACGAGTTATGGTTGGATCGTCGAACTGAGCTCGACGATGTTGGATGTGATCGTTGATCTCAACTTGAAGAATGAGAGTATTCATTCTTCGAGTACCAAAATCGTTGATCTCTGTTCGACGAACCATACTAATGTCGTCGATCATAGATCGAAGAATGATTATTTCTCAAGTTTGCGTTCAGAGATCATCATTTTGAGTTCGATGATCGGTTCATATATCGTCGATCTGTGTTCGACAATAATTGCTGAACATTGTCATTTTTTTCTAGTTATTGAGGTTATTTTTAATTTTAATCTGTTCATAAACTTTATTAACCCTATTGACCTGTTCAGTATTTTTCTTTCCTTTGTCGGATATAAACTTTACTGGTTTGGAAAGATTGTTTTTCTGAATTTTAGGTGGATTACTAGGGGAGGCACCTAATCCTAGTTTACTATTATTGATCCTAACATTTACTGTACTAGTGATATCTAATAATTATGGACTTCTCCCATTTAAGGATTCTTCTAATATCTTGGCCTTGCTAAGTTCAGATTTCAAAAAGGATATTTGTTGATTAGCAGAGATAAGTTCATTTGTTAGGTCAGCATTCTCTGCAGTAGTTTTATCTAGTTCTTTTAATTTTTCTCTGAGGAGTTTGATTTCCTTCTCAGAGCTAATTAATTCTAAGCATAAATTTTTAAATTCAACTTTAAATTCCTCTGATCCAAAATAATAAGAGGCTATTACCTGATCCTCAGTTGATAAGATCTCTTCATCTTCAGACTAATCAACATCTAATCTTCTACTGCCTGTCCCCATAGCCATGAGGCAAACTTATTTGGCCTTTTTCTCTTCTTCATCCTCACTAGAGCTGGAGGAGGTTGACTCCTCTTTAGTGTCACTCCATGACTCAGCAATAAAGACCTTGTCCTTCTTCTTATGCTTGCTTGAGGAAGGCTTGCTGTAGGGACCCTTCCTTGAGTCACCCTCCTTTCTTCTATCCTTCTTCTTAACTTCTAATTACTCAGAGATGAAATGCACAGGTTTCCTGCAGCCAAAACACACTTCTTCTTTAGATGGTGTTTTGTCATTCCTTTGCTTGTATTCATATTTGGATGGTTTCCTTCTGAAATCTTTTCTATCCATCTTAAAGAATCTCTTTGCAAAGAGACTCATCAAATCTTCATTCGCAGGAATGACTTCAGAGTCTCCAACAGCTTTGAAATCTATGTTGTGCTCTTACCGAGTTGGTGTAGGAGTCTTGACTTAAGCTACTGCTTCCCTTGATTTTATAGGACTTTAGCTTTCCTAGTAGAGCTTCAGTTGAGATCTCTGTTGTGCTTCTGGCTTCCATGATGGGCCAGATTCTTGAGTCCCATGTGTTGGGGAAGCACATGAGGATCTTGTCATTCACTTCAGTCAAAGTGATTTCCTTATCTAGAGTCCTTAGCTCACTGATAATGGAGCTGAGTCTATTATACATCACTTCCACTGTTTCAGCTTCATCCTTTTTGAAGTTTTCATATTGAGTGATGAGGTTGGATCTTCTATCCTTCCTCTCATCTGTTGTTCAAGCCACCATCTGGTTCAGGGAGTCCCAAATGGCCTTGGCTGATGGGCACTCAGCAACCTTTTGAAATTTCTCATTTGACATTGTTTGAGCCAATATGTTCATGGCTCTGACATCAACAATCTTTTCCTTTCTCTGTGCATCTATCCATCCTAGGGGTGGAACTATACTCATGTCTGTTGAAGTTGATTAGGTTGAAGTCACTAGAGCGGGTGGTCCTGTTAAGATGGAATTAAATATATCCTCATCAATAAAATTCATGTAGAGTCTGATTCTTAACTTCTAGAGTGTGAACTTGGACAAGTTTTACACTGGAGGTCTAGTGCTTGCATATTCTTTGTTCTGTGCCATGTTGTATAGATCTAGAAAGTGTAAGAGAAACGATCTAACTTAGGATCTTTGGTTCAAGGGTTAGCTTGTACAACCAAAAGAACCTCCTCTGATACTAATTGAAAGTTAAGGTTAGATCTGATATACTCTAGAGGGGGGTGAATAGAGTATGTCTGTGTGTTTTTTTAAAATTTTCTTCTTTAATAATATACTATCTTTACCTTTAACAATTATATCTAACTATCACAGATTAAAGTAAATCAAAGATCACAAAATATCAAACTAAAATAGCCACAACAAAAACAAAAAAGAAAGAGCAACCAGACGACACAAGAAATTTATAGTGGTTCCCCAAACTAGATACATCCACTCTTCTACCACCCTTGGTAGGAATCCACTACAGGTTTTGATCAGGTGACTGTCACCAATGAGCTTTTGATTAGGTGCTCAAAAACCTACCCAAGTCTTTTGGAAGGAGACTTGCAACTAGAATAATTTTGAAGGGAATTAAAACCCTGTAAAGAGGTGGGAATGAGAGAGTGATGTAAGTCTTCTTTTCTCAAGCCAAAATGAGAAGACTGTGTGGATTCTTATTTGTTATCAAAGCTCCGCCTGAGATCTTGAGTAGTTCAGGAGTGGAAGCTTTGTTCAAGGGTGTGGGCCTTCAGTTTTGATGATCGCTCGACAGCAGGCTTCTAGACTGATAAGTATGTTTGTCTCTTGGAAAGACTTGGAGCAGGCTTACGACAGATGAAGAAGAATAAGATTTTCTATCTATATATGTTTTTGATGTCGTGTCTTCTTCTTTCAGCAGAATTCGGGACTTATTAGTTTGTCGACGACCATTTGAATTTTAAAATTACTCCTGTAATCAATGCTGATGACGTTGAGAATTACACGATATTGATTACTTTCCCCAACTGTTTCATTGAAAAAATGCAGGCAATAATCTAGATAAAGATCGTAATTAATGCTCTGTCTAATGATAATATTCAGAGAATGTTAGAGCATTAATTACAAAGGAATTTCTGCAATATAATAGGAATAGAAGGAAGGAAATAACTTAGTCTGGAATCGTCGACCAGAAGACAGAATTCGTCGAGCTTACTCCATAGTTCGTCAAACTAAAAATTACTGTTCGTCGAGCTGAGTTACAAGATCGTCGAACTCTGAATAGCTGACTGCTGCTTGACGAAATCTTCTTGTTCTGTGCTATAAGTTTGTTGACCTAAGAACAGCTTTGGCTTTGAGTGAATTATGTCGCAGAGTCTATTTTGGCGCTGAGTGATCTTTGGCATTGAGAGATGAAGTATTAGTCGACCTGAGAATAGAGATCATCGAACTCTGTTCAGAGAAGTTTATCTCTGAGTTGGTCAAGCTGAGTACGACTATCATCGACCTGAGAATAGAGATCGTCGAATTGTGTTCAGAGAAGTTTATCTCTTAGTTGGTCGAGCTGAGTACGACTATCGTCGACCTGAGATTGACGAAGGTAGATCTCTTTCTCTAAATATCGATTTATCTAAGTCTTGAGTCTCTGGCAGTGATGGAGGCTTGTCCTTTGTACTGTTGACTCTAATGAAATGGCCTAGACTTAAGAAACACATAAAATTTGACCCTTCTATACAACATGGGTAATAACCTAAGAAGGCAACCTAGCCCAAATCACCTGAGGGTTCCAACATACCCTATAAGCTTTGTTGACTTGGGAATATCCAAGAAAAATTCCCACTGTAGGCTTTGCTTCAAACTTTCTAATGTGCTTTTTGTCATTGTTACATAACATACACAACCAAAAACTTTAAAATAGTTGATTATTGGTTTCTTCCCTTTGAGCAATTCATAGGGAGTCTTATGTTTTAGTTTGTGTATCAAGCTTCTATTCAGGACATAATTTGTTGTGCTCACTGCCTATACCCAATAGGATAGGGGCATGCAAGCATCTGCAAGTAATATGCATGCAGTTTCAATGAGTGTTCTATTTTTCCTTTCAACTACCCTATTTTGTTGACGAGTTCTAGGAGCTGAGAAGAAGTGTCTGATACCTTCCTTCTCACAGAACTCATGCATAAGAAGAGACTCAAACTCTGTACCATGATCACTTCTGATCAATGCAACATGAGTAGAGTACTAAATCTGTATGGTCCTGAGAAAATCTGTAAGAACCTTGAATGTATCTGACTTAGATCTCAGAAAGAATACCCAAAAGAATCTGGAGAAGTCATCCACAACCACTAAGGTCTAAGATTTCCCTCCTAGGCTTTGTACAGCCACGGGGCCAAAAAGGTTCATATGTAGTAAGTACAATGTCCTAGGTGAATCACTTTTATTAATGGATTTGAAACTAGATTTAGTTTGCTTGCCTAGTTGACAAGCCATGAAGAGTCCTTCATTCTTATAGTGGCAAGAAGGTAGACCTTTAACAATGTTGTCATTAGATAACCTAGCAATATTTTTCAGATTTACCTGTCCTAATCTTTTATTCCACAAGTCATTTTGGCTGCTAACTATTTTAAGCAAACATATGTCTGAAGTGACAGAATGAAAATTAACTAGGTATATGTTTCCTTGTCTATTACTAATTAAAACAGGTTTGTTTTCTTTAGAGGTAATAGTACAAGAGCTAGAGTTGAATGATACCTCATAACCTTCATCACAGAGTTGGCTTATAGATATGAGGTTATGCTTTAGTCCAAATACATATGCAACTTTCTTGAAAGTTACTGCTCCATTCTTGACTTTGCCAAAGCCCTCTATTTGGCATCAGTTAGAGTCACCAAAGATGACCTTTGGTCCCAGCTTGGCTTGTAATCAATTAGATTTTCTTTGCTGCCTGTCATGTGCTTCGAGAAGCCACTATCTAGATACCAATGTTGATTATTTGCTGGACAGATATTCATCTGCAAATGAGATAGTTTGTTGTTCTTGACCAAGATAACCTTAGGCCCTTGTTGATTTACATAGCTATAACTAGAAATGTAAGAACATTCAGGTTGATCTTTATAGACTTTGGTGTGATATATTCTTGGTGGTATTATCCATTTAGTGAAAGGATTAAAGTTGCTGTTAGAATTTAGGTTCCTGTTGTAAGAATCTGCGATCGACGATTTCTGGTTGGATCGTTGTCCTAAGCTCAACGATGTTGGATGAGATCATCGATCTCTACCGGTATTCTGGTCGATAAACAATACCGGTATTCTAGATCATAGATCGAAGAATAATTATTACTTAAGTTGGCGTTCAGAGATCGTCGTTCTGAGTTCGACGATCTCTTCATATATCGTCGATCTGAGTTCGACGATAACTGCTGAACATTGTTGTTTTTGTTATTCTTCTAGTTGTTAAGTTAATTCTGAGTTTCAATTTGTTAAAGAAATTTATTGACCATATTAACCTATTCAGTATTCTTATTTCCTTTGTCAGATATAAACTTTACTGGTTTGCAAAGGTTATTTTTCTGAATTAGAGGTGGATCACAAGAGGAGCCATCTATTCCTAGTTTGCTTTTGTTAATCCTAATATTTACAGTACTAGTGATATGTAGCAGTTGCAAACTTCTTCCATTTAGTGATTCTTCTAACTTCTTAGCCTTGCTAAGTTCAGATTTCAGAATAGATATTTGTTAATTAGGAGAAATCAGTTCATTTGTTAGATTATCATTTTCTGAGGTGATTTTGTCTAAATCTTTTATTTTTTCTCTAAGAAGTTTGATTTATTTCTCAGAGCTGATCAAGTCTAAGCACAAATTTTAAATTCATGTTTAAACTCATCTGATTCCAAATCATAAGATGTTATTACCTGATCTTCAGCTGATAAGAATTCCTCATCTTTAGATTCATCTGTATCTGATCAGCTACAACCTGCCTCAATGGCCATGAGTAAAACTTCCTTAGCCTTCTACTATTCTTCATCCTCACTGGAGCTGGAGGATGTTGACTCTTTTTTAGTATCATTCCATGTTTCAGCAACAAAGCCCTTGTCTTTCCTCTTGTGCTTCCTTGAGGAAGGTTTGTTGTAGTTACTCTTCCTTGAGTCCATATCCTTTCTTATATCCTTTTTCTAAACTTCTGGCCACTCAGAGATGAAATGCCATGGTTTCCTGCAGCCAAAATAAACTATTTCTTTAGATGGTTTTTTGTCATACCTTGACTTATCTTCATATTTTGATGGTTTCCTTCTGAAGTCTTTTCTAGCCATCTTGATGAATCTCTTAGCAAAGAGACTTATCAACTCTTCATTCACAGGAATGACTTAAGAATCTTCTGTAGCTTTGAAAGCTATGCTGCGTTCCTTCTTAGTTGTTGTAGGATTCTTCACTTCAGCTGCTTTTTCTCTTGCTTTCATCTGTTGATCATAAGACTTTCGCTTTCCTAGAAGAGATTCTAATAAGATCTCTGTCATGCTTCTGGCTTCTCTGATGGGCCAGATTCTTGAGTCCCATGTGCTGGGAAAGTACATAAGGATTTTGTCATTCACTTCTGTTAAAGTGATTTCTTTATCTAGTGTCCTTAGATCACTGATGATGGAGCTGAGTCTATTGTACATCACTTCAATTGTTTCTGCTTCATCCTTCTTGAAGCTTTCATACTGAGTGATGAGTTTTGATATTCTATCTTTCCTCTCATATGCTGATACAACCACCATTTGGTTTAAAGAGTCCAAAATGTCCTTAGCTGATTGACACTTAACAACCTTTTGAAATATTTTATCAGACATAGTTTGAGCCAGTATGTTCATGGCTCTGACATAAGCTATCTTAGCCTTTTTTCATGCATCTGTCCATCTAGGGGGTGGAACTGCACTCAAGTTAGTTTAAGCAGTTGAGGTTGAAGCCACTTGAGCTGGTGGTCTTGTTAAGTTAGAGTTAAATATATCTTCATCAATAGAGTTCATGTAAAGCCTAATTCTTGCCATCAAGATTGTAAACTTGGACAAGTTGCACACTGGAGGTCTGGTTCTTGCATATTCTTTGTTATGTGCAATGCTGTATATATAAATCTAGTAAAGATAAAGAACATATCTAACTTAGGATCTTTGGTTCAAGGGTTTAACTTGTACAACAAAAAGAACCTCCTCTGATACCAATTGAATGTTAGTGTTAGATATGATATAGTCTAGGGGTGAATAGAGTATGTATGTATATTTAATAACTTTTCCTTAACTATAAAGATTGTACCAAAACTTAGATACTATATCAAAGCATACCAAATTGAAATAAATGAAATAACATAAAAGCTAAAAAATACAGCCACTGTAAGAACCAGAAGAAGAGGGCAACCAGACAACACAAGAATTTATAGTGGTTCCCCAACCTGGATACATACACTCTTCTACCACCCTGGTAGGAATCCAGTCAGGTTTTTGATCAGGTGACTGCCACCAATGAGCTTTTGGTCAGGTGCTCAAAAACCCAAACCACAAGTCTTTTGGTTAGGAGACTTGCAACCAGAAATAACTTTTGAAGGGAGTAGAGAACCCTTTTTACAGAGGGGGTGAGAGTGTGATGGTGTCTTCTCTTTCTCAAATACAACTGTGAAGACTAGTGGAATTGATTTAAACAAAAAGCTCCCCCTATAATACTGAGTTTGTTTAGGGAGGAATGAAACTTTTTTCTTCAGGGTGATAGGCCTTCAATCTTTAAGCTTTAACCCGAAGAACTTCAGGAACTTCTTGACAGATGTAGTATTGTTGTCCTACGGAAAGTTCCTGAGAGTATGATAGAAAAAGATTCTTGATTCTGATGGTTCTTCTTCTTCTTCAGAAAGATTGTTCTTCTTCAGGTCTAGCAGTTGTTGATTTCTTGACTGATCGATTCTCTATATCTCAAGAGATCTATATGTCTCTTAGATTATGTCACTGTCTGTATTGGAAGAAAGAGAACTTATCATTTTTTTATTTTCCATGTGAAAGTCCTTTTGAATTTAGAAATTATTCTTATAATTAATGCTGACAGCCTTGGAATAATTTGGCATTGATTTTTTTCCCCAACTATCCCTTAAAAAAATGGCAGGCAGTAATCCTGATTAAGACCATAATTAATGCTCTTGTATAACGGTAATATTCAGAGAATATTAGAGCATTAATTATTCAAGGAATCATTACCACATAATAAGGACAAAAGAGGAAAACAACCAAGACTGGATTCGTCGACCTGAGTCCACTGTTCTACGAGCTTAGAATAGCTGTTCGTCGAGCTGAGGTCCAAGATCATCGAACTCTGAATGTTGCTTGATAACTTTCTTCTTCTGTGCATCAAGTTCGTCAAGCTGAGATCTAAGATCGTCAACCTTTGAGCCCAGAGATTTGTCTCTGAGTTCATCGAGCTGAGCACAACTTTTGTCGACCGGAGATCGACAAACGTAGAACTCCTTTTTCTAAGTCTTGAATTCTCTAAGTCTTGAGTCTCTGACTTTGTTGATGGCTGGTCCCTGACATGGTTGACTCTAAGGACTTGACCTAGACTCTAGGACACAACCATGACCCTTGTCTATACATGTTGGGTCATATCCTAACTTAGTGAACCTAACCCAAATCAAACTAGGGATCCAACTAGGAGTGTTAAAATATTTTTTTGAATTTTTTGATTAAAATAATAAGGATATTATAAAAAAAATTACTTTTTTTGTAGAAAAATAAAAGTTTTAGGCCGCTATTTTCAGACCAAATATAAAACTTGTTATTTTGATAACAAAACGTGCAAGACAAGTGTGTGTCGACGTCCTAAGAATAGGGGGAGAGTGACAATTAGGAAATTGACACAAACCTCCCTCTGATACCAAATTGATGCAGGCCAATGGTTCTGACGGGATAAATACAACGCTCAATTATGTTCGTGCACTTAAATAAACACGTAACGTGTGATATCATTCTTTAACACTAGCGATAAATTCAACCAATTAATGACACCTACAATGTACAAAAGCAAAGGGCTGCTACCCCTTTTAGTGATAAAATAGGGATATTTGCGAATGTTCACTTAAGCAAATATGAGCTACATGATCCAGACAACTAGCTAATCAAATTAATATTATCCACAAGCATTCACAAACCAAAAAAGAGAATATCCGGACTAAAATAGCGATTTCAACAAAGTCCAAAATCAATCCCAAATTAATTAATATAAGGTAGGTAAAATCACTTGAACTAAAGGAGAAATCAAGGGTTAATGAACCCGATTTCGACTAGCATTCAAGAGATCTACCCGATCCAATTTATATGAAAATATCCCTATAAAATAAAGGCTTGAAATTCAGATTTTAATTATGCACTAATTTCAATTTAAATGTGGACAAATTACCAACGTTCTAAACCATTAAATCTCACAATAAATTAGAGGAATCACACAAGATGAGGATTAGAAGTCATTACCCAGGCCCAAGTAGTAGATTTGCAAATCCATACACAAGGATGAGTGGAGTAAATAAACAACGAATGTGGAAGTATCTACTTCCATGCAATTCCATGGAACCACACTAGACGATGAAGATGCAAGTTGCCTTCTTTTGAATCATTTGAGGAGGGCCTTCGTAGCAAGGGATGTTGTTATCCTTGCCTGAAATCCACCAAGGAGGGGGAAAGGATGATGGCCTAACATAGGTTGCGAAAACTCAAGGTGGCCAGATTTTCCAAGAAGGAGAGAGGAAAGGTGGTGGACGAATAGTTCCAAGGAGAGGGGAAGGGAGGGGGTCGGCCGAACTATCCAAGGGAGAGGGGGAAAGAGGGTGGCTGAACTTTTGCCAAGGAGGGGAAGAGGGAAGGAAGTTGGCCGAAATTTTGAGAGATTGAATGGGGTCCGACGGCTAGGGTGAGGGGAGAGATCAAGAACAGGAATTTCTTAAACAATAATTAGGTTTTTTTTCAATTTCATCAATCTAAATTCGCATTACCCATGCAAGTCTTTATATAGGATACATAACTCAATCTCCACCATTTAATAATAAATAATCATTAGATGTTTATAAGCAACCCATCACAAACATGAAATAAAAATAACAATAATAAAATGCATAAAAATTAAAGTCATAAAAATAAACAGCTTAAAAATATATAATTATAAATATATTATTTATAATCATATATTTTTATATGATGGTAAAGGTTGCCGATATGCATAAAATGTAGCAGAGATTTTCCATGACGTTGGCGATGGATATCACGGTAGAATCCCATCTACAAGCTTGTGGCAATGACTGTCACAATCATCAAATTTTATAGGGTGAAGATCATTGACCACATCAGCGCCATCATTTGAACAGTCACCAGCATCACGAACAAATTGCGGGACATCATTGCCATCCATTTTTGCTTAATCAATCATCCAAAAAATTTTTTATAACCCCTACTTTGTTTCACTTTTCCAAAACCGCAAAACATTTGAGTTGATATATAAGCAGTTATCAAGTTTTTTAATTTACCAGTCGTTTATTTTTCTTAAATTGATAAATCTAAATATCTAGTGTTAAGTTTTAAAGAATATCTTTTGTATTTTATTTAACAGTTAGAAAATTTGTTTTGAGCACTACTTATGGTTTATTATAAATAGAGGCATGTGTATTATGATAGCCAAATATATGTAAAATATAATTATCTTTACTTCACTCTTATCAAAATACAGGAATTTTCAAGCTATTACAGTTGCTCTCAAAATCTTTTATCAAAATTTAAATTTTTTTGGAACCCCCTTACCTATCTACTTTTTGATGGACATGATTTTTTACGCAAGCAATCATCTAGGAGTATATGCTCCAAGAAAAGAAAAGTTCTTATTTAAGTGGGCTTAATATTCCGTTCTGTAAACATAGGCACCCAAAAATAGTTAAAAGACTGCATGAAATCGAGTATGCGCTCCTAAGCATATACATTGGGTTAAAGTAAAGTTAAGTTTTGCAAATTTTTTGTCTATTTTGGAAAATATTTTCCTAAGCAGTTGTAACAAAGCAAGAATATGGAATAAGGTGAGATGATAAAATTCATCACCTTCTATATCATAGCAAGCTTTATAGGCAAACACCAAGTTTGCATCACATAAAACCACAACAAATTGATCTAATTTTCCTTAAAATTTTGAGAGAGCGTATTTAATATCTTGATTGTTTTCCTTCAAATATCTTTCAAGGTACGGTTTTAATAATGCCAATCTAACTTATTACTAATGATTACAATGTTGCTTTCTATTTGGTTTTCTTAAGAAGTCTTATAGCTACGAATATTTATCTCTAGCTAAATCATTTCCATAATGTAGGACTTAACTCTTCATATTACGAATCTTTATGTTTATCTTCCCTTGATTAAATAAGTTATAGTTAAATTAGAAATTTTATAACAGCTCGTATAATTGTCATATAATTTTGCTTTGGAATAACAAAGCTTAATTATGGGGGTATTTGATGAGTAGCAATATATATATTTTTAGTTAATATTTTTGTTTTGTTTTAATAAAAAATGTAATTATATTATGTACATACCTAAATAAACTGTTTCTTTTTAATTTTCAATTCTAACTTAACCTGTTTTTGTGCACAATAAGTATTTCTGGACATTTGGGGAAATTCGACAAAAATTTCCAATGTCACGCCCCTAGGTAACGCTCGTGGCTGAGGGCGTGTAACATTAAAAAGAGGAAATCCAGCGTTTCGACAAAGTTCAGCCAGCGAACTCAAGTCACACACAGGTACACGCCTGTTCACCAGCTATCACGCCTGGGATATCATCTGTGACCAAATAAGATGCTTGCTGTCACGCCGTGCCAAATTCCTGAAGTCGGCGAACTCAAGTCACACCTTGTGTAACATCCAATTTTCAACTAGACCTCTAGGAGTGGTTTTGTCATGACTAGGTCATGAGAAAACCCTAAGAAGCCCAACAAGACCAAGTGAGCTTAGGCATGAAGGTGGAGATCACCATGGTCTACAAATAGTAGAATTCTAAACAATAGTATAGGATGACCATAGGGCTTCACCATGACCCCATGACACCACCACAGTATCCCTAAACCATTAGAAGGCCCATTAGAGCCCTAAGGGTCCATTGGAATCAACACAGGGAGGCCAAGTTGACCTAGGATCATCCTAGTCCTAAAATGGGTAAGGTGCCCTAACTAAGGTCAATATGACCCTAATGTGCCCAACCAACACTACATAGGTCTTCCCAGACCTAGGGTTAAGTCAATGGATCACAAAACACACATTAGGGTCAACTTTAGAGGCTGAGTTGACCCAAGTCAACCTTAGCCCTAAAAAGGTCAAAGTGCCCTAACTAAGGGGCAGGTGACCTCCAATATGCCCAACCAAAATGAGGCCAAGTTGACTCTAATCCAGGAAGCATTGAGTGAGTCGACAAGACTCGACGAGTAGATAAGGTATCTACTTAGACTAGTTTTTGGGCATGGGCATTGAGTGTGTGGAGTGCACTCAACCCGATGGGCTGAATGGCATTGAGTGCGATGAGTGCACTCTACGCTATCTTACTTAGAAAGAATTTTTAGCTCAGGCGTCGAGTGCGACGAGTGCGTCGAGTCCACTAGATGTCATGAGCTGAATGGCGTTGAGTGCGTTGAGTGCACTCAACGCCATCTTACATGGAAAGAATTTTGCGCTGGGCATTCAGTTTGTCGAGTCCACTCAACGCCATGGGCTGAATGGCGTTAAGTGCGTTAAGTGCACTCAACGTCATTTTTGCTTAGAAGTATTTTTGGGCATGTGGCGTTGAGTGCACTCAATGAATGGGCTGAATGGCGCTGAGTGCGTAGAGTGCACTCAATGCCAGTTAACATGAAAGGAATTTCTGGAATCATGGCGTAGAGTGAGTTGAGCTCACTCAACGCCATAGACTGAATGACGTTGAGTGAGTTGACCTCATTCAACACCATAGCCCGAATGCAATTGAGTGAGTTGAGCTAACTTAACGCCATTAACTTAGAAAATTCCTTACTATTTTTGCGTTTAGTGTGGAGGCTTGTCTCAACCCTTTTTCCTTAGCGAAATTCTCTACCATTTTTGCTGGTTCTGAATATTTTCGGGAATTTCACCAAGATGGATTAATTGGCCCGTTTCTTTCATTAAGACTTATTTAAACAATAATAAGCGGTCTAGTAGTAGGGTACCACGTGGAAGACTGTTTAACCCAAATTCCATTTTAATGGAGAGAGAAAGAGAGAGAAAGTGAGGAGTAAATGTTATTCATGGCCTGGAAGGCCAAGGGGCCACTCTTCTTGCTGGAATCACCTCCCTCGGTTCGTTAGGGGAAGGCCAAGGGTTTTCCCGGCCATAACAGCAATTAGGGGAGGAAAATTGCAGTCTCTGAAAAGCTCTTCAAGGGGCATTAATGGACACTGCTAACTACACCCCTTCCCTCCCCCATTTTATCATTTTACAAGAATCACAGGACTATTATGATTCATTTCCACCCATTACCTGAAGGAGCCAAAGAACATCACAATGTTGTTGCAGAAATTGATCGTCGCCACCACCACTGATGTAGGGATGTCCGGAATCGGAGATCTCTACGGAAATAATTAACTCCTCGCCCAATATCGCCTTAGATCTACCGCACCTACACATCACCTATCGCCCACAATATTTCCTCGTCACAAACGCAGCGCATAAAAATAACAAGGAGGACTGGTCGACTCGAAAATAGCGATCGAAATTTGAGTCGGATCGTTCCCCAAATTAACATAAAGATTGCCAACCTTTTTGGTAGCAAAACCAAGGCTATAGGCCAAGATCCGCTCCAGCAAATAGGATCCACCCGATCCAGAAATAAAAAGCCTAGCAACAGCGATTTCGAAATGAAAATTGCAGCGATTGATTTAACAAAGCGGATAAAACGATTCGCGATCCACCACAACTAATTAGAAGAAATCACACAAGGAGGGATGAGATATTTTACCCAACCGGAGAACGTTCACACAAGATAACTGTGGGAGAATCACTCTCTCCACGGATCCACCGGCGTCACACCGAAGGGCTTGTAACCTTCTTCCACAGAGTCGCACCGAAGGAAGCCGCGCCGAATTCGCACCGAACCGGATGGAGGGAGCAAAGGGGGGCCGGCGGCTTCACACCACTAGAAGGGGGGGGGGGCGGCGGCAATGAGGGGCAACCTCCTTGGCCGAAATTCTCAAAGAGAGGAAATAGGGTTTCTATCTTTTCTAATTATCTCATAACAAAGGCCTCCTTATATAGGAGTTACAAACAAGCTTTAACCATTCATGATGGAGATGTAATCACATCCATCCAAATGGTTAAATGCACACCAAATAAAAATATTGTCCAAATGCAAAAATAAAAGTGCAATATTGAATATAAAATTATCACTTCAAACTTGGATAATTTTATATTCCTAAAATAGAAATAATAAAGCATGAAAAGGGAAATGTTTTAATGCGGTGTGGCGAATGTTGCGCGCCGCGGGCGGAGGTTGTAACGTAGCCTTCCGCTAGCATCATCATGACGCCTCACGTCCTTTAGTTGAATCGCCTCAGCAACCGGATCAACCTCATCATCGTCAGCATCGTCTCCAAGTAGAGGTGGAGGGGGCGCGCCATCAACCTCCAATGGCATCCCTGCTATCGACATGTTTCCAGCCCGCAGGTAAGTTCATCCTCTACTCCTTCTCCAATGGATAGATCTTATGAATCTTTTAGGGAAAAGATTCGGGCTCAATTGAGCCCGATCAGGAGAAGACTTCTCCTGGTTTTTCTGCAAAATTAAGCTTGATGGATCGCCGGAATCTGCCCCTCCGGCGGCTGTGCCTCCGCCCGGCGATAGCCCCCACCTCAATAGAGGTAGTAGCGGTGGTGGAAGGCCGGGGATGTGGATGGGTGGCCGGAAAATTGGTCTAGAAATGGTTCCAAATCGGGCAAATCATGACCTTAGGCTCAAGGAAGTAGACGAAATCCTGGCATTTGTCTTATTGATGATGTAGTTATTATATAAATTATTTATTTTTATCCCTTTACTGTACTCATTTTGAAACCGAAAAATAAGGCCCTTAGAGGCTGAAACTTGAACAGTGGCCAACTAAAAACTTGTATCCCTTGAAGTCTACTTTATTTTAAAATTGATTTCAACTAATTTGGGTAAGTGGTTTGACCACAGCACCCATTTTTGTGAGGTCTATACATAGGATTGATCAGAGCTTAATTTGAGTGCTCCCGCCAATCCAGCCATTTAAATGATCTAAAATTTTGACTGGGAGTCACTCTCTACCATACCAACAACATATACAAAAAAGAGAATTTTTGGATATTATTTTCTTATGGTTTTCATAATAATTTTATAAATCAGATTTAGATTTATTATAGAACCTAATGACCTCCAAATGCTCCCAAATTTTGGTGAGAGGTTCTTGGAATCATTATGGTGCTCTGTATAAATTTTTATCTCATTTGGAGATGATTTATATTGGAAATGAGCTAACCCTAGCCTTGCCCAAAAGGGGGTATTTTGGTCAAAAGTGCACTTGGAGTTTTGAGTTGCCAAATCCCCTCAATAGAGGTTGAAATTTGGACCACTGGTTTACTATGACCTTGAAAACCCTCATATGGAATATGGGATGGTTTGGGATTGAATTGCCTTAGGAACCAAGTTAAAACCATATGTTAGGAATTTGGGGGTTTGGGAAGGGCATGTGGTCAAATGACCTTGAAATGATTTGAAATTTGGTGGAGAAGACTTTAAGGAAGCTAAAGTCCTCTAGTAAAAATCTTAGAGGATTTTGAGATGGATAGACCCCTCCAATCCCTTACCCTAGTTTAGGGCACAACACTTGTACATGCAAGATAAGCCACCAAAACTTAATGAAAAGCAATGAAACTTGGGTAGTATAGTCATATGCTCAATAAGGCCCTTTTGATATTTTATTGGTAATTTTGGATCAAAACATTTAGCAACTTCTTTAGAGTACATGAAAATTGCCCTTGATAATCTTTTAATAATTATGATCACACTGTTGAGTAGGAAGTTATAAGAATTGGTCAGAGGGTATTTTATATCAATATATTCTTACATGAATTTTATTATAATTTTCACAGTTATATTTTCAGTACTTTGTTCACAATCTTTTGAGAATAAATTTATGTTCAATAATAAATTCAGAACTCGACACTTGTTGAAAAATTATGAAACTTGATCAGTAGTGATTCAATGTCAAGATACTCTTGTGGAAATTCTATTACAATTTTTAGAGGAATAATTTCTATACTTATTGCATTAAATTACCAATTTGGATGATTGTTTAAAATTTAAGTTTAGAGTTCCTTGTTCACTAAAAAGATAAGAAACATGACCTGGAGTGTTTATAGATCATTATGTTCACGCTTGAATTTTCTTAGAATTTTTGGTAGTGAATTTGCAGCACTTGCTTCTTTAAATTGATATAAATTGGCTAACTTCAAAATTATGATTAGAGAACTAAATCTTGCTGAGAAATTGGGAGAATTTCAATTTACTGTTTAATTGTCATCTTGTATTTATCATAAATTTTGTGGGCATTTTACATGTCTGAAAATGGTACTTCATGTTCTAACCAAGGTAGTTCGATTTCCTAAGGAATTAAATAAATTATCAAGTAAATTAGGAAAATTATGAAATTCTGGATTTAGGCTAATCATAGCATGGTAGACCCCCAATAATTATTATAGGGATATTGGATGATAATTTTGAGTACCTCCCATTATATATATCATATAGCTTAGGATGGTCTATGTTTAGTAAAAACTGCAAAAATTAGGATATGGTTCAAGATTAATCCAGAGAGTTGGGATGTTAGTGTAATGACTTGGTAAGTGGATAGGGGATACCATTGGAAGTTGGGAAGAGTATGTAGTGGAGTTGTCTATACCTATGTGGTGCTCGGGATCAGCAAAACATCATCTTCTCCGTGGAGAGAGAGAAAGGGAAAACCAATTAGGGTTACATCTAGTACAACATTAAAGGGACTGGGAGTTGGGTAACAACTAATAATAAAAAGTTCCTTGCGAAAGGGAGCTTTGGAATTCAGCCCATCGTAATTCCTAGTGCCCTTTGAGAGCCCTTAACGGTGTATGTCGGGGGCATTCTTGGGCTAACCTAAACTGTAGGGAAAATTGAATTGCAAGAGTAACTGGCATAATTAGGGGTTCACTTTCTCTCACCTCAATGTCTCGGGATGTTAGGTTGGTTCAAACGGGTTGTATTCTCGGGGATTTTGGGGATGGGAATGTTGGCCCGACGAGCTTTGGCTCGGTATTTGATTATGACGGACAGGATGGTCCGGGGAGCTTTGGCTCGGTAGGTGATACATAAGGTTGCATGTGCATAAGGTATAATGTGGTGGGTCTTCGGTATTGGAGGGTCGATGCACCGAAGCCAATACGTCGACTCGACAAGTGTGGTTTAGCACTTTGCCATAAAAGTCCGGTGCGCCACCCGGCAAGAGTACGCAGGAGCTCCGCTTAGTGCACCAGTGTTGAGGCGTTTGATAGGTCTGACTGGTAGTGCAAGTTCCGGTTTAGAGGTGGGTGAGGCCCAACCCACTGCTTCGGTTTGCCACTACGGAGATATCCTGGGAGGTTCGGCTCCAGAAAGGGGGAACTAAAGGTCTGTGTACACAGAGTCGAGTGGGTGAGTTTCACATGCATGTTCACATCATATCATAATTGCATGTCATTTCATAACCATTGCATATAACCCTGACACCTATTGTATAAAGTTGTATGGGACGCTTTATACAATAGGCCCTGCAAAACGACCACATAGTTTATAAGTTCGCGTGAGCGTGCTTATAAGTTAAGGTTTTTATTTAGAAAATATATATGTATGCTTGATAGAAAACTGACGCGTTATCGTATAAATTTGTATGAGACTTTTTATACGATAGGAATCTTGCAAAAGACCCCTTAGCTTATGTGCCTCCATATAGGTTAAGGTTACTTATTTCTTGTTCAGATATTCATACTATTATTATTGCCTTATATACTCTTAGAACTGCTAGATTATTTCCGCTGTCACCTGTATTTGTCATTCTCCACATTCATTACCTCTCCTTTCCTCCTCCTCGATCGGTGCCTAGGAGCCATTGTTGAAGGGTCAGGAGATGATAGGGCTTGGTCTTTTAGACTAACAGTTTTCGAACCACTTTATTTTAGGGGACCGCGGATCCTAACATGGAGGAGCAGCCCCGGAGGTCAAAACACTTAGTGATGGGATAGTCTAGTACCGGAGTTCAGAGAGTTGGGACTGTGAGTCCTGATCGCTAGTAGTTATTTTAGTTTTGCTTCCGCTATTGAGTGATATGTAGTGAGGATATAGAAGTACCAGGCATGAGCCTAAGTTTTCTATACATTTATTATATCTGTGGACACTCCCTTCGTGGAGACTATTTACTTTATATGTGGTTTCTGTGGACTTGTTCTTATTAATTTGAACTATTGTGATCGAGTTGGCCTGCAGAATCGGCGTTTTGTAGTGGCGACCTTCCCGGGCATGAAGGTGTCACCGCGAAGCGTCAATTCTAGGCCTAAGACCCCGGGGTTTTAAAAAGAAAAAAAATTGGACCTTATATGTGGTATAAGAGGAGATCTTGATCGAAAAATAGCAGTCCATAACTCCTGGGTCACCCCCGCGCGAGCTTAGTTTGAGGATAAACTAGCAGCGGAAGCAGTGGTGTGCCCATAAGGGAAATCACATGTAAAAGTCCACGTCCTCATTAATTGGAATTCTTCTTTGTTGCCTACGATAAACCCTGCGCCAGCAGGGAGCACCTCTGGCTGTGAAGATCTCATCTTATTGTTCTCTAGCTAACGAGTTAGACTCAACCAACTATGACTCTTGACTAACCATGACAACTTATAGTATGCCCTAGTTAGAAATAGGCCTTCGGTATGAACTTGGTTAAGGTAAGAAGATGCCCAAAGAAAATAAAGGAGGAGTTTAACAAGAGAATGTTAACCTAAGAAATAAATTCAGGTGACCGTACGGTCTATTACTCAAACTGTTTGGACTGCTTTAAGGAGGATTGAGTCCAATAATCCATTAGTAGAATTGTAGAAGACACATAGTCTCAACGCTCGTACCTGTAATAAGATTACCAGGAGACAACTAGTGAGACAAACACCGTGGGTCGGATAGGAATTCAAGTTGAGAAGATACCCATTTGGGACATGAATATTTTGACCCCGAGAAGGTTATCGTAAATGTGACTCATAGAGTTTAAAGTATGGAGTATATCGACGAGTTTTAGGGTGGAACCCCAAGGCAAAGATAGATGCCCTTGGGATTGTGCACCCATCTAGGACGGATATAATAGGGTAATATTAAAGATACTTAGCCCAAGGTAGGTAGGGGCTTATCTTTTGTTTATTGGGGGCTTACCTTTTGTTTATTGGGGACTTGTACTTTGATTATTGGGTAAATTAGTATTGACTTGGGTTTCCTTAGACCTAATTTAGAGAATGAGGCATAACGAACATAGTGAGATTGAAGTCGATATAATTCGGCGTTATTTGGGCAAAGATAAGATTTTGTAAAAACATGTTGGAATGATTACCTGTAGCATTACCAAGAGAATGACTTTGTGATAAGACATAATAATTACGAGGATTAACTATGATCACGAAAAATTAGATGATGGGTAACAAGATTCAGGATATCTGAGAAGGTAAAAATTTAATGGCTAAGATGTTTCACCGGACGTATGGTGTATCTCAGAACATGTATCTCCCGGAGTGAAGAAAGAGGCATAATTATCATACACTGCCCGAGTTAGAGTGGAAGTTCGAGGGTATAATTAGGGATATACATACACTGGATTCCTCATCCCCACTCCGAGAATAATTATAAAGGGAACATCCAGGATAGACTGGCCGAGGTATCTGGGGTTCCTTAGACCGTATTTAGAGAATGAGGCATAACAAACATAGTCAGATTGAAGTCGATATAATTCGACGTTATTCGGGCAAAGATAAGATTTTTGAAAAACATGTCTTGAATGATGACATGTAGCATTACCAAGACAATGACTTGGTGATAAGACATAATATTTGCGAGGATTAACTATGATCATGAAAAATTAGATGATGGGTAACAAGATTCAGAATATCTGAGAAGATAAATATTTAATCGCTAAGATGTATCACCAGAAGTATGATGTATCTCAGAACATGTATCTCCCGGAGTGAAGAAAGAGGTACAATTATCATACAATGCCAGAGTTAGAGTGGAAGTTAGAGGGTATAATTAGGGATCTCCATACACATGATGCCTCATCCCCACTCCGGGCACAATTATAAAGGGAACATCGAGGATAGACTTGACGAGGCAGATGGGGTCGCCCCTACCTGAAAGAAAACTCTCATAGGTGTTTCATGAAGTTTGGGAGTTGAAGTACATTATCATATTTTGCTTAAGGTGATCGTGTCGAATCAGGATGGATAGTGTACGTCCAAGGAGAAATGGTCAATCCAGGCTTATCTGGACTCTTGGACGACATTCAACACAACTCTCCACCCTGGTACTGAGGTACAGGACTCCACTATCATGGATCTAGGATAAGGATCCAAAGGCACTCGACTCGAAATTTATGAAGAACCCAGACACCTGGGTATGACTAATTCAAGATAGGATGTTGGAGGCCCGGAGCAGACCGACCAAATATTACGATGCGTTACATTGTCAAGTAGAGTCTCAAGATGGAGACCATAATTCCTAAAGATACTATGGTGCATGGAGTCTTGCTGGTACGCGGGCGGAAGAAGCTCAGCCCATGGAATATGGGTATCCGGGAGCGGATCGGACCATTGGCTTACAGGCTGGAGCTACCGCCGGAGTTAGCGGGTTCACACGACGTCTTCCACATCTCCTTTCTCATAATGGATCTACTACGGCCGGAACAACATGTTCTTGGCGTAGATGGCTTGGCAAATTATGATCAATCGGTAATAAGATTAGCCGGTCAGGATAAATGACACAGTGGTGCAGGTCTTGCGTTGCAAGAAGGTCCCACTGGTCAAGGTCCTATTGACGAACCATGGGCAGGAGGTGCATACCTGGGAGCCACCAGATCTAATGCAATGGAGTTACTCGGACCTCTCTAGGTAAAGTGTACATTCAACTTCCTTTGGGATGTTTCAAGCAGTTACACTTAGTATAAAACTCGCAAGCCTAACTTGAATTTCGAGGATAAATTTTTTTTTTTGTTTTTTGGGATTTGTAACATCCCATTTCCAACTTGACCCCTAGGAGTGCTTTATCAAGACAAGATCATGACAAAACCCTATGAAGCCCAAGAAGACCAAGTGTGCTTAGGCATGAAGGTGGAGATCACCATAGTCTATAAATTGTAGAATCCTAAACACTAGTTTAGGATGACCATAGGGCTTCACCATGACCCCATGACCCCACCACAATATCCATAAACCATTGGAAGGTCCATTAGATCCCTAAGGGTCCAATGGAATCAACCCATGGGGGCCAAGTTGACCTAGGATCATCCTATGCCTAAAATGGGTAAGGTGCCCAAACTAACGTCAATGTGCCCCTAATGTGCCCAACTAACCCGAACTAGGTCTTCTCAGACCTAGGGTGAAGTCAATGGGTCACCAAAGACCCTTTGGGGTCAACTTTAGAGGCTGAGTTGACCCAAGTCAACCTTAGCCCAAAAAATGTAGAAGTTCCCTAACTAAGGGGTAGGTGACCTCCAATATCGCCAACCAAAAAGAGGCCAAGTTAACTCAAGTCCGGGAAGAATCGAGTGAGTCGACAAGACTCGACGAGTAGATCAGGTATCTACTTAGACTTGTTTTTGGGCTCGGGCCTTGAGTGTGTGGAGTGCACTCAACACCATGGGCTGAATGGGATTGAGTGCACTCAACGCCATCATACTTAGAAAGAATTTTGAGCTCGGGCATCGAGTGCGTCGAGTCCACTCAATTCCATGGCCTGAATGGCGTTGAGTGCACTAAAAGCCATCCTACTTAGAAAGAATTTTGAGCTCGGGCGTTGAGTGCGTTGAGTCCACTCAACGCCATGGGCTGAATGGCGTTGAGTGCACTCAATGCCATTTTTACATTGAAGGATTTTTTAGCTCGTGGCGTTAAGTTTGTTGAGTGCACTCAACGCCATGGGCTGAATGGCGCTGAGTGCATAGAGTGCACTCAATGCTAATTAATATAAAAGGACATTCTGGAATCATGGCGTTCAGTGAGTTTAGCTCACTCAACGCCATAGACTTAATTGCGTTGAGTGAATTGAGCTCATTCAAAACCATAGCTTTAATGGCATTGATTGAGCTGAGATCAATCAATGCCATTGTACTTATAAAATTCCTTGCGATTTTGGCGTTGAGTGTAGAGACTTGTTTGAACATTTTTGCCTTAGCGAAATTCTCGGCCCTGTTTGCTGGTTCGGGATCTTTTCGGGAATTACGCCAAGATGGATTAATTTGCCTGGTTCTTTTATTAAGACTTATTTAAACAATAATAAGTTGTCTAGTAGTAGGGTGCAACGTGGCAGACGGTTTAACCCAAATTCAATTTTAATAGAGAGAGAGAAAGTGAGGAGTAAATGCCATTCAGGGCCTGGAAGGCCAAGGGACCACTCTTCTTGCTGGAATCACCTCCCCCGGTCAGTTAGGGGAAGGCCAAGGGTTTTCCCGGCCATAACAACAACTAGGGGAGGAAAATTGCAGTTACTGAAAAGCACTTCAAGGGGCATTAATTGCCACCGCCAGCTAGACCCCTCCCCTCCACCATTTAATCATTTTAAAAGCATCACATGACTATTAAGATTTATTTCCACCCATTACCTGAAGGAGCCGAAGGACTTCACTGTGTTGTTGCAGAACCCGAGCGCCGCCACCACCACTAATGGCATCCCGGCAATCGACACATCTCAAGGCCGCGAGCAAGGTCCTCATCTACTCCGTCTTCTATGGATAGATATTAGGAATCTTTTAGGACCAAGATCCGGGTGCAATTGAGCCCTATCGGGAGAAGACTTCTCCTAGTTTTTCCGCAAAATTAAGCTTGATAGATCGCCGGAATCCGCCCCTGCGGCGGCCGTGCCGCTGCCCTGTGATAGCCCCCACCTAGACGGAGGTGGCGGCGGTGGTGGCCAACCGGGGAGGTGGATGGGTTGCCAGGCAATTGGTCTGAAAATGGTTCCAGGTCGGGCAAATCGTGACCTTAGGCTCAAGGAAGAAGACGAAATCCTGGTCGTTGACTGATTGATTATTTAGTTATTATAAAAATTGTGTATTTTTATCCCTTTATTGTACTCATTTTGAAACAAAAAAGTAAGGCCCTTAAATGCTGAAACATGAACGGTGGCCAACATATAACTTGTAGCCCTTGAAGTCTTCTTTATTTTAAAATTAATTTCAACTAATTTGGGTAAGTGGTTGGACCACAGCACCTATTTTGGTGAGGTCTATACATAGGCTTGATCAGTTCTTAGTCTCAGTGCTCCCACCAATACAGCCATCAAAATGATCTGAAATTTTGACTGGGGGTCACTCTCACCTATACAAACAACATATCCAAAAATGAAATTTTTTTGATATTATTTTCCTATTGATTTGGTAATAATTTAGTAAATAAGGATTAAATTAATTAAGAACCTAATGACATTCAAATGCTCCCAAATTTTGGTGAGAAGTTCTGGGGGTCATTATGGGGCTTTGTGTGAGTTTTCATATAATTTGGAGATGATTTAGATTGGAAATGAGCCAACCCTAGCCTTGCCAAAAAGGGGGTATTTAGGTCAAAAGTGCACTTGGAGTTTTGAGTTGCCAAATCCCCTCAACAGAGGTTGAAATTTGGACCACTCGTTGGTTATGACCTTTAGCACCCTCATATGGAATATGGGGTGGTTTAGGATTGAATTGCCTTAGGACCCAAGTTCAAACCCTATGTTAGGACTTTGGGGGTTGGGAAGGGCATGTTGTCAAATGGCCTTGAAATGATTTGAAATTTTGTGGAGAGGACTCTAGGGTAGCTAAATTCCTCTTGTAAAAATCTTAGAGGATTTGGAGATGGATAGATCCCTCAAAACCCTAACCCTAGTTTAGGGCACAACACTTTTACATGTAAGATTAGGCACCAAAACTTAATGAAAAGATTGAAATATGGGTAGTATAGTCAAAGGGTCAATAAGGCCCTTTGGTGATTTTATTGGTAATTTTGGATCAATACATTTAGCACCTTCTTGAGAGTACATGAAAATTCCCCTTGATAATCTTTCAATTATTATGATCACCCTATTGAGAAGGAATTTATGAGAATTAGGCAGAGGGTATTTTATATCAATATACTCTTACATGAATTTTATTATAATTTTCAGAGTTATATTTTAAGTACTTTGTTCACAAGCTTTTGAGAATAAATTTATGTTCAATAATAAATTCAGAACTCCACACTTGTTGAAAAATTGTAAAACTTGATTAGTCGTGATTCTAGGTCTTTATTCTCTTGTGGAAATTCTATTACAATTTGTAGAGGAATAATTTCTGTACTTAGTGCATTAAATTACCAATTTGGATTATTGTTCAAAAATTAAGTTTAGAGTTTCTTGTTCACTAGAAAATTAAGAAACTTGACCTAGAGTGTTTATAGGTTATTATGTTCAAGCTTAAATTTTCTCGGAATTTTTGGAAGCGTATTTGCAGCACTCGCTTCTCTAAATTGATATAAATTGGCTATGTTCCAAATTATGATTAGATGAATAAATATTGCTGAAAAATTTGGAGACTTTGAATTTACTGTTAAACAGTCATCTTATATTTATCATAAATTTTTGTTGGAATTTTGCATGTCTTATAATAGCACTTCATGTTCAAACCATGGTATTTGGATTACCTAAGGAATTAAATAAATTATCGAGTTAATTAGGAAAATTATGAAATTCTGGATTATGGCTAATCATGGCATAGTAGACCCCCAATAATTATTATAGTAATTTAGGATAATAAATTTGAGTACCTCCCATTGTATACAAAATATAGCTTAGGATTGTCTGCGTTTAGTAAAAACTGCAGAAATCATGATATGGTTCAAGATGAATCTAGAGAATTAGGATGTTTGTGTATTGACTTTGTAAGTGGATAGAGGAAACCATTGGAAGTTAGGAAGAGTAGGTAGTGGAGTCGTCTAAGACTAGGTGGTGCTCAGGATCGACAAAACATCTTCTTCCCCGTGGAGAGAGAGAAAGGGTAAAAAACATTTGGGTTAAATCTAGTACAACATTAAAGGGATTGATAGTTGGGTAACAACTAATAATAATAAGTGCCTTGCGAAATAGATCTTTGGAATTCAGCCCATCATAGTTCCTAGTACCCTTTGAGAGCCCTTCACGGGGTATGCCGAGGGCAGTCCTGGGCTAACCTAAACTATAGGGAAAACAGAATTGCAAAAGTAACTAGCATAATTAGGGGTTCACTTTCACTCACCTAGATGTCTCAGGATGTTAGGTTGGTTCACACGGGTGGTAGGCCCGGGGATTTCTGATATGGGCAGGTTGGCCCGGCGAGCATTGGCTCAGTTGTTGATTATGACGGGCGGGATGGTCTGGGGAGCTTTGGCTCGGTAGGTTATATATAAGGTTGCATGTGCATAAGGTATAAGGTGGTGGGTCTTCGGTATTGGAGGGTCGATGCACCGACGCTAATACGTCCACTCGGCAAGTGTGGTTTAGCACTTCACCATAAAAGTCCGGTGCTCCAGCTAGCAAGAGTACGCAAGAGCTCTGCTTAGTGCACTAGCATTGAGGTGTACGATAGGTCTGACGTGTAAGTACAATTACATGTTTAAAGGTGGGCGAGGCCCAACCCACCACATCCGTTTTCCACTACGGATATATCCTGGGAGGTTCGGCTCTAGAAAGGGTGAACTAAAGGTCTGTGTACACAGAGTCGAGTTGGTGCGTTGCACTTGCATGTTCACATCATGACATAATTACATGTCATACAATAACCATTGCATATAACCATGACACCTATTGTATAAAGTGGTATGGGACGCTTTATATAAAAGGCCCTGCAAAATGACCCCTTCGTCTATAAGTTCGTGCGAGAGTGCTTATAAGTTAAGGTTTTTATTCAGAAAATATATATGTATGATAGCTAAAAAACCGACACCCTATCGTATAAATTTGTATGAGACTTTTTATACGAAAGGAGCCTTGCAGAAGACCCCTTAGCTTACGTGTCTCCTTATAATTTAAGGTTACGTAGTTCTTTTTCAGTTCTTCATACTTTTATTATTGCCTTATATACTCATAAAACTGCTAGACTAGTTTCGCCGTAACCTGTATTTGTAATTCTCCACTTTCATTACTTCTCCTTTCCTCCTCCCCGCTAGGTGCCTAGGAGCTATGGGGGAATGGGAGGGGGATGATAGGGCTTAGTCTTTTATACTAACAGTTTTCGAACAACATCATTTTAGGGGACCTCGGAGCCCAACATGGTGGAGCAGCCCCAGAGGTCGACACATTTGGAGATGGGACAGTCTAGTACTGGAGTTCAGACAGCTTGAACTATGAGTCTTGATCGCTATTAGTTATTTTAGTTTTGCTTCCGCGATTAAGAGATATATAGTGAAGATATTGATGTACCGGACATGAGCCCAAGTTTTCTGTACTTTTGTTATATTTGTGGACACTCACTTCGTGGAGACAATTTACTTTATATATGGTTTCTATTGTCTTGCTCTTTTTAATTTGCTACTATAGTGATCGAGTTGGCCGGCAGAATCAGCATTATGTAGTGGAGAACTTCTTGGGCATGAAGGTGTCACCGCGAACCGGAGGTTCTGGGCCGAAGACCCCGGGGTTCTAAAAAGAAAAAAAAATGGGGCCTTACAAGTGGTATTTGAGGAGACCTCGATCAAAAAGTAGCAGTCCACAACCCCAGGGTCACCGCCGCGCGAGCTTAGATTGAGGACAAATTAGCAGCGGAATAAGTGGTGTGTCCATAAGGGAAATCACATGTAAAAGTACACGTCTTCATTAATTGGAATTCTTTTTTGTATCCTACGGCAAACCGTGCCCCAGCAGGGAGCACCTCCGGCTGCGAAGATCTTATCTTAAAATTCTCTAGCCAATGAGTTAGACTGAACCCAATTGGACTCATGACTAACCATGACAACTTATAGTATGCCCTAGTCAGAAATAGACCTTCGGTATGAACTTGGTTAAGCTAAGGAGATACCCAAAGAGAATAAAAGAGGAGTTTAACATGAGAATTTCAACCTAAGAAATAAACTCAGGTGACCTAACGGTCTATTACTCAAACTGGTAGGACTGTTTTAAGGAGAATTGAGACCAATAATTCATTAGTAGAATGGTAGAAGACACATAGTCTCAACCCTCGTACCAGTAATAAGATTACCAGGAGAAAAACACCGAGGGTCGGATAGGAATTCAAGTTTAGAAGATACCCATTTGGGATGGGAATATTTTGACCCCGATAATGTTATCGTAAATATGACTCATAGAGTTTAAAGTATGGAGTATACTGACGAGTTTTAGGGTGGAACCCCAAGGCGAAGATTGATGCCCTATGGATTGTGAACCCAGCTAGTACAGATATAATAGGGTAATATCAAAGATACTTAGCCCAAGATAGGTAGGAGCTTTTCTTTTGTTTATTGGGGTCTAATCTTTTGTTTATTGGGGACATGTACTTTGATTATTGAGTAAACTAGTATTGACTTTTGTTTCCTTAGACCTAATTTAGAGAATGAGGCATAACGAACATAGTGAGATTGAAGTCGATATAATTCGACATTATTCGGGCAAAGATAAGATTTTGTAAAAACATGTTGTAATGATGACTAGCATTACCAAGACAATGACTTGGTGATACGACATAATAATTATGAGGATTAACTATGATCATGAAAAATTAGATGATGGGGAACAAGATTCAAGATATTTGAGAAGGTAAAAATTTAATCACTAAGATCTATCACCGGAAGTATGGTGATATCTCAGAACATGTATCTCCTGGAGTGAAGAAAGAGGCACAATTAGCATACACTGCTCGAGTTAGAGTTGAAGTTCGAGGGTATTATTAAGGATCTTTTTACACAGGATTCCTCATCACCACTCTGGGAACAATTATAAAGGGAACATCGAGGATAGATTGGCCTAGGTAGCTGGGTTTCCTTAGACATAATTTAGAAAATGAGGCATAACGAACATAGTGAGATTTAAGTTGATATAATTCGACGTTATTCGAGCAAAGATAAGATTTTGTAAAAACATGTTTAGAATGATGACCTGTAGCAATACCAAGACAATGACTTGGTAATAAGACGTAATAATTACAAGGATTAACTATGATCACAAAAAATTAGATGATGGGTAACAAGATTTAGGATATCTGACAAGGTAAAAATTTAATCGCTTAGATGTATAACCGGTAGTATAGTATATCTCAGAACATGTATCTCCTGGAGTGAAGAAAGTGGAATAATTATCATACACTGCCCGAGTTAGAGTGGAAGTTCGAGGGTATAATTAGGGATCTTTATACACATGAATTCCTCATCCCCACTTCGGGAATAATTATAAAGGGAACATCGAGGATAAACTGGCCGAGGTAGCTGAGGTCACCCCGACCCGGAAGAAAACTCTCGTGGGTGTTTTGAAAGTAAGGATAGATACAACTCTAGAGAGGGGTGAATAGAGTATTCAAAAATTATAACACCCTACTCAACTCCCTTAGAGTTAATTTGCGGAATAAGTTTATAGATATTTGAAACCATAGAGCCTAAAAGAAAGTGTAGTGCACAAGAGAGAGCTAACTATAATTACAGTTAAGCTTGGGTCCTATCACAGAACCTAGCAATCCTAGTTATTTCTACTCACAGCCATAGTGCAATAAATTAAATCAGCAACACAGACGATACAAGAAGTTTATAGTGGTTCCCTCTAAATAGGTACGTCCACTCTTCTACCACCCTGGTAGGAATCCACTACAGGTTTTTGTTCAGGTGCCCTGCCACCAACTGATCTGATTTAGGTAGATCAAGTATACCCTTTGAGCTTTTGATCAGGAGCTCAGAATCCAACACATGTTTTTGATCAGGTGCCCTGCCACCAAGGTTCACTTTTGAAGGGAGTAATAACCCTTTGTACAGGAGGTTGAGAGAGTTAAAGTTTCTTCTCTATTGTTAAAATAGATTAGAGAAGGTAGTGGATTGCATAGAGCTGGAAAGCTCTAAAGAATCAAGGCTCCCCCTGGCTTAGAGAATATCCAGAAAGGAGTCTTGCTTCAGGGTGCAGGAACTCTTCTGAACTTGAGACAAAGAACTGTCTTGAAGTTCTGAAGGAGAAGCTTGAAGAAGACTCGTGATTGTTGAATGATTGTTCTTCTTCACAGGCTTTTATTTCTTCTTCTTCTTCTTCTTGAGGCACTGAGTGAATGTTCCTTGCAGCAGGATGAACTCAGGATTGAAGAAGAAGGTTGAAGAGAGATGATCTTCTCAGTTGAAAGTATCAATCACTGAGAGCTGTAACTCTTCTTGCTTTTTTTTGATCTGTATATCTGGTGTCTCTGTATGTGTTCTCTTGGTCTTCTTTCAAAAGAAGCTCTTTATATATGGGCCTTTTCAACGGCTCTAATTTGAGTTTGAATCTTGTCTTCTTCTGAAATCTGCAAACTGGGCTGCAAATAGCATAAAGCAAAAACAAATCCTGCAGACAGATATCTTATACGAGGATAAAGCTTTCTAAGAAGCTGCAAATAAATCTGATAAAAGAATACTAGAGAAAGTCACATCAGAAGAAACTCTTTAAGCCAGGGAAGACTTTTTGAGTCTAACGGCTATAAAGGACAGCATGGTAGATAAAGCAACAAGATATGTCAACTAATAAGACAAACAACTTTATCAGAGAAAAGCTTAACATATGCATAAAGAAGCAAGCAAGTATTGCTTAGAAATGATAGCATAAATTTACTGAAATAATCTTTTATAAAATATGCCAAATAAATATGAAATAAATTATAGAATAGAAGAGGATAAAATTACTAAAGACATACAGCAGAACGTCGAACGACCCTCGTAGATCGTCGACCGAAGCACAGAGATCGTCGACCGAAGCACAGAGATCATCGACCTATCAAACAGATAGTCGAACGATACAGATAGTCGAATTATCAAAGCAGATAGTCGAACTATCAGAACAGATAGTCGAGCTATCAAGATAGATAGTCGACCTATCAAGACAGATAGTCGAACTATCAAGCAAAATAGATAGTCGACCTATCAAACAGATAGTCGAACTATCAAACAAAGCAGATAGTCGACCTATCAAATAGATAGTCGAACTATCACAGAAAACAGATAGTCGACCAATCAAACAGATAGTCGAACTATTACAGAAAACAGATAGTCGACCTATCAAACAGATAGTCGAACTATCAAACAAAACAAATAGACGACCTATCAAATAGATAGTCGAACTATCAAAGAAAACAGATAGTCGACCTATCAAACTGATAGTCGAACTATCAGATAGTTGAACTATCCAAGCAGATAGTCGAACTATCAAACACAACATATAGTCGACCTATCAAGACAGATAGTCGAACTATCAAGCAACAGAGATAGTCGACCTATCAAACAGATAGTCGAACTATCAGATAGTTGAACTATCCAAGCAGATAGTTGAACTATCAAGAAATCTGTCTGGTCAAAAGAAGTCGAGCGGGGTTCGACGATCGGCGAGACAGATTATACAGAACGTCGAGCTAACAAGAGTTGAACTAACTTAGAGATAGACGATCTACTGACAGACAAATGTCGACCAACTGATAGACGATCGTCAAACAGTCGATAGACGATAGTCGAGCGGCGTTCGACCATTGTCGAACAAAAAACAACTTAACCAAATTTTCATCTGAATAAGTGACAACTCTATAACTAGAGCAAACTAACTAAATAACTAACCTTTGACCATAGATAAATCTTGGGTCAAGAGACTAAAAGAGAAGACTGAACTCAAATCCAAACTAGGGTACCAACAATCTCCCCCTATTTGAGTTAAGTCTCTCAACAACAAAACACACAAAACAAACTACTGGAAATAAATAAAATACAGGAAGGAAAATATCTAAGCAGCAGAGAGCATCAATCAAACAGACAAATAAATAACTATCAATCAATGAAATTTAAGAAGCTTCAGAATATGGTTTAGATACAGAGGAACTAGGAAGAAAATAAATTTTCCTGAAAGGGTCTAAAGCTTCTTTCTTTGATAGCTTTAGATTTTGCTCTCCAATAATTCTAGATTCTGATGTCCTTGGAACAACTGCTTCAGGATTCTTTTTCATATATTTTGAAGGGTCAAAGATCTCAGGTCTAACCTGGAATTTATCAAGCTCCTTCTTTCTGAATTTAGACATTGTCGTTAATCCTGTAGTATCTTTTCCTTCAGCTTTGGCTTTTTTAATCTGGGCTGATCCAACCAGTTCAAGAAATCTAGCCATCCTGAAATACGGATCAAGCTCTTGACTTTCATACACATTTTCACAGGTTGGATCTACAGGTTTCACAGCTTTAAATTTAATAGAAAGATCTAACAGGCTTTCAGCTGGCTCTTTATTTTCCTTAATAACTAAGAAGAAGGAGGAGCAAACTCAGCAAATTTCTTACTCGATTTTTCAGAGAAAATAACTCTTTTACCTTTTGAAACAGTTTTCTCTACATGATCTGGCTTTGAAGAAGATATACTCTTGGTTTCTTTGGAAGGAGGAGGAGAAAAGGTTGGTTTCTGATAAATTTCCTCCTTCACTTGTTCTCTTGCATCAGCATCATGCCTTTGGTATCCAGCTTGGGATCTGCTTTGATATCCTTGATTTCTTTTCTTTTGATGAGATTGGGATGGAGTAAACCTAGCAGACGGGGCAGAAGGATTTGCAGACAAATTGCTAGAAGCTCCTGCACTGGGAGGTGGAGGAGGAGGACCTCTAGGGGTCCATTTTGGAGCTGGACTGTCAAACCTTTTAGATTTCTTTCTTAACTTTTGCTGATTCTTTGAGAATCCCATCTAATGCTGAAACTCTTTGGACATGGGATCTATTCCTTTCAAGATATAATAAGGAATATCATTGTTAGGGTTAGGAGGACAAGGAGCAACAACTTTTCTTTTCTTTTTGGCAGATTTCTTTATCTTAGATTCTTCAGAGTCATCAGAATCATCCTCATCCTCAGAGTTTGATGATGGAGGATGATCATAGGGATCAAAAGCTTCTTGCACAGCTTTTTCTTTTTCATTTAAAGCAGCTTTTTCTTTCTCTTCTTCCAAGGCATCCTGTGCCAGAAGAGTGTCTAGATCCAGTCCTGGGATGTCATCCCAGACTGTAGATTTTTCTTCCTGAATATCTGAAACATTCTTTTATTCAACTGTAACTGTCATGGAGACCAGTTCTTCTTGTACAACTATCTGAGCTGGTTGAGCAGACTCAGGATCTTGAACAGCAGGTTCTGGATCAGCTAGAACTTCTAGAGCAGGTTGTTGAACAGGTTCTTGGATAGCTAAAACTTCTTCCACTAAATATGTAGTATCAGGAACACAGATGTGCTAAATGAAATTTTATCATTCCTTCTAGGTATTCCCATACTAACATGTCAGTTATCAAGTCTAGAAAATGAGTGAAAGAATTACCTTCAGGAGACTCTTCAGAGCATTCTATTTCCCACATGTCATCTAGAAAGGATGTAATGACTCCTTCTAGGAAACGAGCAACAAGGGGAGAAGAAGCTTCTTCGTGACAAGCTTTAAATGCAAATTCTGCTTCCATTATAGCATCAGAAGGCTTGAGAGCTGGAGCTGGAACTGCAGAGGATATTGCAATGAAAACTGGAGCTTCTGCTACATCTTAAATCTGAACTTGGGGCTCTGCTGGGCGAGAAACAAAAGGCAGTCCAGAGGCATCTTCCTCGAACATCTCCCCCTGCCTGATTTCAATAGAAACTGAAGTCAGGCCCCTAATAGAAGATGGCTCAGCAGATTTTGGGATGACAAGAATGGAAGATGATAATATAGAGATGGAAGAAACGAGAGGAGCAATTTCTTCTTCAATCATGATTTTGATTGAAGGAGTAATTAACTCCAATATGCTTGAGATGAAGGCTGGGGTGATTTCAAATGATGGTGGGGGAATCACAGTAGAAGGATGAACAGCAGGGATGGTGTACTCCTGATGAGATGGAGAGTAAACTGGAGATAGATGGGTGGATGCAAGAAGATCAATATGATCTTAATGAGGAATTGGTGACTGAGGAGGGTGGATAGCTCAGAAACCAATAAATCAAAAGTAGGATGAGAGATCCTACCAAGATGAGGAGGGAGTGGAGATGCTGGTGATGATGCATTGAGAATTGTGGAAGAATCAAGAAAATGAGTTGCAGAAGATGGAACTGATGTAGATGGAACTGAAGTAGATGGTGGCACTTCAGTAGAAGTGGATGGTAATGCAGAAGAAGTGGATGGAACAGAGAGAATTGCTGAGCCTGCTTCTTGAAGGAGGGGAGTGACTGAGGCAGTCCTTGTGCTCTCAGATGCAACTGGAGCTACCCCTACTGGAGCGGGCTTCAGAAAGCTCCTTTTCCATTTGACAAACCGAGTTGGGTCCATCTTTTTGCTGGCATTGATGGATGTAGAAACTGAAACCAACAAATGGGGATATTTCTCTTTTAAAAATATCCCAAGCACCCTACCCAGGGTGACTTCCTTCTTGCTATTCTTTTTCCTTATCAAATCAAACAAAACTTCTGCCCAGTTAATCTGTTTCTTGTTCACAATGGCACACATCAGGGCAAACTGTTGTCTGGTTATATTATCATGGGCAGAGTGCTTTCCCAGAAGCACTTTTCCGACTAGTTCAGCCAGGAACTTTATCTTCAACGGAAAGTTCACCTTAAGCAGCTTAGAAGGAATGTCGTCGGCATGTCCTAATTCAATCAACATTCTTCCAAATTCTGGGGTATCTTGCTCATAATCCTCTTCCCCATTCAATAATCCAAAAATATCAGTAAAAACGGCGGGAGTCAAAATTACCTCTTCTCCGCCTATCGTTCCAGTCATAGATTCATCATTGGAGGACGAAGTGAAAGCCCATTCTTTAATCTCTTGAACATTTATCTTATTCTTGTGAACATGAACTTTTCCAATCCTTGATCTTTGCAGAGGTTGAGGATTTCCACTATCGCAGACTCGCAGGAGCTGAAAGAATCAAAGTCTACGCTGAAACCAGCATCGAACTTCACCACGAACAGGAGGGCTGGAGCAATCGCCATCGAAGGGGTTGGAGAAGGCGAGAGAGACGGCGAAGGCGAAACGACAGAAATCGCGAGACAGGGAGCAAGCAGAAAGACGGAATGCGAAAAGACGCTCTCCGTCGACGATAAAAAGAACGATCTCTTAACCTAGGTCGACCATCGGTTTTATATTAAAACAACAATCGTCGATCTATTTTAAAAGATACTGGAGACGATGGTCGAATGGTCGTTCGATGATCATTCCTGAAGCAGAGTAGTCGATCAATCGTTCGAATATTTCTATCTTCACAAACTATAAGCTGTCGTCAACCATAGATCGACGATAGGCTCGACCTGTTCGACGATCTGCGAACGTCGGTCGACGATCTTCAAGCAGATAAGCCATCATCAACCATGGGTCGATGATAGGCTTGATCCGATCGACTATCTTCAAACGTCGTTCGACGATCTTCAAACAGGTTTCAACAAAGGCAGACGTCACACTTAGTCTTTTCCATTAATCATGCCTAGTTGAACCAAAAAGAACAGATGCTTCTGTTCATCTAAAGGCTTGGTGAAAATATCACCTCTCTGAAGGTCAGTGGATATGAACTCAAGGCTGATCTTGTTCTTTTCCACACAATCTCTCAGGAAATGGTCTCTAATCTCAATGTGCTTGGTTTTAGAGTGGTGCACAGGATTTTGTGTAATGTAGATAGCACTGGTACTGTCACACATGATTTTTGTGTTCTTGTGTGTGTACCCTTAATCCAAAAGCTGGTTTTGAATCCACAGGATTTATGAACAACAACTAGCAGCTGCAATATATTCAGCCTCTGTAGTTGAAGTTGAGACAGAAGCCTGCTTCTTATAGAACCAAGAGACCAATCTCTCTCTCAAGAACTGACAAGTTCCTGAGGTACTTTTCCTGTCAACTCTACAACCAGCATAGTCAGAGTCAGAGTATCCAATTAACTCAAATTCTGATTCTGCTGGGTACCATAGTCCTAGATTTGGACATCCCTTCAGGTATCTCAAAATTCTCTTGAGAAGAATCAGATGAGATTCCTTGGGGTTGACCTGGAATCTAGCACATAGGCATGTAACAAACATTATATCTGGTCTACTTGCAGTTAAATACAATAGGGAACCAATAATGGCACTATAATTCTTTTGATCAACTGGCTTACCCTGATCATCAGAATCTATAACTACATTAGTAGCCATAGGTGTATGCATTGCTGAAGCATCAGCCATCCCAAACTTCTTTACCAATTCCTTGGCATATTTGGATTGGGAGATGAAGATGCCATCAACATCTTGCTTTACTTGGAGACCAAGAAAGTAAGACAGCTCACCCATACTACTCATCTCAAACTTAGAATGCATCAAGTCAGAGAACTTTTTGCACAGTTTGGGATCAATGGAACCAAAAATAATATCATCCATATACACTTGAACTAACAGGATTGTGTCCTTGTGGTGCTTGACGAAAAGGGTTCTATTAACTACTCCCCTAACAAAATTGTGCTCTAACAGGAAACTAGCTAGAGTCTCATACAAGGCTCTGGGTGCTTGTTTAAGTCTATAAAGAGCTTTTTGTAACTTGTACACATGTGAGGGCTGAGTTGAAGAGACAAACCCAGGAGGTTGTTCAACAAATACCTCTTCCTTTAGCTCACCATTTAGAAATGCACTTTTGACATCCATCTGAAAGACCTTAAACTTCATATAGGCTGCATAGGCTAGAAAGATCCTTATTGCCTCTAGCCTTGCAACAGGGGCAAAGGTTTGGTCATAATCTATACCTTCCTCCTGTCTGTAGCCCTGAGCTACAAGCCTAGCTTTGTTCCTTACAATAATTCCATTTGCATCCAACTTGTTTCTAAACACCCACTTGGTGCCTATGATCAGTTGGCCTTTAGGTCTTGGAACCAAAGTCCATACTTTACATCTTTCAAACTGATTGAGTTCCTCTTGCATAGCAATGATCTAGTGGGGAACTAGCCTAGCATCTTTTATGGTGAGGGGCTCAATTTGTGAAAGGAAACAAGCATGCATCACATCCTATCTTAATTGATTTCTTGTTTGTACACCAGCTGATATGTCTCCAATCACTTGAGATGTAGGATGATCTCTAAGTGTGACAACATCAGCAGGTGGGATGTGATCTTCAGCAACAGTTGGGATTAATTCCTGAGGAGGAATTGGATCAACTGTTGGTGGTACAGCAATAGCTTCTGCAAAGTCTTCATCACTGTCTGAATCAGTGATGTGAAGAGTTGATAGATGGAAAATCTCTTGAGTGACATCTTTATTAGATTCTGGTACCTGTAATGAACTTGAGGAAGGAGAAGTTTCCTTCTCCTTGTAAAACATCTGAGATTCATCAAAGGACACATGCACAGATTCCTCAATTTTAGAAGTTGATTTATTAAAAACCCTATAAGCTTTTCTTACTTGGGAATATACAAGAAAGATTCCCATTGAAGCTTTTGCTTCAAACTTTCTAAGGTATTATTTGTTATTGTTATGAATGTACACTACACAACCAAATACTCTAAAATAATTTATTTTAGGTTTCTTTCCTTTAAGCAACTCATAAGGAGTTTTACACTTAATCTTGTGTATAAGACATCTGTTCAGAACATAATTAGCTGTGCTAACAGCTTCTGCCCAATAGGAGAGAGGTATATTAGCATCTGCCAACAGTGTTCCTGAAGATTCAATCAGGGTTTTATTTTTCCTTTCCACTACCCCATTTTGTTGGGGAGTTATAGGAGCAGAGAAGCTATGTTTGATACCTTCTTTCTCACAGAATTCTTGCATGAGAAGAGACTCAAACTCAGTACCGTGATCACTTCTGATCAAGGCAACATGAGTAGAATACTCAGTCTGCACACAGAGTAGAAAATCTGTAAGAACTTTGAAGTTATCAGCCTTAGTTCTCAAGAAGAACACACAAGTGAACCTAGAGAAGTCGTCTACAATTACTAAAGTGTAATACTTCCCTCCTAGACTCTGTACATTTATTGGGCCAAAAAGGTCCAAATGTAGTAAGTACAAGATTCTAGGTGAATCACTTTTATTTACAGATTTAAAGGAATTTTTGGTTTGCTTGCCTAATTGACAAGCCTTGCATAGGCTCTCCTTCTTGTAGGGGCAAGAAGGTAAACCTCTAACAAGGTTGTATTTAGATAACCAAGATATGTTCTTGAGGTTAACATGGCTAAGCCTTTTATGCCATAAGGTGTTATTATTTGTTACTTCATTAAATAAGCAGATTTCAGAATGGGTTGAATTAAAATCTACTAAATAAATATTACCTTGTCTAATACCTACTAACACAACATTACTATTTAAAGTAATATTACAAAGAGTGTTAGTGAACGATACCTGATATCCTGTATCACATAACTGACTTACTGAGATAAGGTTATGCTTCAGTCCAGTTACATATGCAACCCTTTTGAAAGTTACTGCTCCAATGGTAATCCTACCATATCCTTCAGTTTAACCACAGCTAGAATCCCCAAAGATCACCTTTGGTCCAAGCTTGGCCTTGAATCTTGACAGATTTTCTTTGTTCCCTGTCATATGTTTGGAGCAACCACTATCCAAATACCACTTGTCCTGAGTGATAGGATAGGTCTTCACCTGCAGTGAGTTAAGTTAAACATTGTGGACCCAGGTAACCTTGGGTCCATTATTCTTCACATAATGAAAACTAAAAATAAAAGAATAAGCAGGTTGGGGTTTATATCCTAAAGGGTAAGATCTCCTAGGTGGGATGCTCCATGCAGTTAATAGGTCCACAAACCTAGGGTTTCTATTCATATTAAGGTTTCTAAGGTTCTGGTGGTACTTTTGAAATTCATATTGAAAACGTCAATCAACGTTCGACGATGGATGCTCAGATCGTCGAGCTTCGATCGACCACTGAGCCTGCGATCGTCGAGCAGCGTTCGACGCTTTTTGTATTTCCTTAAACTTTTGTTTTCTCTTTTCTCTCTTAGATTTATTTAAGGCTTGATTAACTTGTCTTACTTGCTCAGTGTTCTTTATCCCATCAGTTGAAATAAAGTTCACTGGAGTTGAAAGATGATTTTTAAGAATAATTGGGGGTTCACATGATGACGCTCCTAAGCCTAGCTTATTATTGCCTGACCTAGTGTTTGTCATGCTGGTGATTTCTAGCAACTTAAGGCTTCTACCATTTAATGATTGTTCAAATCTCTTGGACTTTGCTAGTTCATTTTTAAGAAACTTTATTTCATCACTAGATTTAGTGAGTTCTGCTTCTAACCTAGCATTTTCAATGGAGATAGATTCTTATTCAGCTAACTTATTTCTAAGTTTCTTAATTTCCTTTTCTGAACTAATTAGATCTAAAAAAAAGGGATTTAAATTCAGATTTAAATTTAGAAGAAGAAAAATCATATGAAGATAATACCTGATCTTCTGTAGGCATCTCTTCATCATCATCAGAACTCTCTACAGCTGAGTGATTGCTGCAGGCATCAATAGCCATAAGGCATATTTCCTTTGCCTTCTTCTCTTCCTCATCCTCACTGGAGCTTGAGGAGGAAGATTCCTCATCTGAATCACTCCAGGTCTCAGCAACAAATCCCTTCTCCTTTTTCTTGTTTTTGTAGGAGGAGGAATTTGAGTGTTTCCTGTGATGTTCTTTTTCCTTTCTATTTTCTTTGCTCTTTTCCTCTGGACGCTTTGGTAGAATGTGTCCAGGTTTCCTGCAAGCATAACAAATGATTTCTTTAGCAGGAGATCTATCATACCTTGGTTTATCTTGATATCTTGAAGATTTCTTTCTGAAGTCTTTTTTTCCCATCTTGAGAAACCTTTTGGCAAAGAGTGCCATCAGCTCCTCATTAGATTGGCTTCCTACAAAAGCATCAGCAGCTTTGAGAGCAAGAGTTTGCTCTTTTCTTGCTGTAGTTGGAGTCTTTGCTTCAGCCTCAGCTTCCCTGGTCTTCAGCACTTGCTCAAAAGACTTGAGCTTGCCAAGGAGAGCTTCTGTTGAGATTTCAGTTGTACTTCTAGCCTCCTTGATAGGCCAGATCCTAAGATCTCATGTGCTGGGGAAGCACATCAGTATCTTATCATTGACCTCTGTCAATGTAATTTCCTTATCAAGAGTTCTCAGCTCCTTGATGATTGAGCTGAGTCTGGTGTACATGGCTTCAACTGATTCAGCTTAAGTTTTCTTGAAGTTTTCATACTGGGATATAAGGTTGGACTTTCTGTCCTTCCTTTCATCAGCTGAACCAGCTACAATCCTATTCAGTGAGTCCCACATGGCTTTTGCAGAGGTGCAATCAGCCACTTTCTAGAAAATTTCATCAGACATAGTCTGAGCTTGAATGTTCATAGCTTTGTCATCAGCTATCTTTGCCTTCTTGTAGGCATCATTATAATCTAGAGGAGGCACTACACTTAGATTTATAGATATTATAGCAGTGGTTGCAGCAGGAGGTGCTGGAGGTCTTGTCAAAATAGAGGAGAAGATGTCTTCATCAATAGAGTTCATATATAATCTTATTCTTGCCTTCCAGATGCTAAACTTAGCTAAGTTGCATGCTGGAGGTCTGGTGCTAGAGTAATCCATGGACTGGGCCATGAAGTGAATGTCTATAAGCTTGGTATCTATCAGGATCTTATGACTCAGGTGTTAGCCTGTACAGTCAGTCAACCTCCCTCTGATACCAATTGAAAGTGAGGATAGATACAACTCTAGAGGGGGGGGGGGTGAATAGAGTATTCAAAAATTATAACACCCTACTCAACTCCCTTAGAGTTAATTTGCGGAATAAGTTTATAGATATTTGAAACCATAGAGCCTAAAAGAAAGTGTAGTGCACAAGAGAGAGCTAACTATAATTACAGTTAAGCTTGGGTCCTATCACAGAACCTAGCAATCCTAGTTATTTCTACTCACAGCCATAGTGCAATAAATTAAATCAGCAACACAGACGATACAAAAAGTTTATAGTGGTTCCCTCTAAATAGGTACGTCCACTCATCTACCACCCTGGTAGGAATCCACTACAGGTTTTTGTTCAGGTTCCCTGCCACCAACTGATCGCTTCAGGTAGATCAAGTAGACCCTTTGAGCTTTTGATCAGGAGCTCAAAATCCAACACAGGTTTTTGATCAGGGGCCCTGCCACCAAGGTTCACTTTTGAAGGGAGTAATAACCCATTATACAGGAGGTTAAGAGAGTTAAAGTTTCTTCTCTATTATTAAAACACATTAGAGAAGCTAGTGGATTGCACAGAGCTAGAAAGCTCTAAAGAATCAAGGCTCCCCCTGTCTTAGAGAATATCCAGGAAGGAGTCTTACTTCATGGTGCAGGAACTCTTCTAAACTTGAGATAAAGAACTGTCTTGAAGTTCTGAAGGAGAAGCTTGAAGAAGACTCTTGATTGTTGAATGATTGTTCTTCTTCACAGGCTTTTCTTTCTTCTTCTTCTTCTTCTTCTTGAGGTATTGAGTGAATGTTCCTTGCAACAGGATGAACTCAGGATTGAAGAAGAAGGTTGAAGAGAGATGATCTTCTCAGTTGAAAGTATCAAACACTGAGAGCTGTAACTTTTCTTGCTTTTTTTGATCTGTATATCTGGTGTCTCTGTATGTTTTCTCTTGGTCTTCTTTCAAAAGAAGCTCTTTATATATGAGACTTTTCAACGGCTCTAATTTGAGATTGAATCTTGTCTTCTTCTGAAATCTGCAAACTGGGCTGCAAATAGCATAAAGCAAAAACAAATCCTGCAGACAGATATCCTATACGAGGATAAAGCTTTCTAAGAAGCTGCAAATAAATCTGATAAAAGAATACTAGAGAAAGTCACATCAGAAGAAACTCTTTACGGCCAGAGAAGACTTTTTGAGTCTAACGGCTATAAAGGACAGCATGGCAGATAAAGCAACAAGATATATCAACTAATAAGACAAACAACTTTATCAGAGAAAAGCTTAACTTATGCATAAAGAAGCAAGCAAGTATTGCTTAGAAATGATAGCATAAATTTACTGAAATAATCTTTTATAAAATATGCCAAATAAATATGAAATAAATCATAGAATAGAAGAGGACAAAATTACTAAAGGCATACAGCAGAACGTCGAACGACCCTCGGAGATCGTCGACCGAAGCACAGAGATTGTCGACCTATCAAACAGATAGTCGAACGATACAGATAGTCGAACTATCAAAGCAGATAGTCGAACTACCATAGCAGATAGTCGACCTATCAGAACAGATAGTCAAGCTATCAGATAGTCGACCTATCAAGACAGATAGTCGAACTATCAAGCAAAAAAGATAGTCGACCTATCAAACAGATAGTCGAACTAACAAACAAAATAGATAGTCAACCTATCAAACAGATAGTCGAACTATCACAAAAAGCAGATAGTCGACCTATCAAACAGATAGTCGAACTATCACAGAAAACAGATAGTCGACCTATCAAACAGATAGTCGAACTATCAAACAAAACAGATAGTCAACCTATCAAACAGATAGTCGAACTATCAAAGAAAACAGATAGTCGACTTATCAAACAGATAGTCGAACTATCAGATAGTTGAACTATCCAAGCAGATAGTCGAACTATCAAACACAACAGATAGTCGACCTATCAAGACAGATAGTCAAACTATCAAGCAACACAGATAGTCGACCTATCAAATAGATAGTCGAACTATCAGATAATTGAATTATCCAAGCAGATAGTTGAACAATCAAGAAATCTGTCTGGTCAAAAGAAGTCGAGCGGGGTTCGACGATCGGCGAGGCAGATTCCACCGAACGTCGAGCTAACAAGAGTGGAACTAACTCAGAGATAGACGATCTACTGACAGACAAACGTCAACCAACTGATAGACGATCGTCGAATAGTCGATAGACGATAGTCGAGCGGTGTTCGACCACAGTCGAACAAAAAACAACTTAACCAAATTTTCATCTGGATAAGTGACAACTCTATAACTAGAGCAAACTAACTAAACAACTAACCTTTGACCATAGATAAATCTTGGGTCAAGAGACTAAAAGAGAAGACTAAACTCAAATCCAAACTATGGTACCAACATGTTTCATGAAGTTTTGGAGTAGAAGTCCATTAAAATAGTATTCTTAAGGTGATCATGTCGAATCTGGATGGATAGTGTACGTCCAATGTGAAAAGGTCAGTCCAGGCTTATCTGGACTCTCAGCTGACATTCAACACAACTCTCCACCCTCGTACGGAGGTACACGACTCCAATGTCATGGATCTAAGACAAGGATCCAAAGGCTCTCGACTCAAAATTTTTGAAGAAACAAGACACCTGGGTGTGACTAATTCAAGATAGGATGCTGGAGGCCCAAAGCACACCGACCAAATATTACGATGCGTGATATTGCCAAATAGAGTCCCAAGATGGAAACTATGATCCCTAAAGATACGTCTGGTGCATGGAGTCTCGTTGGTATGCGGTCGGGAGTAGCTCAGTCCATGGAATATGGGGTGTTATAGGATCCGGGAGCGGATCGACCCATTGGCTTACAGGCTGGAGCAACCACCATAGTTAGTTGGTTCGTACGACGTCTTCCACGTCTCCTTTCTCAGAAAGGCTCTACTATTGCCGAAATAATAGGTTCTTGGCATAGATGGCTCGGCAGATTTTGATCAATCGGTAACAAGATTAGCTGGTCAGGATAGATGACACAGTGGTGCGGGTCTTGCGGAGAAAGAAGGACCCACTGGTCAAGGTCCTGTAGATGACCCATGGGCAGGAGGAGCATACCTGGGAGCCACCGGATCTAATGCAGCAGAGGTACCCGAACCTCTCCGTGTAAAGTATAAATTCAACTTCCTATGTGATGTTACAAGCAGTTACCCTCAGTAAAAAACCCGCATGCCTAACTTGAATTTCGAAGACGAAATTTTTGTTTTTGTTTATTGTGATTTGTAACATCCCATTTCAATCTAGGCCCCTAGGAGGGGTTTTGTCATGACTAGGTCATGACAAAACCCTAAGAAGCCCAAGAAGACCTAGTGAGCTTAGGCATGAAGGTGAAGATCACCATGGTCTGTTAATTGTAGAATTATAAACACTAGTTTAGGATGACCATAGGGCTTCACCATGACCCCATGACCCCACCAAAAAATCCCTAAACCAGTGGAAGGTCCATTAGAGCCCTAAGGGCCCATTATAATCAACCCAGGGTGGCTAAGATGACTTAGGATCATCGTAGGCCTAAAATGGGTAAGATTCCCTAACTAAGGTCTATGTGCCCCTAATGTGCCCAATCAACCCTACCTAGGTCTTCCCAGACCTAGGGTGAAGTCAATGGGTCACCAAAGACCCATTGGGGTCAACTTTAGAGGCTGAGTTGACCTAAGTCAACACTAGCCCAAAAAAGGTCAAAGTGCCGTAACTTAGGGGCAGGTGACCTCTATAATGCCAAACCAAAAAGACACTAAGTTTAATCAAGTCCGAGAAGTGTCGAGTGAGTCGACAAGACTCGACGAGTAGATCAGGTATCTACTTAATCTAGTTTTTGGGCTCGGGCATTGAGTGTGTGGAGTGCACTCAATGCCTTGGGCTGAATTGCGTTGAGTGCACTCAATGCCATCTTACTTAGAATTAATTTTGAGCTCGGGCATCGAGTGCATCGAGTCCACTCAACACCATGGGCTGAACGACATTGAGTGCGTTGAGTGCACTCAACGCCATCTTACTTTTAAAGCATTTAGAGCTCGGGCATTGAGTGAGTGGAGTACACTCAACGTCATGGGCTGAATGGTATTGAGTGCACTCAATGCCATTTTGACTTAGAAGGATTTTTTGGCTCGTGGCGTTGAGTGCATTGAGTGCACTCAATGCCATGGGCTGAATGGCACTGAGTACGTAGAGTGCACTCAAGGCCAATTAACATGAAAGAACTTTCTAGAATCATGGCGTTGAGTGAGTTGAGCTCACTCAACTCCACAGACTGAATGGCGTTGAGTGAGTTGAGCTCATTCAACACTATAGACTGAATGGCGCTGAGTGAGCTAAACTCACTCAATGCCATTGTACTTAGAAAATTCCTTTCGATTTTGGCATTGAGTGTGGAGGCTTGTCTCAACGCTTTTGCCTTAGCGAAATCCTTGGCCCTGTTTGCTGGTTCGGGATCTTTTTGAGAATTGCGCCAAGATGTATTAGTTGGCCCAGTTCTTTCATTAAGACTTATTTAAACAATAATAAGTGGTCCAGTAGTAAGGTGCAATGTGGCAGACGGTTTAACCCAAATTCAATTTTAATGGAGAGAGAAAAAGTGAGGAGTAAATGCCATTAATGTCTTGGAAGGCCAAGGGCCAACTCTTCTTGCTGGAATCGCCTCCCTCGGTTAGTTAAGGGAAGGCAAGGGTTTTCCCGGCCATAATAACAACTATGGGAGGAAATTGCAATTACCGAAAAGCTCTTCAAGGGGCATTAATTTCCACCGCCAGCTAGACCCCTCCCCTCCCCCATTTTATCATTTTAAAATCATCACAGGACTATTAGGATAGGTTTCCACCCATTAACTGAACGAGCTGAAGGACTTCACAGTGTTGTTGCAGAAACCGAGCGCCACCACCACCGCCAATAGCATCCCGATGATCGACCTGTCTCCAGGACGTGAGCAAGGTCCTCCTCTACTCCTTCTATGGATAGATCTTAGGAATCTTTTAGGGCAAAGATTCGTGCTCAATTGAGCCCGGTCGGGAGAAGTCTTCTCCTGGTTTTTCCGCATAATTAAGCTTGATGGATCGCCAGAATCTGCCTCTGCGGCAGCCATACCGCCGCCCGTCGATATCCCCCGCCTCAACGGAGGTGGTGGCGGTGGTGGCCGGCCCGGGAGGTGGATGGGTGGTCGAGAAATTGGTCTAGAAATGGTTCCAGGTCGGGCAAATCATGACCTTAGTCTCAAGTAAGAAGACAAAATCCTGGTCGTTGACTGATTGATGATTTAGTTATTATATAAATTGTGTATTTTAATCCCTTTACTGTACTCATTTTCAAACAGAAAAATAAGGCCCTTAAAGGCTGAAACTTGAATAGTGGCCAACATAAAACTTGTAGCCCTTAAAGTCTACTTTATTTTAATATTGATATCAACTAATTTGGGTAAGGGGTTTAACCACAGTACCCATTTTGGTGAGTTCTATACATAAGTTTGATCAGAGCTTAGTTTGAGTGCTCCCACCAATCCAGCCATCCAAATTATTTGAAATTTGTACTGGGGGTCACTCTCACCTATACAAACAACATATCAAGAAATGAGAATTTTTGGATATTATGTTCCTATGGTTTTGGTAATAATTTATTTAATAAGATTTAAATTAATTAAGGGACCTAATGACCTACAAATGCTCCCAAATTTTGGTGAGAAGTTCTTGGGGTCATTATGGGGCTCTGTATATATTTTCATCTAATTTGGAGATGATTTAGATTGAAAATCAGCAAACCCTAACCTTGCCCAAAAGGGGGTATTTAGGTCAAAAGTTCACTTGGAATTTTGAGTGGCCAAATCCCCTCAACAAAGGTTGAAATTTGGACCACTGGTTGGTTATGACCGTTAACACCCTCATATGGAATATGGGGTGGTTTGGGATTGAATTGCCTTAGGAACCAGGTTCAAACCCTATGTTAGGACTTTGGGGGTTTGGGAAGGGCATGTTTTCGACCTTGAAATGATTTGAAATTTGGTGGAGAGGACTCTAGGGTACCTAAAGTCTTTTGGTAAAAATCTTAGAGTATTTGGATATGGATAGACCCCTCAAAACCCTAACCCTAGTTTAGGGCACAACACTTATATATGCAAGATAAGCCACCAAAATGTAATAAAAAGCCATGAAACTTGGGTGGTATAGTAATAGGGTCAATAAGTCCCTTTCGTGATTTTATTTGTAATTTTTTATCAATACATTTAGCACCTTCTTTAGAGTACATGAAAATTTCCCTTGATAATCATTCAATTATAATGATCACCATGTTAAGTCGGAAGTTATGAGAATTGGACAAAGGGTATTTTATATCAGTATACTCTTACATGAATTTTATTATTATTTTCAGAGTTATATTTTCAGTACTCTGTATACAAGCTTTTGAGAATAAATTTATGTTCAATAATAAATTCAGAACTCCACACTTGTTGAAAAATTGTAAAACTTGATCAGTAGTGATTTTAGGTCATTATGCTCTTGTGGAAATTCTATTACAATTTGTAGAGGAATAAAATCTGTACTAAGTGCATTAAATTACCAATTTGGATTATTATTCAAAAAATACGTTTAGATTTCCTTGTTCACTAGAAAATTACGAAACTTGACCTGGATTGTTTATAGGTCATTATGTTAATGCTAGAATTTTCTCAGAATTTTCGGAAGTGTATTTGCAGCACTTGCTTTTATAAATTGATATAAATTAGCTATGTTCAAAATTATGATTAGAGGCTTAAATCTTGCTGAAAAATTGGGAGACTTTTAACTAACTTTTTAACTATCATCTTTTATTTATCATAAGTTTTGTGGGCATTTTTCATGTCTGAAAATGGTACTTCATGTTCAAACAAAACTATTTGGATTTCCTATGGAATTAAATTAATTATCAAGTAAATTAGGAAAATTATGAAATTCTGGATTTAGGCTAATCATGGAAGGTAGACCCTAAATAATTTTTATAGCTATATTGGAACCTCCCATTGTATACATCATATAGCTTAGGATGGTCTATGTTTAGTAAAAACTGCAGAAATCATGATATTGTTCAAGATGAATCCATAGAGTTGGGATGTTAGTGTATTGACTTAGTAAGTGGATAGGGGATACCATTATAAGTTGGGAAGAGTAGGTAGTGGAGTCGTCTAAGCCTAGGTGGTGCTCCGGATTGATGAAACATCGTCTTCCCCATGGAGAGAGAGAAAGGGCAAAACACATTAGGGTTAGATCTAGTACAACATTAAAGGGATTGGGAGTTGATGCGAATGTGATGGAAAATGTACCGGTTGCACAAGTAATATAAAAATGGGAGAATTTCCCCAAGTATCGATCTCTCAAGGAACACAGCAAGGTGGAGTTAATTTCGAGGAGCACTTGAGATTGAAGTCCTTAAGTTGACATTAATGATGGGGTTTTTGGTAATTGCGGAAAATGAAATTAAAATACTATCAACTACTCTTATGCAATGCCGATATGCATCGCTTCGACAGGCGGGATGGAAGACTAGTCAGACCGATATGCACCGAATCGTGAGATGGATAGGGGAGTAGGCGAGTGTAAAAACCTGAATTTGAGGGTCGTAAGCACCTCTTCGCTATGCACGCTTCTAGCAATTGCTAGAATGGCAAAAATGGATGGATGGCGGATGGATAAAAAGTCGCACCCCAAGCAATATAACGAAAATATACAATTACATAGACAAGATTACATACAAACATTTTAAAATCTACAAACACTTCATCAAATATAAGGAGTTAAACTAAACTATCAACAAAAAAAGAAGAGAAGTGTGTGAAATCGACCGGATCCGAAGTCTTGCTGAGGGTTCACGGTTCGATTTGCCGGGTTGTCAATCCGCATCAATGCTCGGTCCTCAACTGCATCCAGGGTAGAGGAGGCAGTTACTCACTCCCAATGGACCCGTCTTCTTTGTGTCACGATGCGGAAAAAGATGGCATAAACTTCTCCTAGCTTGATGGAGAAGGCTAGGTTGAATCTCCTGTTGAAGCTCTAGGTATAATGAGGAGGCCGAGAGGAAACTCTGGCTTAGATTTTTCATTGAACGCTTGCCCGGATCTCCTCTCCTTGATGAAACAGTGGAGTTTCGCCCTAGAAAAGCGGAGAGAAGTGGCTGGAATGAAGCTCTTCACAATGGCTGAAAATCTGCGCTTAAATAGAAAAAGATCAGAAAAATGGTCATGCACGGTCCCGCACACGACCGTACTCTAACCGTGCGTTATAAACGTACAGATCTTGATCGCAAAAGAAGATGAGTTAACCGTTCATTTTACTCGCGCACGGGCTATTCCAGCCGTGCGTGAAGGAAATCGCACGGGTAAACACAGAACGCGAAAATCAAGGGAAAGAGGGAAACCGTGCATTTTACTCGCGCACGGGCGATGTAACCCGTAAGTGAAGGAAACACACGATTTACCCTAGAATGCAGGAATAAATAGAAAATTTGCAGACAATGCAATTCCTTCTCGCACAGTTTGTCCTAAACCATGTGGGAACAAAACGCACGGGTAGAAACAGAATTCCCCAGAATTGCTGTGTGAAACGCACGATTGAACAAGAACCGTGCGCGAAGAAATGCGCACGACCGTGCGTTTTACACAAAAACTGAAATCAAATCCGGGACATCCCGACTACCGGCACAGCAAACAAACCAGGCTTGAGCACAAGCTTCTAGCACCATAAATGCAAACAAAACTAAATAGAAAAAAACGATGAGAACCATGTGCATGCCCCCTATAACAGAATGCGTAATTGCACACCCACGGGCCAAAATAGTGCACTTAGCGTGAAAAGTAGGAAAAATGAAATATCAATGATAACACTCTAAAAGTGAAGTGCATGTGCGTTAAAACTAGCCCAGATTAGTCTTAAAAACCCCTATATAAATAGGACTCATCACACCCCCAGACTTAACTATTTGCGCATCCCGAGAAAACAAAATCAATGCAGATAGGAAAAATAATTTAGCTAACATAGAAATTGAAATACAGAGTACCATGCGAAGTTGCATGCTCATGCGCATAAAAAAATAATAGAAGAAATTTTTAAGTATACAGAATAGTTTATACTTTTCACACTCCGTATCAAAATTTTATTATTACTTAAAAATGAAATCACGGTGAATCATCCGGTCATGCATAGGAAGAAAGTATGAAGGCCACTAAGGTGAGCTTTGCCAATGATCGGGGCTCAGGATCACCTCCAAAGGAATCCACCAATGTCGGGGACGATATGCTTGCCCATTCACACTCTCTCCACGACACTAGTTTGACTCAAGCGTGAATCCGTAGGACTTAAGGAAAAGAGATGGGGCTTGGGTTACAGTGAGGTAAACAAAGATAAACATGAAGGTTATGCACCAAACCCAAATGAGCTAGCCTAAAAAGAATTAATCCAACTGCTAACAACAATATATGCAGGTACACCACACCCCCAAACTTAACTTTTAACATATGGGTGTGTGCACCGCCTAATCCAAAGACAATCACATCTTTAATAATATTTTCAATTATTCTTTTTTCTTTTCATTTTTTCTTTTCTTTTTCTTTTTCATCATTTTATTTTTACAATCTCAGTAAATATAGACTTGGGAGCACTTCCACATATTCAAAAATAATTTCACCATATCAAATCCCAACATGAAAATGTAAAACATTATAGCTCAACATGGGTGTGTGATTAGGATAGGCTATGAGGCTTTGGTGAATGAAGGTGGAGCTGAATAATAAGAAGGGTAGGAACAACGGGAATAGAAAGTATAAGACTTTAGGAACGGTACAAAGCTCAACCGGGCCAAAATGATGGCCTACATCACCCTCACGCTTGACTAACCATGGACCAATGCTTCGAGGGTAGCATGAGGCAAATTATTAGCCACTGAGAAAGATGATCCTTCCTCCTGACTCGAGCAAAATGAGTTTAGTGATGGATACACACATCCCTACACTACCGTTTGATTCACACCAGATTCACTAACTTTTAAGTAGAATAAAAAGTATCTACGCAAATAGGAAAATATAAAACAATAAGCATACAAAAAAAGCAAATATATTAAAATTTCTACACGAGACGAGAGAAATTGACTAGAAGTACAACAAGTTCAACATTTTACTCCGTCCCACAATCCTAAGCAACACAATAATTTTCCCAAATCTAACAAAGAATCGAGTTTAACTCACAGCACGCTAACAACTAAGCACGCGCTCATGTGGGTCCAGTGGTGTGCGATGCAATGAACAAATCAAAATAAAACTATAAAAGCTTCTAGTATGCACATGATATGTGCGCGTGCAAAAGGTAACTACTAATGGCTCTCTCCAAGACATAAACTAAACTACACAATATTTGATAAAGAAATTAAAACTAGAAAGAGCTAAGGGAAGAGGTTACCCAATGCTAAACAAATGAGCATACAAGAAGACGTGTGAAAAATAGAAGCAGGCCCGCCATACGAAGAATCACAACCAAGCCAACACGAAGTTCTCTTGAATACCTGCAGCGGTGAGCTCTGCAAAAACAAAAGAAAAATATACAAAAAGAAATGCTTAAACTAAAAATAGACATGAAAATAAAAATACAAAAAATGAAAGATAACTACTGGGGTTATTGTAATCCCAGCACGACTTATTAAAATCTATTAAGTTCTATTTAATGGGCCTATGAAAAGAAAAATGAACAGGAAACTGTCCTAATATCCGTATCGGTAACGGGTACCGATACGGTGATAAAATAATAACCCCTATACCTGAATAATAATACATGCAAACTGCTAGTAGAGGAAACAGAATTTAAGATAAGGAGGAAGCCTGGTCCTCACTCAACTCACACAAAAAAACCTTGCCCTGCAGGGTATCATCCACACCTGGGAGACAGCAGGAGGAGAAAGCAAATAATGGAGATTCCTCAACAGAGGAGGAATCAACCTCCTCACACAAGAGGATGCTATCATCGATGACTGGAGAAGAAGGCTCTAATTCCTCCTTAAGCACCTACGAAGTCTCAACCCGCGCAGGCTCAGATAAAGAAGGGGGATCAAGGAATAAAGGAGATGAAGAAGTAAAATAATAAAAAATAGGGGGAGTGGTCCCGGTCTCACTCCCAATAGGATCCAAACATATATCACTGTCGGTGTCATATGCGTCATGCCGAGGGGAATCCGAGAGCTGGATATCTTTGATGGTGGTTTGGAACTCCTCCTATTACAAGAAAGTGGAAACATCCTGATCAGAAAGGATCTCCTTATCAACACACCTCGGTGTGTCACCATGTTCCAAGACGTAATACTCTATATTGATGAGAATAACATCCTCATCACACCATGACACAACCTACGACTTAAAATCACAATCAGGCATAACTTCATCAACTGACTAACAAGAAAGAGGAGTAGATGATTCTTGCAAAGAGAGCTGAGGAATGACAGCATCATAGAAAATATGTGTTGGTTCCTCCGGGGGTGAATAAACAAGAGGGGAAGAATGCTTAGGGAGAGATGGCTCCACAATATCATCACATCGATCAGTAGAATGTCTGATGGGTATATCCGCAGCAGCCCCCCATAGATAAGGTAGTACTTCGAATACATCATCAGAAGCATAAGGAGCAGCCATTTGAGATGGTGATAGAGTGAATCGGATACCCAGTTCATCGTCCTTCTCCAATTAGCGCTTAAAATCTGCGCAATCTTTCAACACATGGTCGTTGCTACGAAAACATGAACATCTTTTTCCATTACTCCTCAATCCAGGTGGAACCGGAGAGGAACAAGAAAAAGGTGTAGGCGTAGAAGAGAAGTGACCATAAGACTGGGGTATGGTGTATGAAGTACCATAAAAAGATGGTGCTCCATACGCTAAACCACTAGAATTAGGCTCCCAAGCTTCAGTGGTGCACTCATCACAACCATGCCTATAATCCCCGCACCATCGGCAACAGGTATTCATATAAGAATACATGGTGCAACCACAAATAATTCACCAACAGAATTTTCTAAGCAAAAATTAACTACACACTAGCAGAAAAAAGAAAAGGAATTCCTCCAGCTGAAAAATTAAAACTAGAGAAGGAATAAAGAAAAATAAGCTACAAAATTTAAAAACTAAAGTAAAGAATAAATAGGATATGAACAAATGGAAAAGGGCTTCTATCTCCTATCTCCCTCTCCAAAAACTCACACGATCGTGTTCCCCCGCAATGACGCCAAAAACTTGATGCGAATGTGACAGCATGTGTACCTGTCACACAAGTAAAATAAAAATGGGCGAATTTCCCAAGTATCGATCTCTCAAGGAACACAGTAAGGTGGAGTTAATTTCGAGGAGGACTTGAGATTGAAGTCCTTAAGTCGGCGTTAACGATGGGGGTTTTGGTAATTGCGAAAAAAGAAATTAAAATACTAACAACTACTCCTATGCAATATTGTTATGCATCACTTCGCCATGCGGGATGGAGGACTAGTCGGGCCGCTATGCACCGAATCATGAGGTGGATGGGCGAGTAGGCAAGCATAAGAACCTTAATTTGAGGGTTGTAAGCACCTCTTCGCTACGCACGCTTCTAGCAATTGCTAGAATGACAAAAATGGATGGACGGAGGATGGATAAATAGGCGCACCCCAAGCAATATAACAAAAATATACAATCACATAAACATGATTACATACAAACGTTTTACAATCTACAAACACTTCATCAAATATAAGGAGTTAAACTAAACTATCAACAACAAGAGAAGAGAAGTGTGCAAAATTGACCGGATCCGAAGTCTTGCTGAGGGTTAACGGTTGGATTCACCGGGTTATCAATCCGCGTCCAATCTCGATCCACAACTGCGTACGAGGTAGAGAAGGCTGTCACTCACTCCCAATGGACCCATCTTCTTCATGTCACGATGCGCAAGAAGATGACATGAACTTCTCCTAGCTTGATGCAAAAGGCTAGGTTGAATCTCCTCTTTAAACTCTAGGAAGAAGGAGGAGGCCGAGAGGAAACTCAGTCTTGGATTTAGCGTTGAATGCTTTCCCGGATCACTCCTATCTTAGATGAAATGGTGGAGTTTCTCCCTAGAAATGTGGAGGGAAGTGGATGGAATGAAGCTCTTCACAATGGCTGAAAATCTGTGATTAAATAGAAAAAGATCAGAAAAATGGTCACACACGGTCCCGCGCACTACCGTGCGCTCACCGTGCGTTATTACCTTACAGATCTTGATCGCAGAAGAAGATGCATTGACCCGTATGTTTTACTCGCGCACGGGCGATTCTGCCCGTGCGTGAAGGAAATCGCACGTGTAAACATCGAATGTAGGAAATCAAGAGAAACAGGGGAACCATGCATTTTACTCACGCACGGGCCCTGACGCCCGTGCGTGAAGGAAAAACACGATTTACCCCAGAATGCAGGAATAAATAGAAAATGTGCAGACCGTGCGATTCCTTCTCCTACAGTTTGGCCTAAACCATGTGGGAACAAAACAAACGAGTAGAAACAAAAGTCCCCAGAATGGCTGTGTGAAACTCACTATTGAAGTGGAACAGTGTGCGAAGAAATGCGCACGACCGTGCGTTTTACACAGAAACTGAAATCGAATCCGAGAGATCCCGACCACCTGCACAGCAAACAAACCAGGCTGGAGCACAAGCTTTCAGCTCAAAAAATGCAAACAAAACTAAATAGAAAGAAAACGAGGAGCACCATGTGCATACCCCCGATAATAGAATGCACAATTGCACACCCACTGGCAAAAATAGTGCACTTAGCATGAAAAGCAAAATAAATGAAATATCAACGACAACACACTAAAAGTGAAGTGCATGTACGTTAAAACTATCCCAGATTTGTCCGAAAAACCCTATATAAATATGACTCATCAGGAGTTGGGTAACAACTAATAATAATAGAGATATCGCCTTGGCCGTGGAGGGAAATCACATGTAAAAGTAAAAGTACATAAGGGAAATCACATGTAAAAGTACACGTCTTCATTAATTGGAATTCTTCTTTGTATCCTACGACAAACCTTGCCCCAGCAGGGAGCACCTCCGGTTGTGAAGATCTTATCTTATAGTTATCTAGCCAATGAGTTAGACTATAGCCAAAAGGACTCATGACTAACTATGACAACTTATAGTATGCCCCCGTGTTCTACCTATTGTATAAAGTGGTATCGGTCGCTTTAGCGTATGATAGGCCTTACACCTGGTTACACCCCCGTGTTCCATCTAGCATGGCCATAACATCAGCCGTGACCAAGTAAGAAGTAAAGTTGTCTTACCCTGAAGAGTACAATCTGCCATGCCTTGCGTATATGGCCAACAGCCACGCCCGTGACCCAAATGTCACACCTGTGTAATTTTCAACACAATACAAAAGCTGTCGGAAACTATATCCAAAGATTCCACATCAGCAACACGCCTAAGAGACACGCCCTAGGGGGATTTGTAAGGGGGGGTGTACCTCAAATTATTCGGCTATAAAAGCAGGGCCAAGGCTAAGGCTTAAAGGATAACAGGTAGAGTTCCACATAGTTCTATATAGTTTTTATGAATAGCTTTTGAGTGATATTTTCCTAACCCTTGTTTGGGTTCTAGTGTGTAACACTTTTTAAGTAATAAAATTTCAATTTTCAAGTAATTCTTTTACTTTTATTCCTGTTAACTTAGCTTCCATTTCGGTTGAGATAGAGTGTGTGTGTAAGTACTTTCTTTTTTCGCAATTCTTTTACTACCACCCCCATCCTGGATAAGAGGCTAAGAACTTTTTAGAGCTTATTTAAGATGTTAGGGACGGATATAATTTCTGCACATTTATAAGTCTTTTAAATTTTCTACTACCACCCTTATCCCGATTGAGAGGCTAAAAACTTTTAGCATCAATCGAGATACTTAGGGACATATATTATTTCTTTACTTTTATAAGTCTTTTAAATTTTCTACTACTGCCCCATACTGATGAGAGGCTAAGAACTTTTTAGCACTCGATTGAGATGAGTTTTGGGAAGGATATTAATTCTGAAATTTTAATCCCTATTTTCTAAATTAAAAACTTATGATTTACCTTTGAATTAAGTTGAGAGGAACCATACAATCAATATATGTTTTAATTTCCGTAGTTCGTAGCTAGTAGCTGAAAGGTCCATGTCATGAATTTTTATCACTCTTAGGTAAAGAGAAATTACGCCTCACTCTCGAAAGAGATTAACGTAAGCCTCCTGGGTCGAAATTCGAATATCAGTAGGAGGTCAATAGCAGGGTTCACAACAAAAAGGGTGTATTAAAAGTATTTTCGATTAGATACGAAAGTTCAGTCAAACAACTTAATCGCAGGTGGATGTATCCTCGATAGAGGTGCGCTCATATTTAGGGAACCTCCACGGTCAGGTATTTTAATTAATAGAAAAGTAGATTTTTCTTGTTAAAAAAGTATTTTTCAAAGTATTTCAAAATCGAATTCTCTCTACCTCATCTATTTTCAAAACCATATGTATCACTTTTATTTTTTACTTTTAAAAATCATCAAATCCTTTAGATAAAATAATAGTTGCATTCCATAAAGTAGAGTGCTTGACAAAGATCGGTGGAAAATTACGACCTTGATATTTACAAAAATACTATACTATTACTCGATAGGTACGCTTACCTTAAATCAAAGTAAATAAGTAAAATATTTATAGAACACACAAACACATAGTTTCTTCATCCAACTTAATTTTCAATTTAAACTATCTCCAAAGCTAGTTTTAACTTATCACCAGTGTAGGATGCAACTCCTCTACTGTCTCAAGATGATAAGTTCAGAGCCCATAAGAACTTCTTCCGGGAAGCCGTCTGGGATTGTCCTGCAACAGTTTTGAATTTTCATGGAAGTTATCCCAATCCTGCTGCTCCTGCAGTTGCTTCTCCTACAACTGATTTTAATCATTATTCTCCAGTTTCTTTTGTAGCTATAAACTACGCTCCTCTTTATCCTACCTTTCCATATACACTTGAGGAATTAGAGGATCCATCTCCATTCATAGACAATGTTTTGTTGGATCTCATGGCCAACCTTAGAGGGGGCGGTGAATAAGGTTTCTTGCATTTATTGTGACTTAAAATATTTTGATCTACAAAATCGAGTTCTGGAAGCTACCGCAAGGCGTTAGGTAGCTAATGGGGGGGGGGGGTAAGTCTCGTAATTCATTTCCCTGGGTAGTTACGCTTAAGCAAGCCCCACAACACGAATACTCACTTAACAAAACAAGAGCAATTATAGAACTAATCAACACAGAAATTGGAATTTTATTGCATTAATTAAAATGACAATTATTCTAGATGATTACAAAACTGTGATCTGCGTGACACCGGTGATCGAAAGTGGTGGGGAGAAAAACACTTTTTGTTTCTATACTGATCCGCTCGACGGACCGGTTGGCTCTCTCCCTTTCCCTCCAAGAATGGTCTTCGAGCCGGATCTTCACCTCCATATAAGGAAGGGTCTTAGAGCCCTGCTAGATCCTCCGATCTTGACATACCTATCACCAGGATGATTTACCGCAAAATCCTACCCGAATTCCGGCGACCCTTACCGATAGATTTTCCTCGCCATAAGATTTAGAGAAAGAAAAGATTACCAGAATAAAAGATGTAAATAATCTAAAAGTTGGAGTTCTCCCTCTTGACGACTTCTCCATTAAGCGATCCCTGACTGGTGCTTGAGATCTCCATTTTCTAGCAATCAGTCGACTCTTCAGATTCGATGTATATGTGGAATCGCCGAAGTTCTTCAATTATGAACGGGAGGGAGACGACTTTCTTCTTCTTCGACGGAGACTTTTGGATTGGAGCGCAAGAAGGCGACCAAACCCTAGAGAGCAGGAGCTTTTGTCTATTTTCGTCTTCGATTCCAAGGCACATAAACTGAGGATGCCTTTTATACGTCTTCATGAAAATTGTTTACCGCTAGTTATACGACTAGCGCTCTGTGGTAGGTTCGCGTACTTGCTGTGCCAGCTGTCATCCAAATTTGAAATAATATTTCAAAACAAATATTTTTTAATTTTCAAAAAAGCTAGAGCCCCGTATTAGAAGACAGCACCACGCGGTAGGTCAGTAGTCTACGAACCCTTCTTGTGAAATGGCTATCGCAGCACGGTAACCACTATCGCATAGCAGTAGGTCAGTTATACGAGAAATCTTTCTAGTCATTCGTCGAGAGACTAGCGTGGCGCGCTAACGCCCATCGTCTGGCGGTGCATCGGTTACTCGAGAAATCATGCATTCATCGACATTCAAGCGCAGTGCGGTAAGCACTACCGCTTGGCAGTAGTTTCCCGATAGGCTGGCCAAAATAATTCCTTCCGCTAGCGCAGGCGATAGGACTACTGCAGAATGGTAGGTTCCCGAGAGCTCTATCCAATTAATTCACGGCTACCGCTCTGCTGCAACTTCTACCGCTCGGCATTAATGTCCATAGGAGTCTTCTTCTGGCTTGCACATGTCAACTTGCACACTCTATCAATACAAGATGTGATCAAATACGACCTACGAGTTGATATTCTCAAATACAGGGATTGTGAAATATCGGTTCCAACAAACTCCCCCTTTTGATAATATCAAATCTCGTTCATGATAAATAATAATGAGATAGAGTGCATACAAAGAATAAAAGTTATAAGTTAACATCAGGTTGCTTGTTATCTATATAGATCCCCTATATGCACGCTCCCCCTATCTACATATTAGACTTGATCCCCCTATCTATGTGCACATATTGTTAACATGCTCCCCCTACATACGACCTCTCCGAACCTATGACTCATACTCATGAACATACTCATGAACAATCAATTCTCCCCCTTTGATAATTTCAAATAGGGGCAGGCAAGGTAAACAAGACATGCGAAATTAAAAATAGTAGATATGATGAGTGTTTAGAAAAATAGCAAATAGTGCACACATAAAGTAAAGGTAGACATGATAAGCATAGATGTAAGACCCCATATTTTTTCTTTTTAAACCATCAGGGTCTTAGGCCCAGAATCGCTATTTTGTAGTCACATCTTCACGCCCTGGAAGGTCGTCAATACAAAATGCCGATCCTGCCAGCCAAAACGATCACATAAGAGTAGCAAAAGAGTAAAAGACATGTCCACAGAAATCATAAATATAGTAAATAATCTCCACGAAGGGAGAGTCCACAGTAATAAAAATAGAAATACCGAAAATAAGTCTCATACTCGATACATCAGAGTCCTCACTACATATCACTCAGCGCGAAAGCAAAAACTAAATATCTACAAATGGTTAAGACTCACAGTCCCAACTTTCTTAACTCTGGTGCAATATAATCCCATTTCGAAGCATGCCGACCTCCGGGGCTGCTCCTCCATACTGGGCTCAACGGTCCCCTAAATTGATGTGGTTCGAAAACCGTTAGTCTAAAAGAATAAGTCTTATCATCCCCCACCCCTTCCCCCATGGCTCCTAGGCACCGAGTTGGGAGGATAAAAGGAGAGGTAAAGAAGGTGGAGAATAACAAAGTAACAGGTGACGGAGGAACTAATCTAGCAGTTCCAAGAGTTTATGTGACATTAATTAAAGTCTGAAAGACTGAGAATATTATAAGTAACCTTAACTTATATGAAAAAACATAAGCTAAGGGATCTTCTGCAGGGCTCCTATCGTATAAAAAGTATCATACCAATTTACACGATAGGGTATCGTTTTTCTAGCAAGCATGTATATATTTACAGTGTAAAAACCTTAACTTATAAGCATGCTCACGCGAGCTTATAAACCAAGGGGTCCTTTTGCAGGGCCTATTATATAAAAAGTCCAATACCAATTTATACAATAAGTGTCAAGTGTTTAATGCAATAGTTATGCCAAGACTTGCAAGTATGCTATGATGTGGATCATGTAAATCGATCACACCCACTCGACTCTATTCACACAGATCTTTAGTTCCAATTTTCTGGAGCCTTACCTCCCAGGATACCTCCGTAGTGGATAATGGAAGTGGTGGGTTGGGCCTCGCCCACCTCTAAACCGGTAATTGCACTACAAGTCAGACCTATCATATGCCTCGATTTGGGTGCACTAATTGGAGCTCCTGCATACTCTTGTCGCTGGCGCACTAGACCTAATTTGGCGAAGTGCAAAGCCACAATTGTCGAGTCAATGTATTGGCGTCGGTGCATCGACCCTACAACACCGAAGACCCACCACCTTATATTCTATGCACATGCAAACTTGATTTATAAACCACCGAGCCAAATCTCCCCAGACAATCCCGTCTGTCACAATTATCCACCGAGCCTTCGGCTTGCAGGGCCATCCTGCCCAATACCATAACCACCAAGCTTACCGCCCAAACATCCTAGTCAGCCCAACTTCCCGAGGCTACGGGGTTTGTGAATATGATCTCTAGTTATACTAGTTACTCTTGCAGTTTATTTTGCCTACAGTTTAGGTTAGCTCAGGATTGGCCACGACATACCCCGTGAAGGGCTCTCAAAGGGCACAAGGAACTATGATGGTAGCTGAAGCCCAGCATTCCCTTTCGGAAGACACATCGTGTTGTTGGTTAATACCCGAATCCCGATCCCTTTTTAATATTACTTCGAATCTAATCCTAGTGTGTTTGACCATCTTTCTCCCTTCACAGGAAAGACGATTTTCGTCGATCACGAGCACTATCTGATTCTAGTCAACCAAACATTCTACTCATCCCAGCTTCCAATGGATAACTCCAATCCACTTTACTAAGATCAGTAGATCGTAATCCCATCTCCCTAAGACCATTCCCCATGTTAACACAATTTCTGTAGTTTTACTAAATGCAGACCATCTTATGCTATACGACGTGCATGATAAGAGGTACACTAAATCCTCATCCAAACAACCTAAGATAATTAATGGAGGCCTATAATTACACTTATAGACTAAATCCAGAAACTTGGAATTTTCCTAATTTATCTGACATTTTATTTATTTCTCCTAAAAATCTAAATGCCCTAGTTCTAATATGAAGTGGCCTTTACAGTCATGCAAAATGCTCCATAAAATTATGATAAATACTAGGCAACTATTTAACAGTAAATTCAAGTCTCCCAATTTTTTTACCAGGTTTAAACCTCTGAACCATAATTTTAAATATAATAACATAGTTAATAGCTAAATAAGTAAGTATTGTAAATAAGCTTCCAAAAATTATATGAAAATTCAAGCATGACAAATATGCCCTAAAAACACTCCTGACAAAGTTTCCAAACTTCTCAGTGAATAATGAGCTCTAATTTTAATTTAGAAAAAGAATCCTCTTTCTTTAATTAATAAAACAACTACTAAAAATAATCATCTAAAAACTATGATAAAATTTCCTCATGTGCATATTGACCTATCTACACTTTTACATAAGTTTCACAATTGTCAAACATTCATTGAGCTCTGAATCTAATTTTGAATATAATTGCATTTTAAAAGCTTGTGAAGAAAGTATTGATAATATTCACCTAAAAATTTAGAATAAAATTCATGTATGAGTACAATCACCTAAAATACCCTCTGCCCAATTTTCATAACTTCCTAATGAACAGTGAGATCATAATAAATAAAAGACTATCAAGGGCAAATCTATTTAATGCAAATGAGGTACCAAATAAATGGTCCCAACATTCCCAATAGAATTACCAGAGGCTCATATTAACCCTATTACTACACTACCCAAGTTTCACAACTTTTCTTAAAGTTTTGACTACCCATCATATAATTATGAAATTTGTTACCTAAACTAGGGTTAGGAATTTGAGGAGCTTACCTATCTCTAAATCCACTAATATTCCCACCAGAGGACTTTAAAGACAATAGGGTCCTCTCCACCAAATTTGAAGTCCATACAAGGTCATGTGACCCCATGCCCTTCTCAAACCCCCAAGGTCCAAACTTTGGGTTTGAACTTGGGTCCTAGGGCAATTCTACCTCAAACCACCTCATAATCCATATGAGGGTGTTAAATGTCTTGTCAAACCAATGGCCCAAATCTCAGCCTCTGTTGAGGTGATTTGGCCACCGAAACTCACATGGTGCACTTTTGACCTAAACACCCCTTTTAAGGCAAAACTAGGGTTTACTCATTTCCTAACCAAATTAACTCAAATTGAGGTGAAAATTTCTACAGACCTCATTATGACCCCAAGGACCCCTCACAAAAAATTAAGAGGGTTTGGAGGTCATTAAGTCTCTTAATTAATTTACCCTAGGATTATTAAATAATTTCTAAAACTATAAAACAAGTATCCCCAAAAATTCCCATTTTTTGACAGGACCTAGGTGTAGGTTAGGGTGACTCCCTGTCCAAAGTTTAGGTAATTTGGAAAAGGGATGAAGTAGGGTCACTCATTTTAGTTTCTTTCTAACCCTAGGTATATACCCCACCAAAATGTGTACCCTAGGTATTTTTAATAAAGTACACCCCTAGGGATACAACTTTGATGTTTACCACTTTTTTTTGTAGGTGAACCTATGTATTTTTAATAATTAAAAACATTAAATACACAAAGTGTGACAGAATATCATATGAAATAAACATTTAACTTATAGTTTAATTTATAATAACACGAATCTTGGCGAATTACTAGACGACATCTGTTCATCGTCTCAGTGCGCCAATGGCCAGGATTAATTCTTCCTGGGCAGACTTCAATCCTCTACCGCCGGCTACCCGGCCACTTCCCTAGCCGACCACCGCCACCACCACCTCCATCAAGGTGGTGGCTATTGCCAGGCATTGTCACAGCCGCCGGAGGGGCCTTTTTCAGCGATCCCAACAAGCAAAAATTTCCCAAAAAACCAGGAAATTTAAAGTTTGGATCGGGCTCAATTGAGCCCAATCTTCATTCAAATTGAAAACTAAGATCAACCCACAGAGTTAGGAGAGGAGGAGGACCTTTGTGGTGGTCTAGAGTCGCGCCGATCGTCGGGTCATCATGTTGGTGGTTGCGCCGCTCGTGTTTCTGCAACTATATAGTGGAATTACTCGAATTCTTCATCTAAGTTGTAGGGAAAACTCCTCTCAGGCCACTGATGGTATTTAAAGCCTCAGTTAGGGAGGGGAGAGGCCAAGTCATCAATCGCCATTAAAAGCTTGGCTCAGCAATGGTGGTTCTCTGCATTCAATCAGTGGAAAAAACCTTGAAAGGCTCTTGATCTTCTCAGGGCTGTTATGGGACGTGAATCAAGCAATGAACGGGGGTCCTTGTCTTCCCTATGCAATGATTGGCTTTAACCCATTTTCTCTCTCCTCCATTAAAGAGAAATTGAAGCTTTCTCTCTCCTGCCCCTCATGGCGGAATTTGTTCATTACACTAGCATAATTGCAGCCCACTAATTCCTAATATTAAATGATTAAGAGGTGGTTAGCCCAAGTGAATAGGGCTTGAGCTTGGGTTAGCCCATTTGGGCTAAGTTGATCTAAACAAGACTTGGGTTGACGTGGGTCATTTTAACCTTTTGAGTTCACCCAAATGGGTCTTTGGTGACCCATTGGCCTCCACTATTGCCTAGGTAGGGCTAGGTAGGGTTATATTGGCACTTGTGGGGTCATTTGACCCTTAGGAAGGGTACTTTGACCAAGTTTAGGCTTTAGTTGACTTTGGTCAACATGAGCATTTGAGTTGAACCCAAGGGGTCCTTGGTTACACCTTAGCTACCCTTAAGGCCTAGGAGGGGTTATGTAGGTTTATTTTACACACTGAATGTCACTTGCCCCTTAGTTAGGGCACTTTGACCACTTTAGGGCTAAGGTTGACTTGGGTCAACTCAGGCTCTAAGGTTGACCCCCATTGGATCTTTGGTGACCCATTGACCCCACTTTAGGTCTAGAGAGACCTTGGTAGGGTTGTTTGGGCTCATTATGGGCACATTGCCCTTAGTTAGGGCATCTTTCCTTATTTAGGCCTAGGATGGTCCTAGGTAAACTTGGCCACCCTGGGTTGACTCCAATGGACCCTTAGGGCCTTTTAATAGATTGCTGAGGTCATCGTGGGGTCTTGGAGTCTCATGATCATCCTAAACTAAGTTTTAGGAATCTACTTTTTGCGGACCATAATGATCTCACCTATATTCCTAGGTCCACTTGGTCTTCTTGGGCTTCTAGGGTTTTGTCATGACCTATCCATGACAAAACCACTCCTAAGGGGTCTAGTTGGATAAGGGATGTTATAAATCCCAATACAAAAACAAATAAATCTCGTCCTCGAAATTCTAGTTAGGCCTACGGGGTTTCAAGTATGAAAAGTAAATTGAAACATCCCGAGAGGTTGTGAGGAATACCTGACTGAAAAGCTCTTGGTACCTTTATTGCATCAGATCCTTCGTCTCCCAGGTGTGCTACTCCTGACCGTAATTCCTCCACAGGACCTTGACCAATAGAACCTTCTTGCGGCGCAAGACTCGTATCCCCTTGTCATCAATCCGGACCGGCTCTATATTAACTGGCCGATCAGATGCTACCGGCCCATCCGTGGTCGTAATCTGCTGCTCCGGGCATAGTAGAGCCCTCCTAAGATCGGATACATGTAACACATCGTGCAGACAAACCATTTCCGGTGGAACCTCCAGCCAGTATACTAAGAGTCTGATCCGCTCCAGGATCCTTTAAGGACACACATATCTCAGGCTGAGCTTCTTCTTCTGACCATGCACCCGCGAAACTCCATGCATCGGTCGAATCTTCAAGAATACCCGGTCCTCCACCTAAAACTCCAGCTGACGATGCCAAGCATCATAACACTTATCCTGTCTGCTCTGAGCTTCTATCATCCTTTCCTGTATCAACCTAACCATAGCCTCGATGTCCTCAACAAGATTCGATCCCAAAACCTCCGGATCCTCGTCCGGTATCCATGACAGCAAAGTCCTACACCTTCGTCCATATAAGGCCTCATAAGGAGTCATCCTTATGCTATACTGGTAGCTATTATTGTATGAGAACTCTACCAGTGGCAACAGCTTCTACTAAGGCTCTCCGCAATCCAGAATGCATAATCATAGTAGATCTTCCAAGGTCCGATTGGTGCGTTTCGTATTCCCGTCTGTCTGGGGATGAAATGCAGTACTTGTAACATCCCATTTCAATCTAGACCCCTAAGAGTGGTTTTGGTCATGACTAGGTCATTACAAAACCCTAGGAAGCAAAAAAGGGCCAAGTGATCGGAGGCTAAGGTGAGAATCACCTTGGTCAGCCTATGGCACAACCTCATCACCAAACCTAGGGATTGACCTTAGGGCTTCACCATGAATCTATGACCCCCACCACAAAATCACTAACCTATTAGAGGGTCCACTAGAGCCTTAAGGGTTTATTAGAGTCGACCCAAAGTGGCCAATTTGACCTAGGACAACCATAGGCCTAAATTGGGCAAAGTGCCCTAGCTAAGTGCGATTGGTCTCAAATGTGCCCAACCAACCTTGCCAAGGTATCCCTAGACCTAAAGTGGTATCAATGGATCATAAGGACCCATTATGGTCAGCCCTAGAGGCCAAGTTTACCAAAGTCAACTCTAGCCCCAAAGTAGTCAAAGTGCCCTTACTAAAGGTCAAGTGACCTCCAAGGTGCCAAGACAACCCTACATAGACCTTAGGGGAGGACAATGAGTCAATAAGGACCCACTGGGGTCAACCCAAATGGTCATGTTGACCAAGGTCAACTCTACCTTAAGGTTAAGTCAAATTAGCCCAAATGGGTTAACCCAAGCTCAAGCCCATTTTCCCCCACTTGGGCTAACTTTATTTTAATTGATAATAATGATTCTATGGGCTGCTAATAGGCTAAGGAGATGAACAAATTAGTTCATGATGATGAGGAGAGAGAAAACTCCATGTGCCTTTTAATGGAGGAGAGAGAAAGTGAGAAAGAGAGCCATTCATGGCCAAGGGAGGCCAAGGGACTTCTCCCTTCATTTCCAAAGAATGGATTCATCTCCCTTGCTTAAATAGGAAAAGTTAGAGGGGTTTTCAAGGCTGTTCAAGGCTGGAAATGGTGAACCCATGGCATGGCCGAAATTATCCTTCATGGACATAAATGGCTTGAAGCCATGACCCTTCCTCTCCCCCCATCTAGCCTTCTTAGAAGACTCCCTAGACTTAGATACGAAGTTTATACCCTAACCCGATGGATTGGAACTTTGTACTATGCTGTAAGAGAATTCTGGCGATGCCACCACCACGCCAATGGTTTTCCGATGATCGGCTCATCTCCAAACCGCGAATAAGGTCCTCCTCTACCTCTTCTTCTATGTATAGATCTTAGGAATTATTAGGAGAGAAAATCGGGCTCAAAAGAGCTAGATCAGGTGAGCATTTCCATGGTTTTTCAAAAATTCATGGTGGTCGGGTTCGCCGGAAACCACCACCTCCGACGGCCAAACCACCGCCGACCGATAGCCATCACCTCGATGGAGGTGGTGGTGGCGGTGGTTTGCCAGGGAGGTGGCCAAATGGCCGGCGTTGGCTCATGCAAAGCTACAGCTTTAAGGAGTTTTTAGGGTTGCTGGTTCGGGTCTTTTGAGAAGATGAACAGTAACCATAATACTTATTTATTATATTTTTTATATATAATATTGTTATTTGTTACCTTTAACTTGCACATTTTGACGTCGTTAATTAAGGCCCTTAGATGCCGATTTAGGGAAAATGGCCAGTCACAAAAGTTGTAGTCCGTGAAGTCTAGTTTATTTTAAAATTGGTTTGAACATATTTTGGTAAGTGGTTTGATCACATCACCCATATTGGTGGGGTCTATACTTAGGCTTGACCAGATCTTATTTTGAGTTCCCCGACAAATCCAGCCATCCAAATGACTTGAAATATTGTATAGGGTATCAATCTTACCTATACATAGAACTTATACAAAAATGGGATTTTTTGAAGAACAGTTTTCTATAGTTTTTGTAAAAAATTTAATAATCTATGAATAAATTAGTTTGGTGTTCTAAACATCTTAAAACTCCACCAAATTTGGGTTGGTTGTCTTAGAGGGCATTTTAGGGTTCTGGTAAAATTTTCATCACATTTAGAGATTTTTTGGTTAGGTATTGATCCAACTCTAGGTATACGCTTATTGGGCTATTTAGGTCAAGAGCTATTTTTGATGTTTGAGTGGTCAAATCACCTCAACAGAGGCTGTGATTTTGACCACTGACTTGGTAGGACCACTATAACCCACTTGGAGAAAATGGTGTGGTTTAGGGTTGATTTACCCTAGCATCCAAACTCAAACCCTAAAGAGAGGGTTTTGTGGGTTGTGAAGGACATGAGGGCAAATGCCCTCGTATTGCCTTGAAATTCAGTAGAGTCGACGTTATCATAATATAAATCATCTGGATGGAATCTCGGTGGATTTAGACATAAGTAGATACCTCAAAACCCTAACCTTAGTTTAAGGGTAAAATCTCAAATAAGTAAAACTAGTCACTAAACATTATCTAAAAGCTGTGAAACTCGGGTAGACTGAGTTTTGGAATGGGTAGAGCTTATAGAAATTTTAACTGGAATTTTATGATGTTTATCTCTAACACTTCATTTGTAATGTTTGTTATAGCCCTAATTGATGTTTTAATTATTTATATCTTTCTGTTAATTGAAACCCTATGAAATCTTGGAAGTAAATGTTTTAGGTCCGAATGGTTGCTCCTAAATTTTTGCATAATTTTTAGTTGAGAAAATCTAGTACTTCATTCACAAATATTAAAAAGGGCTTTTATGGTTTAAAAGTTAATTATGGATAATATTGTTGTTGCAAAATTATGAGGCTTAGGAATTGAGATTTCAGGCCATTATATACATGTACACATTTATTCATGATTTATAAAATTTTAGATACAACACTTTCTTTACAAGTCCACCTTATGGAGATTTTTGATAATTAATTTTTTCAGAGATTAATACTTGCTGAAAAATTATGAAACTTTGCCAATGAAATTTTTAAGGTTGTATCTGCATAGTGTAATTAATTTATAATTTTTGGATGGATATTCTCTGTACTTGATTCATAAATAACGAAAGATAGAAAATATTGCTAAAATAGTTTTAGTGCCCTTTTGATGATAGAAAAATTTTGATACTTTGGATTTACCATATTGAGATAATATAGTATTTATAATAATTTTGTTGGACATCTTGCATGAGTACTTAGGGTAGCTCATGTTCAAACTAGTAGCCCTGTGAATTTTTGAGGACATTAATTAAATGCCAGATAAATTAGGAAAAAAATTATAATTTTCTAATTATAAGCTAATTATATCATGATATACCTCCACTAAATAAGTTTGGGCATTTGGATGAGTATTGGATCATTTCCTATCTGGATCGACATATAACATAGGATAGTTTACAATGAGCAATTTGTGTTAACAGTCATAGGATATGATGGGGAACAGCGTTGGAGTTAGTTAATATGCTGAATTGGGCGATGTGAAAGTGTTTAACATATAAGGATGGGAACGTTAGTGAGAAGTAGTGTTGTCTAGAATTGAGAGGGGCTCGGGTTCGACGAAAGATCGTCTTCCCCGAAGAGAGGAAGGTCAAAAATCACACTAGGTTAGTTTATCGTAACACAAGAAGGTAATAGGTAAGGGAATCGACCAATAACAATAAGTGCCTTGCGAAAGGGAATGATGAGCATCAGCTACCATCATAGTTCCTAGTGCCCTTTGAGAGCCCTTCACGGGGTATACCGGGGGCAGTCCGGGGTTAACGTAAACTGTATTAACAAGATGAAAAGAGTAACTTAGTAATTAGGGTTGCACATTTCACAAACATAGATAACACAGGAAGATAGTTGGGAGCTTCGTCTTGGATAGTAAAGAGATGGACAGAATGGTCCGGGGAGCTTCGGCTCGATGAGTTAAGAGATGGACGGAATGGTCTAGGGAGCTTTGGCTCGATTGGATGATACGTTAAATTTGCATGTGCATAAAATGAAAGAAAATTAAGGTGGTGGGTCTTCGGTATTGGAGGGTCGATGCACCGACGCCAATACGCTTACTTGACAAGTGTGGTTAGCACTTCGCCTACAAAAGTCCGGTGTGCCAGCCGACAAGAGTATGCAGGAGCCCGCTTCGTGCACCAAGAGTTGAGGCGTAAGATAGGTCGGACCGGTAGTGCTTTACTGGTTTAGAGGTGGGCGAGGCCCAACCCAGCGCTTCTGTCTGCCACTACGGAGGTATCCTTGGAGGTTCGGCTCCAAAAAGGGGGAACTAAAGGTCTGCGTGCACAGAGTCGGGTTTGTGTGTTGCACTTGCATGATCCATTATACCCACTAGCATGTCATAGAATAATCGATTCATTTAACCCCTGACACCTAAGATATAAGTGGAATGGGACGCTTATATATTAGGACTTGCAAAATGACCCCTTGGTCTATAAGCTTGTGTGGGCAAGTGTATAAATTAAGGTCAAATTCTTTATATATATTGTTGTTAATAACTGACACCCCAACGTATAAATTTGTGTGGGACTCTTTATACGATGGGAGACCTGTAGAAGATCCCTTGGCTTATGTGTTTCGCACATAAGTTAAGGTTATTTTTCCACACTTTACTTTACTGCCACATGTATTATAAATTTTCTAGAATAGGTCCGCTGCCACCTTTTTTTGATTACTCTCCACCTTCAAGTCCTCCCCTCTCTTCCGCTCCGCTCGGTGCCTATGGGCCATTGGGGAAGGGGCAGGGAACGATAGGACTTAGACTTATAGACTAAAGGTTTTCGGACCATATCATTTAAGGGATCGTGGAGCCCAACATGGAGGAGGAGCCTCGGAGGTCGACCCGTTTGGAGATAGGGCAGTCTAGATCAGGAGTTTATACAGCCGGGACCGTGACTCTCGACCTTGAGTAAGATGTTCTATTTTTTTGCTTCCGCATGAGTGATTTGTAGTGAGGACATGATGTACCGGGCATAAGCCCGTATTTTAGTACTCTGATATATTATTCTATGGACACTCAATTCATGGAGATATTATTACTCTAATATGTGATTTTTCTGTAGACTTGCTTTTACTTTATTGTGCTACCTTTCTGTGATCAAATTGGCCAGCAGAATCAGCGCTTTGTGGTGATGACCCTTCAGGGAGTGAAGGTGTCACCGCAAAGCGACGATTCTGGGCCTAAGACCTCGGTGTTTTAAAAAAAGAAAAAAAATGGGGTCTTACAAGTGGGATCAGAGGATAACATTGATCAGAAAAAGGTAGCAGTCCACTAACCCTGGGTCACTCTCGCGCGAGCTTAGTTTGAGGACAAACTAACAGCGGATGCAGTGGTGTGCCCATAAGGGAAATCACATGTAAAAGTCCACTTATTCATTAATTGGAATTCTTCTTTGTAGCCTACGGCAAACCCTGCCCCAACAGGGAGCACCTCTGGCTCGAAGATTTCATTTTATAGTTCTCTAGCCAACGAGTTAGACTAACCCCACTAAGACTCATGACTAACCATGACAACTTATAGTATGCCCTAGTCAGAAATAAACCTTCGGTATGAAGAGAGTTAAGGTAAGGAGATACCCAAAGAGAATAAAGGAGGAGTTTAACATGAGAATGACAACCTAATACATAAACTCAGGTGACCCTACGGTTTATTACTCAAACTAGTAGGATTTCTTTAAGGAGAATTGAGACCAATAACCATTAGTAGAATGGTAGAAGACACATAGTCTCAAACCTCATACTAGTAACAAAATTTTCTTGAGAAAACCACCACAACAAACACTAAGGGTTGTATAGGAATTCAAGTTCAGAAGAGACACAGTTGGGATTGGGAACATGTTGACCCGGATAAGGTTGTCGTAAATGTGACTCGGAGGGTTTAGAGTATGGAGTATATCAACAAGTTTCAAAGTGGAACCCCAAGTTGAAGATTGATTCCCTAGGGATTGTGCACCTAATTGGGACGGACATAGCATGGTATTATCAAAGATACTTAGCCAAATGTAGGTAGGGGCTTATCTTTTATTTATTTGGGGCTTACCTTTTGTTTATTGGGGACTTGTCATTAGTTTATTGGATGAATTATTATTGACATGGGTTTCGTTAGACCTAATTTAGAGAATGAGGCATAACCAACATAGTGAGATTGAAGTCGATATAACTCGACGTTATTCGGGCGAAGATAAGATTTTGTAAAAACATGTTTGGAATGATGACCTGTAGAATTACCAAGACAATGACTTGGCGATAAGGCGAGGATAAACTATGATCACAAAAAAATAGATGATGGGTAACAAGATTCAGGATATCTTAGAAGGTAAAATTTTAATCGCTATGATGTATCACCGGAAGTATGGTGTATCTCAGAATATGTATCTCCCCGAAGTGAAGAAAGAGGAACAATTATCATATACTGCCCGAGTTAGAGTCAAAGTTCAAGGGTATAATTAAGGATTTTCATACACAGGATTCCTCATCCCCACTCCGGGCATAATTATAAAGGGAACATCGAGGATAGAATGACCGAGGAAGCTAGGATAACCCCGACCCAGAAGAAAACTCCCGTGGTTATTTCTTGAAGTTTGGGAGTAGAAGTCTGTTATCATGGTATGCTTAAGGTGATCATTCAAAATCAAGATGAATAGTATACGTCCAAGGAGAAAAGGTCAGTCCAGGCTTATCTGGACTCTCGACCGACATTCAACACAGCTCGCCACCCTCATATGGAGGTACAGGATTCCACTGTCATGGATCTAGGACGAGGATCCAAAGGCACTCGACTCAGAATTTCTGAAGAACCCAGATACTTAGGTGTGACTAATTCAAGATAGAATGTTGGAGGCCAAGAGCAGACCGGCCAGATATTATGATGCGCGATATTGCCAAGTAGAGTCTCAAGAGGGAGACAATGATTCCTGAATATACGTCTGGTGCATGGAGTCTCGCGGGTACGCATGCGGAAGAAGCTCAGTCCATGGAATATGGGGTAATACAGGATCTTGGAGCGAATTTGGCCCCTAGCTTACAGGCTATAGTAGCCACCATAACTGGCAGGTTTACATGATGTGTTCTATATTTCTTAGCTTAGGAGGGCTCTACAATGCCCGGAGCAGCAGATTTTGACCACAGATTGGTCGGTAGCTTCAGACTAGTCAAGGTTCTATGGAGGAACCATGGCCAGGAGGAGCATACCTAGGAACCGCAGGACCTGATGCGACAAAAGTATCCAGAACTGTTCGGTCAGATATACCTCACAACCTCTCAATATGTTCAATTTACCTTCTTGTGTTAAACTAGTAGGTCTGGAGTTTCAAGAGTAGGGGCTAATCTTTTGTTTATTGGGGTCTAGACTTTGCAAAATTGGGCGAATTAGTCATTGATTTGAGTTTCCTGTTAAACCTCACTTAGCAAACATGGCGTCATGATGTAATCTTTCACTTCTTATGAGATGTTACAAGTTTCTTTTTCTTCGATAGAAATCCCTGTAGACTTAACCTTGATTTTGGGGACGAAATTTTTGTTGTGTTTATTGGGATTTGTAACATCCCATTTCAAACTACACCCCTAAGATTAGTTTCGGTCATGACTAGGTCATGACAAAACCCTAGGAAGCTAAAATGGGCCAAGTGATCGGAGGCCAAGGTGAGAATCACCTTGGTCTTCCTTTGGCACAACCTAATCACCAAACCTAGGGATTGACCTTAGGGCTTACCCATGACTCCATGACCCCCACCACAACATCACTAACCTATTAGAGGGTCCAATAGAGCCTTAAGGGTCCATTAGAGTCGACCCAAAGTGGCCAATTTTACCTAGGACCACCATAGGCCTAAATTGGGCAAGATGCCCTAACTAAGGGCAGTTGGCCTCAAATATGCCCAACCAACCTTGCCCTGGTCTCCCTAGACCTAATGTGGTGTCAATGGGTCATCAAGGACACATTAGGTTCAACCCTAGAGGCCAAGTTGACCAAAGTCAACTCTAGCCCCAAAGTAGTCAAAGTGACCTTACTAAGGGTCAATTGACCTCCAAGGTGGCAAGCCAACCCTACATAGACCTTAGGGGAGGCCAATGAGTAATAAATGACCAATTGGGGTCAACCCAAATGGTCATGTTGACCAAGGTCAACTCTACCTTAAGGTTAAGTCAAATTAGCCCAAATGGGTTAACCCAAGCTCAAGCCCATTTTCCCCCACTTGGGCTAACTTTATTTTAATTGATAATAATGATTTTATGGGTTGCCAATAGGCTAGGGAGATGAACAAATTCGTTAATGATGACGAGGAGAGAGAAAACTCCATGTGCCCTTTAATGGAGGAGAGAGAAAGTGAGAAAGAGAGTCATTCATGGCCAAGGGAGGCCAAGGGACTTCTTTCTTCATTTCCAAAGAATGGATTAATCTCCCTTGTTGAAATAGGAGAAGTTAAAGGGTTTTTCAAGGCTGTTCAAGGCTGGAAACGGTGAACCCAAGGAATGGACAAAATTATTCTTCATGGCCATAAATGGCTTGAAGCCATGACCCTTCCTCTCCCCCATATAGCCTTCTTTAAAGACTCCCTAGACTTAGAGACGAAGTTTCCACCCTGACCTGATGGATTGGAACTTTTAACTTTGCTGTAGGAGAATTTTTGCAACGCCAGCACCACGCCAATGGCTTTCCGATGATCGGCTCGTCTCCAAACATCGAACAATGTCCTCCTCTACCTCTTCTTCTATGGATAGATCTTAGGAATTATTAGGAGAGAAAAACGGGCTCAAAAGAGCTGGATCGGGTGAGCGTTTTCATGGTTTTTTCAAAATTCATGGTGGTCGGGTTCGCCGAAAACCACCACCTCCGGCGGCTAAACCACCGCCGACCGATAGGCATCACCTCGACGGAAGTGGTGGTGGCAGTGGCTGGCCAGGGAGGTGGCCAATGGCCAGCGGTGGATCGTGCAAAGCTACAGCTTTAAAGCATTTTTAAGGTTGTTGGTTCGGGTCTTTTGAGAAGATGAACAGTAACCATAATAATTAATTATTATATGAAAGTCCACCTAGTGTCAACTACTTACACCTATGGGGGGATAGGTGTCTTTGCAGCATATTTGCGGAATTAAAGATTTACCTGCACAAGAAAATAAAACAACACAGCACAGAAAGTACACAAGCAATTTATAGGGGTTCCCCGATTTGGGTACGTCCACTTTCCCCCTTAGACCTATCTCCCAACCAGGGACGACTCGGTCACTTCACCAACAGGATTGAAATCCAATCCTTGCACTAACGGAAGGAACCCTTCCACACGTAGGAGTCAACACTCCCACAACACGAGTTGCACCCAACCCTACAACTAGAGACCAATCGGTCCTTTACAATGAAAGAGAAAATGAAAATAGCTTGTAAGAAATACAAACAACGTGAAGATCCAGGTGTCCCTTTTCGTTAGACTACTTGTTCTTGTAGGCAACGAAAAGTCCACAACTCTAGATCTTTCTTGGAGAGAATCTTCTCTAGATCGACGGCTTCAACAAGAGAGACGGTGATACTATGTAGATCCAATCTTCTTAGCAAAGTAGGCAAGGTCTTCCAACGATCACACTAGGATCGATCGTCTCGATCGATTCGGATGGGGAAGGTTTCCCGATCACAAATCAAGAGACAAAAGATCTCTGGATAGATGCGTGAGACGCTGTGCCCGACTAGGATTCTGTCGCCGGGAGAGGTAACGAAAACCCTGATCAATGGTGGCGAGCAACTAGCGAGAGGCGGAGAAGGTCGGCCGAGCTCGCTTCCGATATAGGGCTTGACGGCGGCTTGTTTTTCTTCGATCTGTAATCCGTGTCTTTACTGTTCACAAATACAGAGTATTTATATACTAGGTCAAGAGATGACTGTTGTGGGCCCCACCAGCAGTAAGACCAAAGTCCGGTTCAAAATCCCGCAGATGTCGTGGACCGGTCCAGACAGAGTCGGAAAAATACCCAAGTCAAATTCGGCGAGAATCGTGGGTGATTCTCGACGAATCGGCGAGAATCACTTACGATTCTCGCCGAATTCTACTTAGAGAATTCTGGCTGCACAGGTTATAGAGGCCGGGGAGAATCGGTGGGAATCACCTTGGATTCTCGCTGACTCGTCGAGAATGCAAAGTCATTCTCGACGAATCGGCGAGAATCACTTGGTGATTCTCGACGATTCTGCCTTAGATGATTTTTCTGACTGCGTCGAGACAGCCGGCCCAACCCGGCAAGAATCAAATAGTGATTCTCGACGACTCGTCGAGAATCACTGTAGATTCTCGACGAATCGGTGAGAATCACTTAGTGATTCTCGACGATTTACACTTAGACGATTCTTGTCTTTTAACCCGTGAGATGGTCTTTTGCCCATCCTTGCTCCTTGTCTGCTCTTGCTTTATCATAGCCCTGTACTTGAAATTAAGTACACCACAATAGAGAGAGTACACGTAGGCCAACACACTGATCTGCTCAACGAGGGAATACGTTGCACAGACCCGTGTATATTGACCCATTGCACCCTGACATTGGTGTGTACATAGCATGGAATAACTGCAAGCACAACTAGAAGAAATTCATCAAATACATAGTGAATTCATCTTAGCTTTGATAGGAGGCTTCCTCAAATCCAGTTAATTGTGGATACAATACCCAACAATCTCCCCCTATTTGACGAAGCCAAAATCCTACTAAGCTAAGATGAATTTCAACATTCCAGATAACATATGCATAAACCAGAAGAGTGAACATCAAACGTAATCATACCAATGTGAGAGTCAATTAATAAACCACACACATGAATATATAAATGTGAATATCTACACATAAATGTTCACAGTTTACTTAATAAAAAGTTTAAATGAGATAACCACAAGAGCTAACATCTTACAGATCTTTGTCCTTAGCTATGTCTTCTTTGAGTTGCTGAGCTAAGAATTTTTTGCTTTGTCGCTCAAAATACTCCTTGGGCTTAGGATAGTATCTCGGAGGGGGAGCTTTGTTTGCCATAGTGTTGCTTCTGAAGAACAAGTTTCTTTTGGCTTCATACATTTTGTGTTGCTCCCACTCGTATTGGCTATATACGTCATTCCTTTTGACTTGCCCTCCTTGTAGTAATGCAAAGGTGTTCAAGATGATACTCTTTGATACAGGACTCCATTTTTCATTTCTCACATCCTCCTCCGACAATCTGATATTCTTTTCAGCTGGTGTTTCCTTTGAAGTTCCTTCTTTGATTTGCCTTTTGCCTTTGGCTTTTGCTAAGGCATCTTGGTCAAACCAGCTTCTTCTTTCAGCCCTCTCCGCAGCTTTCTTCAACTCGACTTCGCCCAGTTGTACTTCTTTAGTCCTTATATCACCCTTAGTAGTACCAGCACGGCCCTCATCCTCAGGTGGAGCAATAGGGACATGTATTCCTGATGCTTCTGTTACCAGCCAGTGGGCCATTTCAAACATGTACTTATTTGAATTTTCGAATTTGTTTTTGTCAATTATTATTTATTAAGTTGATTAAAGGTGCAGTTATGATGTGGTAGTTTTGAAAGGCATACCTATTGGTCTGATCGAAGTTTAGAAGTACTAACTCTTGAAGCTCTGCCATCTTAGCGTTATACGCTTCCTCCCCCTTTTTGGCTTCGGCGGCTATAGAGTTTGTATAGGAATGTAGAGATGCATCAATGTGCTTCACGATTTTACTGAATTCGTCCAGCAGAGATTTCTGATTTGCGTTCAGCGTTACCATGTTGGCATCAAATTTTTGTATGGTCTGTGCCATAACATGAACATTTTTATTGACTACTGTCAAGTCGTCAGTATTCTTCTTCAGTCCTTTCATGAGAAGAGAGACGGCTGTGCCTGCCTCTGTATATTTTTCATCAAATTTCTTCTCCATCATATCTACTTTGTGGTTAATCTGAACCACATTCTTAAGCATGAGATCCTTAGAGTCCCGCGGTCTCTTTAGCATTTTGTTGTGGGATTTCTCAAACGTATCCTTGAGCTCATCTAGCATACCTTGGACAAAATTGACAGTGTGATTTGCTATGTTTGCTTGAAGTGGAGGAGCTGCAGGTAGACCCTGGTCAGGCTCCCCCACAGAAGGACTGGGAGAACTGGATAGTAGTATGGAGTCCACAGGGGGAACAAAGGATTGCTCCACCTCCATCCTTGCATCTGACCGCTTAGGAGCTTGTTCCTCAGATGGAACATCAGCATCCTCCTGAGAATCTGCTGCTTTCTTATTCTCTGGTACTTCTTCCTCTATCTCAGTCTCCAAGTGATCATGCTTATCGGCAGAGTTGTGCACATCTTCTTCTACTTCTTCCTCCTCCTCCTCATCAGCCACCTCATCTCCCAGATCATCGTCGATAAGAGCTGCCTCATCGTTCTCAACCTCCTCATCATCTGCTACTTCATCTACCACCAACTCCACAGCATCTTTAGCTATCAGAGAAATATCAGATAAGATGTTTGCAGAACCGGTTATAGGCTCCCCCTCAGTTCCGTCAATCAGGGCGTCAAGAACTTCACTGGGTGCTGCCATAGAATGAGCAGGAGCACTGGTGTCCACGGCTGGAGATGCTGCCTCTTGGTCTATTTCCCTAGCAGCCTGCCCTATTCGACGTTCCCATCGGTCGAATATGGTAGCATCCATCCTTTTCAAGTAGTGCAGAGGCACTCCCTTGCTCATGTCGAATGTGTCTCCATCCAGTTGATTAAGATATAGGCTAATGATTCTGCCAAAGCTGGGGGTTCGGAGTGTGTCTTTAATCCTGTCAAAAAGCATGGCTCCCCAGTTGAACCGCTTTCGGCATATGATTGCCACCAGAGTTTTGAACATTTCCCCAGAAATATGGTCGTGGGATCCAGGTTTGCAGATTAGAGCCTTCCCAACAATGTCAGACAGCAACTTTCCTTCCTCGTTCATATCTTTCCTTTTGATTGACCTGGTCCACCTGGCCAATCCACAGAAGGATAGGGTCCTTGCTCTATCCTATTCCTCCAGGTACTCTTCTTCTTCAACACTGGATAACCGCAGGCATTGGGTCAGTTTCCTGGCGGATAACTTGATTTTCTTCCCGGCCACTTTGTTCTTGATGGAGGTGTCTTCATGACGGAGCTTCGCAGTTGCAAAGAACTCCAATACTTCCTTGTCCAAGATCTTGCATGGGTGCTCCAGCACGAACTTCAGTCCCGCTTCTTCAAGCATGATGATTATGTTCCGGAACTCATCTGAGGCCTTGGAGAACCCGGTTGTCACTAGCTCACATCCAGTGACCAGGCCTGCAGTAGTTCGTGGGGCCATAGTAAACCTAGGAAGAAGGAGAATATCAATAGGATCTCCGATACCACGATAGAGAGAGCGAAATCTAACCAAGCTCAAGTCACGGAAAGGGACAATATGGAGATTACCTAGTGGGGATATGCAGTGAAAGTTCCGATTTCGTCCCGACGGAGCACCCGAGGACGCCTAAGACGTGGACCTGCGGCGAGAGTGGGTGGCAGAAGGCGTCGGTCGTTAGTTCACCACGGAGTTACGCAGGAGAAGGTCGCCGGGAGGTGAGAGAGACGGGGATTCCAGCGCGGGGTCTCGGCGAAACGGCGAACGGCGGAATACGAAGGGTCGGAGGGTATCGTCGGGAAGATTAGGTTTGAGATGATTCCGGGTTTAAGTAATATCCGGATACTTGGCGACTAACCTATTCCCGCCGAATGGCTCCTCTGGTTTAAATATCTCAGCGAGATTTGACAATTCGGCGAGACTTGTAATTAGGTGAGTATGTGATTTGATATGACGAGTATCGCCTATATTCCAACATAACGTTTTTTGTCAAGGGTTGGAAGGGCTCAGGAGGCATACTTGCTTCTACATCCACTAAAGGGATTGCCAAACTACATGGCTTAGGAGGCACATCAACTAGGATTTACTTGACATCATGACAGTGGCTTTGCCAATTTCACCGGTCATTTCTAGATGGATAAGTGCAATAATCTTGATGTCAGAGGTCATGTTCAGTGACTCTTCATGACGTATCTTTTCAATTTTCGGAGGCGGACTTATGCCCCCCAAAAAATGTCAAACTAATCTCTACTAGTAGAAGTAAAGGGTATCTCACATATATACTCCTTCCCAAGGTGAATGAGCATACGTGAATACTTTTTCTATAAGACAATCTAATTTCAGACGAGGTGAATTCATTATTAAGTGTGGATATGTCAACATACATATATATACATATATGGAATTATTTATGTGATATGGCTCAAACATTTGGGCTAATTGCAATTACCTGTGATAACAAGACGTAACATTCAAATCATCAGCACAGGTTACATCAGGAGGTCAGTATGCATGTTCCTGTAATGATGGCACTGCTCCCATTCTCGACACTTTATCCACGTCAATCTTGGAGCATCTCCTGTCCAGTTTCCGTCAGGATTGTGGGAACCTAGACCACCCTGCAGGAAAGAGTTATCTTGCCTTAGGAACCCAATAAGTATTGGGTCCTAGGTTCCTATCAGCATAATTATTGGGATGCCTCCCCTCAGGGATCCTGGAGGGAGGACTAACATTGCCTCGAGGATGTGGAAGTCCCCTTGCCCTTGACACAGAAGGGTTGTGCCAACAATCTATGGCAAAATGACCCACTTTGCCACAACACCAACATTCATGAATGTTGTACCGCCGTTTGTGACCTGAACCGGTGACTGAGGTAGTCAAGGACCTAGGTCTAAACGGGATAAAGCCGGATCTGTTCTCAAAATTGCCTCTTCCATCGTGACACTTGGAAGGGTGGAAGGAAGGCATGTATTGAGCGTCATGAGGCCTGGGAGGTGGTGCCTTCCTTTTACTCCGCACCCTTTCAGAGGCCCCATGAGCACTAACTGCATGACTTCTAACCCCCCTTTTTTGTGTCCTAGGGTGGTGAGAGGCGCAGACAGAGCTGATATCAGCAGATTCATGCAGAGTTGGGGCTGTGGACGAGAATACAAAGGGTTCAGAATGAGCCTTAGGCATTCTCACAAGGGTAGCCATGACAGCCCTTGCATTATGGGTGTTTCCACATGAGGGGAGATCACCCTTGCAGTGAGCACGGTTGTTCCTGTGATCATACCTGTAGGCATGATGAGTACCCTTCCTTTCTGGAGTGGGGGGTCTAAATACCATTTCCCCATTTCTCCATGAGTTGATAATCCAGGAGATCCACCCATTTTCCTCCTTTCTTTTGAGAGAATCAACCTTGGAAAAGTTGGATATTATCCTCTTCTCATTCTCTAGACTACTCTCTAGATCTGAGATTTTAGAGTCCTTAACCTTATTGGATGCCAATTGGAGAACCAATAAGATCTTCAGCCGAGCAATCTCCTGAGCTTACTCCTCAACAATCAGGTTGCTTTTCTGAAGGACACTCTTCAGGGCATCAGGATTTTCTGGAGGGCAATCATCCAAAATATTCCTGTCTTCAGGAACATGAGGAAGAGAGGGTCAAGGTGAAGAAGTTACCTTATCCTAACTTAGCTGATCAGGAATAGTGTTAGGACTGACCGGGGCAGCTGAGTCATCTTCAGCTGTGCAGTCTTCATAAACTTCCTCCTCAGTCTCTGATAAGGACACAGGATCCCTGATATTGAGAAATTGGTCATCACTTTCTTCTTCAGAAATACTGACCCCCATATATGCCTCATCCTCTTGCTGACGACTTATCCCTGTTCTGTTTGATCCCTCCATGAGGTCTGATACAGTTTGCCACAAGGACATGGCCATCTTACACTTTTCAAGTCATGACCGGGAAGGACCAGTCCAGACATCCAGGATGATTTTACGAATCATTTTATCCAAGTTGAAAAGAGAGAATTCAATCTCAGACATTTCAGTAGTCTCCTTGGGGATCTGCATATCCTTTCCAGAGCAGGAGGCCTTCATGGGAATGAAGGGACCCTCTTCCAGAATGGGTGATGCTCGTGGGTCGATGGCCTCCAGATGAAATAGTACTCTCATCTTCCATACAGGATAGTACTCCTTTGTACAAGAGGGGAGTCTTAGAGGAGGGACATCATAATCCAACTCCTTGCTTGAGTCTGATCTTCTTGTTGACACTAGATGCAGAAACTTACTCGAGGTGTTAACCCCTTTGATGAGTAACCTCGCTTTGATACCACTTGAAAGTCCACCTAGTGTCAACTACTTACACCTATGGGGGGGATAGGTGTCTTTGCAGCGTATTTGCGGAATTAAAGTTTTACCTGCACAAGAAAATAAAACAACACAGCACAGAAAGTACACAAGCAATTTATAGTGGTTCCCCGATTTGGGTACGTCCACTTTCCTCCTTCGACCTATCTCCCAACCAGGGACGACTCGGTCACTTCACCAACAGGATTGAAATCCAATCCTTGCACTAACGGAAGGAACCCTTCCACACGTAGGAGTCAACACTCCCACAACACGGGTTGCACCCAACCCTACAACTAGAGACCAATCGGTCCTTTACAATGAAAGAGAAAATGAAAATAGCTTGTAAGAAATACAAACAACGTGAAGATCCAGGTGTCCCTTTTCGTTAGACTACTTGTTCTTGTAGGCAACGAAAAGTCCACAACTCTAGATCTTTCTTGGAGAGAATCTTCTCTAGATCGACGGCTTCAACAAGAGAGGCGGTAATACTATGTAGATCCAATCTTCTTAGCAAAGTCGGCAAGGTCTTCCAACGATCACACTAGGATCGATCGTCTCGATCGATTCGGATGGGGAAGGTTTCCCGATCACAAATCAAGAGACAAATGATCTCTGGATAGACGCGTGAGACGCTGTGCCCGACTAGGATTCTGTCGCCGGGAGAGGTAACGAAAACCCTAATCAACGGTGGCGAGCAACTAGCGAGAGGCGGAGAAGGTCGGCCGAGCTCGCTTCCGATCTAGGGCTTGACGGCGGCTTGTTTTTCTTCGATCTGTAATCCGTGCCTTTACTGTTCACAAATACAGAGTATTTATACACTAGGTCAAGAGATGACCATTGTGGGCCCCACCAGCAGTAAGACCAAAGTCCGGTTCAAAATCCCGCAGATGTCGTGGACCGGTCCAGACAGAGTCAGAAAAATACCCAAGTCAAATTCGGCGAGAATCGTGGGTGATTCTCGACGAATCGGCGAGAATCACTTACGATTCTCGCCGAATTCTACTTAGAGAATTCTGGCTGCACAGGCTATAGAGGCCGGTGAAAGTGAAGGGATAGATACTACTCTAGAGGGGGGGTGAATAGAGTTATCAAATTTTGCACAGACAAAACTTAATAGTCTACCCAACTCCCTTGGAGTGAAGTGCGGAATGAAAAGATTATAGATATTGATTTAACCTTAAAGCCTAACACAAGTGATGTGTACAAACACAAGCTAACTGTAATTACAGTTAAGGCTTGGAAAACCTAATCAGCAACTAGTAACCTAGTTATATCTAATCACAGCCACAATGCAGGAATTGAACAATGGAATCCAGACGACACAAGGAAATTTATAGTGGTTCCCCAAACAACTTGGGTACGTCCACTCTTCTACCCACACGGTAGGAATCCACTCAGGTTTTGGATCAGGTGCCCTGCCACCAACAGGATCTGCTTCAGGTAGATCCAGAAACCCTTTAGACTTTTGATCAGGTGTCTAAAAACCAAGCACAGGTTTTTGATCAGGTGCCCTGCCACCAAGGGATACTTTTGAAGGGAGTAATAACCCTGTACAGGAGGGGGAAGAAGGTTAAGATGTCTTCTCTATTTTACAATAAATTAGAGAAGCACAAAAACATGCACTGAGCTAGAATGCTCTAAAGAATCAAGGCTCCTCCTGGCTCAAGAATGTCCAGGTGAAGTCTTGCTTCAGTGCAGAAAAACTCTTCAGAAAGTTCTGAAGGAAAAGCTACAGGAAGAAAGTAAATAATAAAATCAAGAATCTTCAAGCAGCTATCTTCTTCTTCTTCTTCAAAGGAACTCTGAGTTGAACTTGCTGAAAGCAGGAGAACTCAGGTGAAGAAGAGATGAAGATCTTAACACTTCTCAGTTAGATGGAAATTGCTGAGAGCAGAAAACTTTTTCTTGCTGGAGGCTTGAGAGCTTGAATGAACAACTGGTTAGCTATTAGCTAGCTTTAATCCTTCTTCAAAGGGTCCTTTTTATAATCATCAGCAAGCAACGGCTCTCTTCCATTTGAATTATTTGTCTTCTTCTGAGCCTTGAGACCTGGGCTGTAAATATCAAGAAGACAGAAACAACTCTGCAGCAAAACATTCTATAAAAGGAATTAACCTCTTTCTAAGAAGCTGCAGGCTTAAATCAAATAACAGAAGGACTAAATAAAGTCACATCAGAAATAATCTCTTTATAGCAAAAAGGAGACTTTCCAGTCTAATGGCTATAAAGGGCTGACAATAGATAAAGTAAATTAAAATGACAGCTAATAAGACAAACAACTTTATCTTAAAAAGATTTGACTCAGGCAAAAGAGAATAGAGCAAATAATGCCTGGTTATTTTATCATACAACTTAAAATAATGTGCCAGAAAATGTATTAATTAATTAAATATAATAAATAAATACAAAATACAAAGGCAGACAGAAAGCGTCGAACGACCCTCGAAGATCGTCGAACGACGCACGGAGATCGTCGAGCTATCGGGAAGATAGTCGAACGATCCAGATAGTCGACCTATCGAAGAAGATAATCGAACTACCCCGGCAGATAGTCGAACTATCAGAGCAGATAGTCGAACCATCAGATAGTCGATCTATCTAGGACAGATAGTCGAACTATCAAGCGCACAGAGATAGTCGACCTATCAAGCAGATAGTCGACCACCTCAGAAAACAGATAGTCGATCTATCAACAGATAGTCGAACTATCAAAACAAACCAGATAGTCGATCTATCAACAGATAGTCGAACTATCAAGGCGGAACAGATAGTCGACCTATCAACAGATAGTCGAACTATCAACGCAGAACAGATAGTCGATCTATCTACAGATAGTCGAACTACCAGCGCAGAACAGATAGTCGACCTATCAACCGATAGTCGAACTACCAGCGCAGAACAGATAGTCGACCTATCAACAGATAGTCGAACTACCAGCGCAGAACAGATAGTCGACCTATCAACAGATAGTCGAACTACCAGCGCAGACAGAGCGTCGACCAACTGATAGACGATCGTCGATCAGCCGATAGACGATAGTCGAGCGGCGTTCGACTATAGTCGAACGAAAAAACTACTTAACCAAATTCTCAATCTGGAAAAGCGAGGACTCTACAACTAGACTCCTAACCATTGACCATAGATATTTCTTGGATCAAGGGGCATAAAGGAGGGCACTAAACTCAAATCAAAACTAGGGTACCAACAATCTCCCCCTATTTGAGTTAAGTCTCTCAACAACTAAAACATAAACTAGCTGAAGAGCAATAAGATAATACAGAAAATAGTTAACGATTAACTAGCAGATTTATCAAACAGATAAACAAATATAGCACAGCAGTTAAACAAACTATGGATCAACAGAGTCAGGCTTAGCTACAGAAGAACTAGAAACAAAAGAGATTTTTCTTAAGGGATCATCAGATTCTTTCTTTGACATTTTCAGGTCCTGCGCACCAATGATCTTCAGTTCTGTAGCTCTTGGAACTACTGCTTCAGGATGTTTTTCCATATATTTGGATGGATCAAACATCTCAGGATTAACCTGGAACTTCTCAAATTCTTTCTTTCTATAAGCAGACATGGTGGTTAGACCAGTCGTATCTTTACCTTCGGCTTTAGCTTTTCTTATTTGGGCTGCTCCTACTAGCTCTTGAAAGCGAGCCATCCTAAAGTTAGGATCGAGCTTAGGATTTTCATACACAGGCTCAGGAGAAGCAGCATCAGCTATTTTATCTTGAATAACTAGATAAGACATTAGAGTATACTTAGCAAAAGGAGTCTTGCTAGAAATCTTAAAACAAAGTAAACTATTTACCTTTTGAAACAATTTCCTCAGTCTGAACTGGTGTTGGAGATGAGATTCTCTTCTTTGGAGAAGGAGGTGGGGAAAAGGTTGGTCTTTGAACCGCAGTCTCCTTCATTTGTCTTTGAGATCCAGAAAATGATTTGCTTTGTGAGCTTTGATAACCTTGTCTTGGCTGGGGCTGAACATAAGCAGATCTTGCAGAAGAGGCACCAGGATTGGCTGATAGGTTCCCAGAGGCTCCTGCACCAGGAGGTGGAGGAGGACCTCTGGGAGTCCATCTTGAGACAGGAGTATCATACCTCTTAGTCCTTTTTCTTTCTTTCTGCTGATTCTTTGAAAAACCTCATCCAGTGCTGAAAGTCCTTGGATTTAGGGTCAATGCCCTTCAGAATGTAATAGGGAATATCATTATCCTTACTGGGAGGTGGAGGAGGAGCAGCTTTTCTTTTCTTTGAGGCAGCTTTCTTTCTCTTAGACTTCTCAGAAACATCAGAATCATCATCATCATCAGAATGAGATGAGGGAGGATTTTCATAAGGATCATAGGCTTCTGAAACAGCCTTTTCTTTAAGCTTAGAAGCAGATTTCTCCCTTTCCTCTTCCATGGCATCCAGAGCCAGAAGGGAATCTAAGTCCAACCCTGGAGAGTCATCCCAGATGGTTGACTTTTCAATTTGCAATTCCTTTTCTTTCTCTTTTAAACATTGAACTCTTAAATCCCAGGCTGCTCTTGCTTGAACTTCTTCCAAATTCAGAACAGGAAAGTCAACTTTGACTTCATCTTTCTCAGACTCATCTTCTTTATTATCTAAAAAGGATTCTAATTCAGAATCTACTTGAGTATCAAGAACACTTGGGTCAGCTTCAACAACAACTGCTATGATCTGAGCAGTTAAATCTTCTTTAATAATATCTGTAAAATTATGAATACATATCTGCTAAATAAGCTTGAATCATTCCTTCAAGGTATTCACAAACTATCAAATAAATCGACTCATCAACAAAACGAATGAAAGAGTTACCTTCATACTTAACTATCTCCCATGATTCATTCAGATATGAAGTTATAATTCCTTCCAGGAATCTAGCAATCACAGGAGAGGTAAGATCTTCTAAGCAGACTTTAACTGCAATCTCAGATAGCAAGATTCCATCTGCTATTTCCTTCTCAGACAAAACTGGAACTTTTTCTTTCTCAGCAGGAGCTATCTCTTCCTGGGCTGGAGCTATTTCTTCTTCAGCTGGATCTATCTCTTTCTCAGCAGGAGCAGATTCTTCCTGGGCAGACATGACAACATCTGGAACTGTTTCTATCTCAGCTTGAGCAGATTCTTCCTGGGCAGACATGACTGTATCCTTTATTGCTGGAGGGGAGGCAGGATGGTCTGAGGCATCTTCATTGAATATCTCCCCCTGCCTGATTTCAATAGATACTGAAACCAGGCCCCTTGAGGAAGATGGCTCAGCAGATTTTGACAGGGATTTGATGGAGGCAGATAAGAGATCAATGGAGGCTGCAAGGGGAGCGATTGCCTCTTCAATCATGGTTTTGATTGAGGGGGTAATCAGCTCCATAATGCGTGAGATAAGCTCAGGAGAGATCTCAATGGATGAAGGATGTGAGGTGGATGGAGCTGCAGCAGATATGGTAGTGGTGCTGGGATGAGAAACGGTGTGGACAGGGGATCGAGCAGGAGATGGAGCAGGTGATGGAGCAGGAGAGTTAATTGGGGAATGAATTGGGGAATGAACGGGAGATATAGGAGGAGTGGGAATTCTCTCTGATCCTAACAAATCAAAGCTAGGAGCAGATATCCTAGCCAGATGAGCAGGTAGAGGAGAAGCTGGAGGAGACAGAGGAACAACCGTAGTTGTTTCAGGAGCAGCAGAGGAAGAAGGTCGTACCTCAGCTGAAGTTGATGGTACTTCAACTGAGGCAGACGGCAAAGCAGAGGAGGTGGAAGGAAGAGCTGAGCCAGCTTCAACATGGTGAGGAGCGACTGATTCAGTCCTTGTGTCCTCAGATGTTGCTGGAGCAGGTTTCACAAATGTTCTCTTCCACTTAGAGAACAAGTTGGGGTCCATCTTCTTGCTCGCATTGATTGTTGTTGCAGTTGAACTTAGCAGCTGGGGGAATTTTTCTTTAAGGAAGATTCCAATGACCCTTCCTAGGGTGAATTCCTTCTTACCAGTCTTCTTCCTGATTAAATCAAACACAACTGCTGCCCAATCGATCCTTTTTCGATTAACAATCGCACACATGAGTGCGAATTGCTGCCTTGTTATATTGTCGTGGGCAGAGTGCTTACCCAGGAGCACTTTTCCTACTAACTCAGCCAGGAACTTGATCTTGAAAGGAAAGTTCACTTTGAGCAGCTTCGTGGGAATGCCCTCAGCATGTCCCAGCTCAACCAGCATTCTTCCAAATTCCTGAGCGTCTTGCTCATAATCCTCGTCACCAATTACTAATCCAAAAACATCAGATAAGACGGCCGGAGTCAGGATTACCTCTTCTCCGCCGATGGTACCGATCATCGATTCGTCTGTGGAAGACGACGTGAAAGCCCATTCTTTGATTTCTGGAATGTTGATCTTAATCCTTTCAGACATTAACTTCTCTAAACCCTGATCCCTGCATAGCTGAAGAACTTCTACTATTCCTGCATCGCAGCTGCTGAAGGCGTCAAAATCCACGCTAAACCCTGCATCAAACTTCACGATGGCTAAAACTGCTGGAGAGACCGCCATGGATTCGCCGGAGAAAGCTCGAGAAAGCTGCAGAGAACGAAGAAGACGAAATGCCCGGAAATCGCAAGCGGGAAAGCAGAATGCGAAAGGGCACGCTCCGTCGACGATAAGACACAAGATCTTTTAACCTAGGTCGACTATCGGCTTTATATTGGACCGGAAATAGTCGATCTATTAAAAAGATACTTGAACCGATAGTCGAACGGCCGTTCGACGATCGGCTCAGAAGCAGAGTAGTCAAACCATCGTTCGGCTATTTCTGGCTTCACAAGCAACAAGCTGTCGTCGTTCAGAGATCGACGATGAGCTCAACCTGTTCGACGATGGTCGAACGTCGATCGACGATCTTCAAACAGATAAGCTATCATTAACCCGAGGTCGATGATAGGCTTAATCCGTTCGACGATCTTCGATCATCGTTCGACGATCTTCAAGCAGATTTCAACATAGGCAGATATCGTCACACTTAGTCTCGTCCATTAATCATGCCTAGTTGAACTAAAAAGAACAGATGCTTCTGTTCATCTAAAGGCTTGGTGAATATATCACCTCTCTGAAACTCAGTGGATATGAACTCAAGACAGATCTTGTTCTTTTCCACACAATCTCTCAGGAAATGGTGCCTAATCTCAATGTGCTTCGTTCTAGAGTGGTGCACTGGATTTTGTGCAATTGAGATAGCACTGGTACTATCACACATGATCTTGGTGTTCTTGTGTGAGTAACCATAATCCACAAGCTGGTTTTGAATCCATAGAATCTGTGAACAACAACTGGCAGCTGCTATGTATTCAGCCTCTGCAGTTGAAGTTGAGACAGAAGCCTGCTTCTTACAGAACCAAGAGACCAATCTCTCTCCCAGGAACTGGCAAGTTCCTGAGGTGCTCTTTCTGTCAACTCTGCAGCCAGCATAATCAGAATCAGAATATCCAATTAATTCAAACTCTGACTCAGCTGGGTACCAAAGTCCTAGATCTGGACATCCCTTCAGGTATCTCAGGATTCTCTTTAGAAGAATCAGATGAGATTCCTTGGGGTTGACCTGGAATCTAGCACAAAGGCATGTAGCAAACATTATATCTGGCCTACATGCAGTTAGATATAATAGGGAACCAACAATGGCCCTATAATTCTTTTGATCAACTGGCTTGCCGTGATCATCAGAATCAATAACTACATTAGTAGCCATGGGTGTAGGCATAGCTATAGCATCAGCCATCCCAAATTTTTTTACCAATTCCTTGGCATATTTGGATTGGGAGATGAAGATACCATCAGCATCTTGCTTAACTTGGAGACCAAGAAAGTAAGACAGCACACCCATGCTACTCATCTCAAACTTGGAATGCATCAAGTTGGAAAACTTTTTGCACAGTTTGGGATCAGTGGAGCCAAAAATAATATCATCTACATACACCTGAACTAACAGGATTGTGTCCTTGTGATGCTTGACGAAAAGGGCTCTATCAACTACTCCCCTAGTAAAGTTGTGTTGTAACAGGAAACTAGCTAAGGTCTCATACCAGGCCCTAGGAGCTTGCTTTAGTCCATAAAGAGCTTTCTGCAACTTAAAAACATGAGAAGGCTGAGTTGAAGAAACAAACCCTGGTGGTTGTTCAACAAACACCTCTTCCTTAAGCTCAGCATTTAGGAATGCACTTTTAACATCCATTTGGAACACCTTAAACTTCATGAAGGCTGCATAGGCCAAGAAGATCCTTATTGCTTCTAGCCTTGCAACAAGAGCAAAGGTTTGGTCATAGTCTATACCTTCCTCCTGTCTGTAGCCCTGAGCTACAAGCCTAGCTTTATTCCTTACTATAATTCCATTTGCATCTAACTTGTTTCTATACACCCACTTGGTGCCTATGATCAGTTGGCCTTTAGGTCTTGGAACCAAAGTCCAAACTTTACATCTCTCAAACTGATTGAGCTCCTCTTGCATTGCAATGATCCAGTGGGGATCTAGCTCTGCATCTTTAAAGGTGAGGGGCTCAACCTGTGAGAGGAAACAAGCATGCATCACATCCTGTCTTAATTGGTGTCTTGTTTGCACACCAGCTGATATGTCTCCAATCACTTGAGATGTGGGGTGATCTCTAAGTGTGACAATATCAACAGGTGGGATGTGATCTTCAGCAACAGTTGGGATTAATTCCTCAGGAGGAATTTGATCTACTGTTGGTGGTACAACAACTGCTTCAACAGCTTCAGCAATGTCTTCATCACTGTCTGATTCAGTGATCTGAAGAGTTGATAGTTGAAGGATTTCTAGAGGGGCATCAGGTACCTGCAAAGAACTGGAGGAAGAAGAATTTTCTTTCTCCTTGTAAAACATCTGAGACTCATCAAAAGTCACATGCACAGATTCTTCTATCTTACAGGTTGATTTGTTATACACCCTATAAGCTTTGCTTGCTTGGGAATATCCAAGCATAATTCCCATTGAAGCTTTTGCTTCAAACTTTCTAATATATTCTTTATTATTATTATGAATATACACAATACAGCCAAAAACTCTAAAGTAATTAATTTTTGGTTTCTTTCCTTTAAGCAACTCATAAGGAGTTTTACACTTAAGTTTGTGTATCAAACTTCTATTCAAGACATAGTTGGCTGTACTAACAGCTTCTGCCCAATAGGATAGAGGCATGTTAGCATCTGCCAACAATGTACTAGCAGCTTCAATTAGTGTTCTATTCTTCCTTTCAACTACCCCATTTTGTTGGGGAGTTCTAGGAGCTGAGAAGCTATGTTTGATACCTTCTCTCTCACAGAATTCTTGCATGAGAAGAGAGTCAAACTCAGTACCATGATCACTTCTGATCAAGGCCACATGAGTAGAGTACTCAGTCTGCACACAAAGTAGAAAGTCTGTAAGGGCTTTGAAGTTATCAGACTTAGTTCTCAAAAAGAAAACCCAACAGAACCTAGAGAAGTCATCTACAATTACTAATGTGTAATACTTCCCTCCTAAACTCTGTACATTTATTGGGCCAAAAAGGTCCAAATGTAGTAAGTACAGGATTCTAGGAGAATCACTTTTATTTACAGATTTAAATGAATTCTTGGTTTGCTTGCCTAGCTGACAAGCCTTGCATAGGCTCTCCTTCTTATAGGGGCAAGAAGGTAAACCTCTAACAAGGTTGTGCTTAGATAACCTAGATATATTTTTAAGGTTTACATGACTAAGCCTTTTATGCCATAGGGAATTATTATTAAGAGTTACTTCATTAAATAGGCAGATTTCAGAATGAGATGAATTAAAATCTACTAAATAGATATTACCTATTCTAATACCTACTAAAACAACATTATTATTTAAAGTAATATTGCAAGAGAAATTAGAAAATGAAACCTGGTAGCCAGCATCACATAGCTGGCTGACTGAAATCAGATTATGCTTCAGTCCATTGACATAAGCAACTCTCTTGAATGTAACTGCTCCAATTGTGATCTTGCCATAGCCTTCTGTCTGAACACAGCTGGAGTCTCCAAAGATAACCTTTGGGCCAAGCTTAGCTTTGAATTTTGACAGTAGATCTTTATTTCCTGTCATATGCTTAGAGCATCCACTATCCAAATACCACTTATTTTGAGTGATTGGATAGGCCTTCACCTGCAAGACAATTATTTAGACAGAGTGGACCCAGGTAACCTTGGGTCCCTTGTTTTTCACATAAGAAAAACTGGAAATATAAGAGAATGCAGGCTGAGGGTGATAACCTAGTGGGTGAGATCTCCTAGGTGGGATTCTCCATGCAGATGATGGGTCAACAAACCTAGGGTTTCTATTCTCATTTAGGTTTCTATGGAATTGATTATGATTTTGAAAATCATATTGAAATCGTCGATCGACGTTCGACGATGGGTGCTCAGATCGTCGAGCTTCGTTCGACCATGGAGCTTCCGATCGTCGAGCGGCGTTCGACGCTTTTTGCATTTCTTTGAAAAACTTCTTTCTCTTTTCTCTCTTAGCTTTATTTAAGGTTTTATTTACCAGATTTACTTGCTCAGTGTTCTTCTTTCCACTAGCTGAAATGAAGTTCACTAGAGTTGAAAGATTATTTTTAAGAAGGACTGGGGGTTCACTGGGAGAAGCTCCTAAACCTAGTTTATCATTACCTGACCTAGTGTTAGTCATGCTGGTAATTTCTAACAGCTTAAGGCTTCTACCATTAAGGGATTCTTCTAATCTCTTAGACTTAGCTAACTCTATTTTAAGAAATTTAATTTCTTCACTACAAGTAGTGAGTTCTTCCTTTAACCTAACATTTTCAGAGGCTATTGATTCAGAGTCAGCTAACTAATTTCTAAGTTCTTTTATTTCCTTTTCTGAACTAATTAAATCTAAACATAACGATTTAAATTCTAATTTAAATTCTTCTGAAGTAAAATCATAAGAAGAGAGTACCTTATCTTCTGTAGGCATCTCTTCATCAGAATCAGAACTCTCTGCAGCAGAGTGATTGCTGCAGGCATCTATTGCCATTAGGCAAACTTCTTTTGCCTTCTTCTCTTCCTCATCTTCACTGGAGCTTGATGAAGAGGATTCTTCATCAGAATCACTCCAGGTTTCAGCAATAAAACCTCTCTCCTTCTTCTTGTTTTTGTAGGAGGATGGCTTGGAGTGCTTCCTGTGTTGTTCTTTTTCTTTTCTCTTTTCTTTGTTCTTCTCCTCTGGACACTCTGGCAAGATGTGTCCAGGCTTCCTGCAACCATAACAAATAATTTCTTTAGCAGGAGAGCGATCATACCTTGGTTTGTCTTCATATCGTGAAGACTTCTTTCTGAACTACTTTCTTCCCATCTTGAGAAATCTTTTGGCAAACAATGCCATAAGTTCCTCATTAGATTGGCTGCCTTCAGAGACATCTGCAGCCTTAAGAGCTAGAGATTGCTCTTTTCTTGTTGGAGTGGGAGTCTTGGCTTCAGCTTCTGCTTCTCTGGTCTTCAGCACTTGCTCAAAAGACTTGAGCTTACCGAGGAGAGCTTCAGTTGAGATCTCATTAGTACTTCTGGCTTCCTTGATGGGCCAGATTCTTAGATCCCATGTGCTAGGGAAGCACATAAGAATCTTATCATTGACCTCTGTCAATGATATGTCCTTGTCCAGGGTCCTCAGCTCATTGATGATTGAGCTGAGCCTGGTGTACATAGCTTCAACTGATTCAGCATCAGTTTTCTTGAAGTTCTCATACTGAGAGATAAGGTTGGACCTTCTGTCCTTCCTTTCATCAGCTGAACCAGCTACAATCTGGTTCAGTGTGTCCCACATGGCCTTTGCTGAGGAGCAGTCAGCCACCTTCTGGAACACCTCATCAGACATTGTCTGAGCCAGTATGTTCATTGCCTTAGCATCTGCAATTTTGGCCTTCTTGTATTCATCATTATAATCTGGAGGAGGCACTGCACTCATATCAAATGATGAGGCAGTAGCAGCAGCAGGTGCTCTTGGGGGACCTGACAAAATAGAAGCAAAGATGCTTTCATCAATAGAGTTCATATATAATTTAATCCTTGCCTTCCAGATGCCAAACTTTACTAAGTTGCATGCTGGAGGTCTGGTACTAGAATAATCCTTGGACTGGGCCATGATAGTGAATATCTATAAGCTCTTGGTATCTATCAGGATCTTGTGACTTAGGTGTTAGCCTATACAGTCAGTCAACCTCCCTTTGATACCAATTGAAAGTGAAGGGATAGATACTACTCTAGAGGGGGGGTGAATAGAGTTATCAAATTTTGCACAGACAAAACTTAATAGTCTACCCAACTCCCTTGGAGTGAAGTGCGGAATGAAAAGATTATAGATATTGATTTAACCTTAAAGCCTAACACAAGTGATGTGTACAAACACAAGCTAACTGTAATTACTGTTAAGGCTTGGAAAACCTAATCAGCAACTAGCAACCTAGTTATATCTAATCACAGCCACAATGCAGGAATTGAACAATGGAATCCAGACGACACAAGGAAATTTATAGTGGTTCCCCAAACAACTTGGGTACGTCCACTCTTTTACCCACACGGTAGGAATCCACTCAGGTTTTTGATCAGGTGCCCTGCCACCAACAGGATCTACTTCAGGTAGATCCAGAAACCCTTTAGACTTTTGATCAGGTGTCTAAAAACCAAGCACAGGTTTTTGATCAGGTGCCCTACCACCAAGGGATACTTTTGAAGGGAGTAATAACCCTGTACAGGAGGGGGAAGAAGGTTAAGATGTCTTCTCTATTTTACAATAAATTAGAGAAGCACAAAAACTTGCACTGAGCTAGAATGCTCTAAAGAATCAAGGCTCCCCCTGGCTCAAGAATGTCCAGGTGAAGTCTTGCTTCAGTGCAGAAAAACTCTTCAGAAAGTTCTGAAGGAAAAGCTACAGGAAGAAAGTAAATAATAAAATCAAAAATCTTCAATCAGCTATCTTCTTCTTCATCTTCTTCAAAGGAACTCTGAGTTGAACTTCCTGAAAGCAGGAGAACTCAGGTGAAGAAGAGATGAAGATCTTAACACTTCTCAGTTAGATGGAAATTGCTGAGAGCAGAAAACTTTTTCTTGCTGGAGGCTTGAGAGCTTGAATGAACAACTGGTTAGCTATTAGCTAGCTTTAATCCTTCTTCAAAGGGTCCTTTTTATAATCATCAGCAAGCAACGGCTCTCTTCCATTTGAATTATTTGTCTTCTTCTCAGCCTTGAGACCTGGGCTGTAAATATCAAGAAGACAGAAACAACTCTGCAGCAAAACATTCTATAAAAGGAATGAACCTCTTTCTAAGAAGCTGCAGGCTTAAATCAAATAACAGAAGGACTAAATAAAGTCACATCAGAAATAATCTCTTTATAGCAAAAAGGAGACTTTCCAGTCTAACGGCTATAAAGGGCTGACAATAGATAAAGTAAATTAAAATGACAGCTAATAAGACAAACAATTTTATCTTAAAAAGATTTGACTCAGGCAAAAGAGAATAGAGCAAATAATGCCTGGTTATTTTATCATACAGCTTAAAATAATGTGCCAGAAAATGTATTAATTAATTAAATATAATAAATAAATACAAAATACAAAGGCAGACAGAAAGCGTCGAACGACCCTCGAAGATCGTCGAACGACGCACGGAGATCGTCGAGCTATCGGGAAGATAGTCGAACGATCCAGATAGTCGACCTATCGAAGAAGATAGTCGAACTACCCCGGCAGATAGTCGAACTATCAGAGCAGATAGTCGAACCATCAGATAGTCGATCTATCTAGGACAGATAGTCGAACTATCAAGCGCACAGAGATAGTCGACCTATCAAGCAGATAGTCGACCTACCTCAGAAAACAGATAGTCGATCTATCAACAGATAGTCGAACTATCAAAACAAACCAGATAGTCGATCTATCAACAGATAGTCGAACTATCAAGGCGGAATAGATAGTCGACCTATCAACAGATAGTCGAACTATCAACGCAGAACAGATAGTCGATCTATCAATAGATAGTCGAACTACCAGCGCAGAACAGATAGTCGACCTATCAACCGATAGTCGAACTACCAGCGCAGAACAGATAGTCGACCTATCAACAGATAATCGAACTACCAGCGCAGAACAGATAGTCGACCTATCAACAGATAGTCGAACTACCAGCGCAGACAGAGCATCGACCAACTGATAGACGATCGTCGATCAGCCGATAGACGATAGTCGAGCGGCGTTCGACTATAGTCGAACGAAAAAACTACTTAACCAAATTCTCAATCTGGAAAAGCGAGGACTCTACAACTAGACTCCTAACCATTGACCATAGATATTTCTTGGATCAAGGGGCACAAAGGAGGGGACTAAACTCAAATCAAAACTAGGGTACCAACAGCCGGGGAGAATCGGTGGGAATCACCTTGGATTCTCGCCGACTCGTCGAGAATGCAAAGTCATTCTCGACGAATCGGCGAGAATCACTTGGTGATTCTCAACGATTCTGCCTTAGATGATTTTTCTGACTACGTCGAGACAGCCGACCCAACCCGGCAAGAATCAACTAGTGATTCTCGACGACTCGTCGAGAATCACTGGTGATTCTCGACGAATCGGTGAGAATCACTTAGTGATTCTCGACGATTTACACTTAGACGATTCTTGTCTTTCAACCCGTGAGATGGTCTTTGGCCCATCCTTGCTCCTTGTCTGCTCTTGCTTTATCATAGACCTGTACATGAAATTAAGTACACCCCAATAGAGAGAGTACACGTAGGCCAACACACTGATCTGCTCAACGAGGGATTACGTTGCACAAACCCGTGTATATTGATCCACTGCACCCTGACATTGGTGTGTACTTAGCATGGAATAACTGCAAGCACAACTAGAAGAAATTCATCAAATACATAGTGAATTCATCTTAGCTTTGATAGGAGGCTTCCTCAAATACAGGTAATTGTGGATACAATACCCAACATTATATTTTTATATATAATATTGTTATTTGTTACCTTTAACTTGCACATTTTGACGTTGTTAATTAAGGCCCTTAGAGGCCGATTTAGGAAAAATGGCCAGTCACGAAAGTTGTAGCCCGTGAAGTCTAATTTACTTTAAAATTTGTTTGAACAAATTTGGGTAAGTGGTTTGATCACATCACTCATTTTGGTGGGGGTTTATACTTAGGCTTGACCAGATCTTGTTTTGAGTGCCCCTACCAATCAAGCCATCCAAATGACTTGAAATTTTGAATTAGAGTCAATCTTACCTATACATAGAACATATCCAAAAATGGGAATTTTTGGAGAACATATTTCTATAGTTTTTGTAAAAACCTTAATAATCTATGAATAAATTAATTAGGTGTTCTAAAAATCTTAAAACTCCCCCAAAATTGAGTTGGTTGTCTTAGAGGGCATTTTAGGGCTCTTGTAAAATTTTCATCTCATTTGGAGATGTTTTGGTAGGTATTTATCCAACTCTAGGTATACGCTTATTGGGCTATTTAGGTCAAGAGCTATCTTTGATGCTTGAGTGGTCAAATCACCTCAACAAAGGCTGTGATTTTAACCACTGTCTTGGTAGGACTACTATAACCCACTTGGTGAAAAATGGTGTGGTTTAGGGATGAATTACCATATTATCCAAACTCAAACACTAAAGGGAGGGTTTTGAGGGTTGTGAATGGCATGGGGGCAAATGCCCTCATATTGCCTTTAAATTCAGTAGAGTCGACGTTAGCATAATATAAATCATCTGGATGGAATCTCGGAGGATTAAAAGATAGGGTTATACCTCAAAACCCTAACCTTAGTTTAGGGGTAAAATCTAAAATAAGTAAAACCAGTCACTAAACATTATCTAAAAGCGGTGAAACTCGGGTAGAGTGAGTTTTGGAATGGGTAGAGCCTATAGCAATTTTCTTGGAATTTTATGATGTTTATCTCTAGCACTTCATTTGTAAAGTTTGCTATAACCCTAATTGACGTTTTAATTATTTAGATCTTTCTGTTCATTGAAACCCAATGAAATCTTGGAAGTAAATGTTTTAGGTCAGAATGGTTGCTCTTGAATTTTTCATAATTTTTAGTTGTGTAAATCTTGTACTTCATTCACAAATGTTAAAAAGGGGTTTTATGGTTTAAAAATTGATTATGGATGATATTGCTGTTGAAAAATTATGAGGCTTAGGAATTGAGACTTTCAGGCCATTATATGCTTGTAGACTTTAATTCATGATTTTTAGAGTTTTAGGTGCTGTTTGGCGCAGCTTATCTGCTCCGTTGCGGCAGATAAGTTAAGTCATTCCAGCAATAAGCTGTGTTTGGCGCCTCAAAGCTGGGAACCGCGGCAGATAAGTTAAGCTGGTGCTAGGGTAAAGGCAGACTGCTGCTATTTCTTCCAGCCGAACCACGCCGCAGTCGCAGCTTCTCCCGCGATCTCCTCCTCGTCCTCCTCCTCGACGACGACAGCTCCTCGACGGAAGTCAAAGATCCTCCTCGTCCTTCTCCAGTGATCTCCTCCTCCACGTCAGCCGACGACGACAGATCCTCCAGATCCGAGAGCCGTGGACCTATCTTCTTCCTCCTCGACGGAAGCCAAAGCTTCTCGTCGGAAGCTTCTTCCTCCACGACGGAAGTTTCTTCCCCCCTCAACAGAACCTTCCTCCTCATCTACGATCTTCTTCCCTGCTACGATCGCTGCCAGATCCGGCTCCGGTAAGGTTTTTTTTTTCTAAAATTTGTCCTCTTGCACAGATGCCCTGAAATCCTCATGTCTTCCTGTGATTTTTTCTTTTGTTTGCTCAGATCTTCCATTTCTGGAGGCCTTAACTTCCTGATATATCAAGCTCCCCTACCAGTGGTAAGATTCTTCCAATTATGCTCATTTTTCCTCTTGTCTATGGTTGTATGTTTTGGATTTTAGGTTGTATGCTCATTTTTCCTCTGATCTATGGTTGTATCTTTTGGATTCTTCCAATTATACATATGTGTATGTGTAGGAATGTGTATATATATAATGGTATATGTTAGGTTTTGTATAGATTTTGTGTGTGTTTGTGTTATGTGTATTTGTGAGTGTATTTTTATGTGTGAACATAGTTTTGTGTATGTGTATACATGTGTGAGTTCATGTGTGTATGTACTTATATATGTATGTGTTTGTGTTGGTGTTTTGAGTGTATATTTTTGAGTTTGTGTGAATGTATATATGTGTGTATGTGATGAGGTTGTAGGAAATTGGGTTTGGGCTTTTGTGATTTTATAATTTCGTAGTACGTATATATATGTGTGTAATTGTATGTTTTTTTAGGTTTGTGAGTGTGTATATGTATGTGTATATTTATGTGCTTGTTTTTGTGTTTAGATGTGTGAGTGTACATGTGTGTATGTGTGATTTTATTGTGTGTATGTGTTTGCTTGTTTTTATTTTGTGTGTAGATGTGTGTGTGTGTATAGATGTGTGTGTTTGTGTGAGTGTATGCGTGTATATGTGTATTTGCATTTGTGTATATGTGTGTATATGTGTGTGTGTGTGTGCATTTGTGTACATGGGTGTGTTTGTATGTGTGTGTATGTTCATGCTATTATGTATTCATGCAGCCGCTACTGTCTTGTGCATTTGTGTGTGTGTGTGTGTGTGTTCATGTGTATGTATTTGGGTATGTATGTGTGTGTGTGTTCATGTGTATGCATTCGTGTATGTTTTTGGGTAGTATTATTTATCATTTATATGTATGTATTATTTAAATTTTCAAAAAAATATAGATGGGAAAACCAAAGGATGGAGGAGTCTCAGCCATTTGGGATCAAAATGACATCCTTCAATTTTGCGACCTATGCATCGCTGAAATTGGTCTTGGAAATCGGCCAACGACACATTTCAATAAGGAGGGCTGGAATAACCTTGTCTTAAGGTTCGAGGAGAAAACAGGGAAGAAATACGATAGAATACAGATGAAAAATAAATGGGACCACCTTAAAAAAGAGTGGAAATTATGGATGGACCTCAAAAGGGGGGAGACTGGTCTTGGATGGAATGCCTCCAGAAAAACGATTGATGCGAGCGATGAATGGTGGGATGAGAGGTTGAAGGTAAACCAAAAAATTATTTTGCCCGATTTGTGTTTATTTAGATTGTTTTTATGGATTAATTTAAGTGTATGTCTTTTGCAGATTGTACCTGACGCGAAGAAGTTTAGGGAAGGAGGGATAGTGCCAGAGCTCGAAGATAAAATGTACACCATGTTCAGTTCTGTTATTTCCATGGGAGTGCATGCTTGCACACCAAATACAGTGTCCCAAGGCCGAGAGTCGATAGCCGAGCGAACAATGTCTAGGAAGAAAATGATCCACTTGACAAAACTGGGAATGTAGAGAGTTCTCTAGCTAAAGATGGGAAACGCCGAAAGAAGGGGAAAAGCAAAGCGTCCACATCATTCTTAAGTGACTTGGTGGAGTCTACCAAAGACATTGGGGTGTCTCTCCGGGAGCCTCCAAAGTCCTCCTGTCCCTTTACTATTGTTGAAGCAGTGGCGAAGATTGAATCTTTCCCTGAGTTCTGTGAAGATTTTGACTTCTATGATTTTGCAACATTATTCCTGATAGATAAGTACCACAGGGAGTTATTCATGGTCGTTAGGTATGACTTCAAGGTCAAGTGGATGCGCGCCCACTACGAGCGACAGGGGGATTAGGAAATGATTGTTGCTGCGTTTATGTATCTTCCATGTTGCTACTTTTATATATTTTTTGTATCTGATTATTGCGTCTGTTATGTATCCACTTGTTGCTACTTTTCTATATCTTATGTATTTTCATGTTGCTACTCGAATTCATCCTGCTACTGTTACGTATTCTTGTATCTGTTTCATGGGTTAAGTTTATGACATTCATTAAAACGATGCACTCTCTTTGTGTGAAACAGAAAATGTCAGGTGAAGATTCAAGTACAGATTACTCGACTGACGAGTATGAAATGATTAGGAGACGTCATACTGTTGCGTATCAACAAGCTCTCACTTCCACTATGTGTGTGTTAGCTCAACACAGCAGATTGTTAAACAGTTGCACCCCTTGGATGACGTCAAAGCAAACTGGCGATAAATGGTTGGGTGAATTACTTCGTGGGCATCCAGTTCGATTTCATAATGCGTTTAGAATGAGACAAGAAATCCTTTTTGATTTACTTGGTACGTTAGAACAGAACCATGGGTTGCAAGGTTCACGAAGGATAGCAAGCAGGGAGGTCCTGGCAATTACGTTGTATGTGCAATCTCACAACGAGTGTATCAGAAAAGCTAGTGAGCGTTTCCAACATTCCACCGAGACTGCAAGCAGATATTTTAGTGTTGGCATTCGTGCTTTGGTGCATTTAGTAGAGGTTGTTATAGTCCCGGAAGAAGGATACTTTGATTCCACTCCACTAGAAATTGCTGAAGATACATGTTACATGCCATTTTTTAAAGATTGCATTGGAGCAATAGATGGCACACATGTCCATGCAAACGTACCGGTAAAAAATCAAGTACCTTATATTGGGCGTCATGGAACGACTACACAGAACATAATGGCGGCTTGCGACTTCAACATGTGCATTACTTTCGCCATGACTGGTTGGAAGGGATCTGCACATGACAGTCGGATATTTAATTTTGCTATTAGCGATCCTAAGTACCGCTTCCCACACCCTCCAAGAGGTATTGAGGCTTACAATTCATTTAATTTGCTATTTTATGTTTTCATATAATTATTCAATAATCTTGTGTTTTGATGATTCAGGAAAGTTTTACTTGGTGGATGCTGGATATCCACTTCGAAGGGGTTACATAAAACCATTTCTAGATACACGATACCACCTTCCAGATTATGCACGTGGTAATCGTCCGGTTGAAGGACTTCAGGAGATTTTCAATCAATCACACTCTTCACTTAGGAGTGTGATTGAACGGACATTTGGAGTATGGAAGAAGAAATGGGCAATATTTCGTGACATGCCAAGTTACAGTTTTACGAAGCAGAAACGGATTGTCCTAGCGACAATAGCTTTACATAATTTCATACGTAGGCATCCATCACGTATAGATCCAGATTTTAGAGAAAATGAGACAATTAGTACGGGAGTCAGAGTAGACACACAGAGGCAGTCTGGTACATGTATTGACACGGCGGGCGGAGTGGAGGAGATTATAGCATTACGGGACTCTATTGCACAACAACTCTATGAGTCAAGAAGGTAATAATCATTACTCACATTTGATATTTTAAAATAATTTAATAACTTATTCTAATAAAAATTTTTCCACATGTAGGTGATAAAAGACTCTACTGCCACGCAACCGATGGATCCGGGCGTTGAGAGTTCTAGTATTATTTTGGATATTTGATGTCTAAAAAACAAGAATTTTCTACTTATTATTTCGTGTATTTTTAATTTTAAAAACTTTAATTAATGTATGGATCAAAAATCTAAAAATTATTTCGATTATAAAAAAATCAGCTGCCAAAACTCCATTTTATCCAAACAGTTTCTTCAAAATAGCTTATGAGTAAGCTCTGCAAACTCCATTTTACCCAAACAGTTTTTTAACAAAACTCTGTTTTCAAAAAACAGCACTTTTTCTGTCAGCAGCTTTCCGTCAGTAGCTTACCATCAGCAACAGCTTAGCCAAACAGACCCTTAGTTACGAAACTTTCTTTACAAGTCAACCTTTTGGAGATTTTTGATAATTAATTTATTCAGAGATAAATACTTGCGGAAAAATTATGAAACTTGGCCAATACTATTTTTATGGTTGTATCTGCATAGTATAATTAATTTATAATTTTTGGATGGAATTCTCTGTACTTGATTCATAAATAATGAAAGATAGAAAATATTGCTAAAATAGTTTTAGTGCCCTTTTGATGATAAAAAAATTGTGATACTTTGGATTTACCATATTGAGATAACATAGTATTTATAATAATTTTGTTCGACATCTTGCATGAGAACTTATGGTAGTTCATATTCAAACCGGTAGCCCTCAGAATTTTAAGGAAATTAATTAAATGCCAGATAAATTAGGAAAAAATTATAATTTTCTGATTATAGGCTAATTACATCATGATATACCTCTAGTAAATAAGTTAGGGCATTTGGATGAGTATTGGATCATTTCCTATCCTATTCGACATATAACATATGATAGTCTACAATTAGCAATTTGTGTTAATAGTCATAGGATATGATGGGGCACAGCGTTGGAGTTAGTTAATCTGCTGAATTGGATGGATGTGAAAGTGTTCACCATATAAGGATGGGAAGGTTAGTGAGAAGGGATGTTTGCTAGAATTGAGAGGCGCTCGGGTTCGACGAAAGATCGTCTTCCCCGAAGAGAGGAAGGTTAAAAATCACACTAGGTTAGTCTATCGTAACACGAGAAGGTAATGGGTAAGGGAATAAACCAATAACAATAAGTGTCTTGCGAAAGGGAACGATGGGCTTCAGCTACCATCATTATTCCTAGTGCCCTTTGAGAGCCCTTCACGGGGTATACCGGGGGCAGTCCGGGGTTAACGAAAACTGTATTAACAAGATGAAAAGAGTAACTTAGTAATTAGGGTTGCACATTTCACAAAAATAAATAGCACAGGAGGATTGTTCGGGGCTTCTGCTTGGATACATAAGAGACGGACGAAATGGTCCGGGGAGCTTCGACTCGATTAGTTAAGAGACGGACAGAATGGTCCGGGCAGCATTGGCTCGATTGGTTGATACGTTAAATTTGCATGTGCATAAAAGGAAAGAAAATTAAGGTAGTGGGTATTTGGTATTGGAGGGTCGATGCACCGATGCCAATACGCTGACTTGACAAGTGTGGTTAGCACTTAACCAACAGAAGTCCGTTGCGCTAGCCGGCAAGAGTACGCAGGAGTCCACTTCATGCACCAAGCATTGAGGCATACGATAGGTCTGATCGGTAGTGCTTTACTTGTTTAGATGTGGGCGAGGCCCAACCCACCGCTTCCGTCATCCACTACAGAGGTATCCTGGGAGGTTCGACTCCAGAAAGGGGGATCTAAAAGTCTGTGTGCACAGAGTTGGGTGTGTGTGTTGCACTTGCATGATCCATCATACCCACTAGCATGTCATAGGATAATCGATTCATTTAACCCCGGACACCTAAGGTATAAGTGGAATGGGACGCTTATACATTAGGACTTGCAAAACGACCCCTTGGTCTAAAAGCTTGTGTGTAAGACCCACTTTTTTTTCTTTTTAAACCCCCGGGGTCTTAGCCCAGAAATGCCGCTTTGCGGTGGCACCGACTCACGGGAAGGCCGCCACTACAAAACGCCAATTCTGCCGGCCCTTTGCAATCGCAGAATAGTAGAATAAGTAAGTAAAAGCAAGTCCACATAACCACATGTATATAAATAAATATCCACGAAGGGAGTGTCCACAATAATAATATACCAGAGGACAAAGGAGGGCTTGTGCCCAGTACATCATATCCTCACTACAAGTCACTCGCGGAAGCAAAACTAAAACTAAGCGTCACCGTAACTGTCACTGAACCGAGAGCACCCAAGCTAGACTGGCCCATCCCCACCGACTCTGTGCTCTGTTGGTGCTGCATCTCTGGGTGCTTCTTCCTTTTTGGCCTGCCGTCGCCGCATCGCAATCCACGTCTACGTCTACATCTTCGGCCTCCTGGCTGCTGAGCTGGTGGGGTCCCACCCATCAAGGGGAATTTAACCCGTGTATGTCCCGGCTGGTGGCAATGGTAACACGGTCGCGGGGCCAACTCTGTCAGAAATAGAAACACCCGGGACCCTTCCATATGGTACACCTAAAATATTGTGGTTCGAAAACCGTTAGTCATAAAGACTAAGCCCTATCATCCCCTACCCCTTCCACCATGGCTCCTAGGTACCGAGCGGAGAGTAAGAAAGGGAAGGACATGAAGGTGGAGAGTAAGTCAAATAAACAGGTGACAGCGGGCCTATGCTAGCAATTCTATAGTAAATAAGATAGCAACAGAAAGTAAGAAATGTAACCTTAACTTATGCGCGGAAGCGCATAAGCTAAGGGATCTTTTGCAGGGCTCCCATCATATAGAGTGTCCCATACAACTTATACGTTGGGGTGTCGGTTGTCAAACAGCAAGGAATGGCAAGTAAGTGAAAGAACAAGAAATATAACCATTGATTTATAGAAATTACCCCTATAGACCAAGGGGTCATTTTGCAGAGCCTATCGTATAAAACGTCCCATACCATTTTATACGTTAGGTGGCATGTTTATGCTATGACACACAATTATGCTATGGAATTCATAAGCAAGTGCAACACACCCACACGACTCTATGCGCACAGACCTTTAGTGCCCCCTGTTCGGGCAGCTAGCTTCACCACCAGGAACCTTCGTTGTGGCAAATGGAGACAGTGAGTAGGGCCCCCCACTCTTAGGCAGGTAACCACACTACCAGGCCTAGCCCTTCCGTATGCCCCTAGAAGAACACAACCTAGAGTATCCGCGTACTTGTGCTAGCTGTACATACCAGGCTTTTCGCCGAGTAAACGTACCGCTATCGGTGTGATCGATCGCCTAGTACCGATGACCCACCACTTTTATGCACATGCAATCATGACAATTATATTTGTACAAGTTCTCATATTACCGAGCCTCCAGCTCTCTAGGCTACCAAGCATATACCAAGTCCCCGAGCATCCCGCTCCCTGGACTTCCCAATTACAAACCAACCACTATCACTACTAGTAGGCCTTTAGACCACGGACCTACTCTACCCATTCCATGCCATTTCTTCTTCCTAAGTGTACAAGTGTAGGTGTGAGGTACAACTATTATAAGGGTTACTCTTGATCATTTCATTCCTAAGATTTAAGGTTAACATTGGACTTCCCGAGGGTTACCCGGTGAAGGGCTCGCAACGGTACTAGGAGCTATGATGGGGTGAATCCCAAAACTCCCTTTCGAAGGCACTTATTATACTTGATTGGTTCCCTTAACCCATTCCCTTCTCACATTACAGTGGGCTATTCCTAGGGTGGCTTTGACTCTTCCTCTTCTCGGGGAGGACGGTCTTCCGTCGAACCCGAACACTACCTATCGCTAGTCAACCTCACCCCCCTACCCATCCTAACTTCCAATAATGAACTTGATTTAACTCATCCTGTCCAAACCAGCAAACTATCAAAATTCCATCTCCAAGTTCATTACCCACTCTAGCTCATCTTCTGCAGTTTTACTAAACGCAAACCGTCCTAATCTTTATGAGGTATGCAAGGGGTGGTACTCCCAACTGTCTTCCAAATCCCATATAATATTTACTGGAGGTCTACCATGACCTAATTAGTCTAAATCCAGACAATAATAATTTTCCTATTTCATTTGGCATTTAATTTATTTATTCTAAGATCCCAAATGTCCTTGTATGAACATGAAGTGCACTAATGAGTCAATAATAAATCGTCATAAAATCAGTAAAAATCATATGAGGCATTTAAACAGCAATTCCATGTTTTGAGAAATTCCAGAGATGTTTATGCCTATATTTCCTAATTTACCATTTTAGGCCATTTTTACTATATCATGAAGGAAGTACTGTAAATATTTATCCAAAAATCCCATGAAAATTATATAAGCTATATAGTGACCTAAATCCATCATAAACCAAGTACCATAATTTTTCTCCATCATTTGAACTCTGAATTTATTTTAAAGTAAGATACTAATTTTCATAACTTAATGAAGGAGGTACTACTTTTATCCATCTAAAAGTCCAGAGAAAATTACTAGGTGACTATCATAATTTGAAACACCCACTGATCAAATTTAATAATTTTCCAATCAATAAATGGGCACTATTTGTATTTTTGACTGTATATCACATTTAGCATATTAAAGAATAAAGTACCCAAAATAATCAGATAAAATTTTCAAGAGAATTACATAAGGAGTATCATGCTATAATATGCACTAATCCAAGATTTCATAACATTCCAGTGAACATAAATTCCAGAATCATCAAAACAAATATCTAGGGCACAATTAGAGTTGTAAATAAAGTACTGTATAAATTTGCCCAAAAATCTCCACAAAATTATATTATGTCTACTTGGACCATAACATCACTCTACCCAAATTTTACTAGATTTGTAGTTTAGTTGATAGCTTAATAATTCAAATAAAGGTTGGTGACCTAAACTAGGGTTAGGGTTTGAGGTGGGCTAAAGGTCTCCAAATACCATAATATTTTTACCAGAGGACTTTAATGGCCCTATGGTCCTCTCCACCAAATTTCAAGTCAGTCCATGGTCATTTGACCCCATGACCTTCACAACCCTACAAATCCCCATTAAGGTACCTACCCTAGGGTTCCAGGGCTACCCTACACCAACCCACTCCAAACTCCCTTGGAGGGTGTGTCATGCCCTAAAAAGTGAGTGACCAAAATATCAGCCTCTGTTGAGGTGATATGGCCACTCAAATTCCAAGGGGGTGTTTGATCTTAAATTATCCTATAAAGATCAACCTAGGGTTGGACACAAACCTAACCAAAACATCTCCAAATGAGATGAAATTTTTACCAGAACCTTATGATAAACCCAGGGACCACTCACCAAAATTTGGGAGTGTTTGGAAGTCATTTAGCCATCTAATTAAATTATGCTAGGATTATTAAATTTTTCTAAAAACTATAGAAAAACATTCTCCAAAAATTCTCATTTTTGGATAGCACCTAGATATAGGTAAGATTAGGCCATACCCCAAATTTAAAGTCATTTTGATGACTGGATTGGAGTGGGGAATATTTCTAAGGTCAAGACAGCCCTATGGATAGACCTCACCAAAAAGGGTGTTGTAGTCTAACCAGGACTCCAAATCGAGTGAAATCAATTGTGAATTAAACTACACTTCAAGGGCTACATTTTCTATGTTGATTATTTTTCCTGTAGGAGCATCTAGGTATTTTTTCCAAATTATTTAAAGTGACAGATATTTTCATTCAGAAATTGTTTTAAAATAGAATCTAATTTCATGGCACTGTTCATCTTCTTCTACAGCCCGAAACCAGAGCCCTGAAAACTTATTTTCCTGTAGTTTTTCCAAAGCTATTTCTCGGCCATCCAGTCATCTCCCTGGCCGGCCACCATCCCCCACCACCTCTGTTGAGGTGAGGGCTATCGTCGGGCGGCGGCACGACCGTCGGAGAGGAGGGTTTTCGGCGAACCCGCCACCATGAAATTTTGGAAAAACGTGGAAGCTCTCACCCGATCCGGCTCTTTTGAGCCCGATATCTCTCCTAATGATTTCTAAGATCTGTCCATAGAAGAAAGAGTAGAGGAGGACCTTATTCATGGTTTGACGGCGAGATGAACGACGGTTGATATGGCGCGGTGGTGGCATTTCTGAACTTCTCCTACAGCAAGGTACAAGGCTTCAATCCGTCGGGTAGGGATGGAAACTCCATCTCTGGGTCTAGGGAGCCTTTTTATAGATCAGCAAGTGGGGAGGGGAAAGTATGAAACGTTCATGGTCATTAATATTTCTTCTTAAAAACATTTCTGTTATGATGCAGGGAATTGAATTGCTGGAAACGAAGAGATGTTTGCCAGGTGGCGATTTCCTATTGGACCTCATTTCCATATTTTATTAAATAGTTAGAGTAGGAAACGGCCCATAAATATTCCTAGAGTAGGAATTGATTACGACGTCGGTTACCGAATTTTCCAGTCTGGCTGACGTTTCGGCCTTGGTCACGGGCGTGACACATAGGTCACGGGCGTGACAGGCCCGGGTTGCTAATTCTGGGTTCGACGATCGTCGAACTGAGATCGACGATCGTCGAAAGGTGGTCACGCCCTAGGTCACGGGCATGACACATGGGTCACAGGCGTGACAGGCCCGGGCTTGACGATCGTCGAATTGAAGTCGACGATCGTCGAAGGGTGGTCACGCCCTAGGTCACGGGCGTGACACATGAGTCACGGGCGTGACAGGCCCGGGTTGCAAATTCTGGGTTTGACGATCGTCGAATTGAGTTCGACGATCGTCGAAGGATGGTCACGCCCTTGGTCACGGGCATGACACATGGGTCACGGGCGTGACAAGGTCATGAGGCAAATTCCTCGCTCGGCGATCGTCGCGCTGAGATCGACGATCGCCGAAGGGGGTCACGCCCTTGGTCACGGGCGTGACTCCTGGTCACGGGCGTGATAGGGCCGGGTTGAAGATTCTGCGCCCGACGATCGTCTCCTTGAGATCAACGATCGTCGAAGGAGTCACGCCCTAGGTCACGGGCGTGACGGGTCGGTCACGGGCGTGACCAACCCATGACCCGAAATATTGGTCGATTTATTTCACTTATTGTGCTTCCTAGGGTTCTGTCACGACCAACCGGCTCCTAGGGGTCTAGCCGGAAATGGGATGTTACAAATCCCAATAAACAAAACAAAGATTTCGTCCCCGAAATCAAGGTTAGGCCTACGGGACTCTAATCGGGAAAAAGGAAGCTTGTAACATCCCATGAGAGTTGAAAGATCTACATCTCTGCGTTACGTTTGCAGTGTGCAGTTTTGATTCTAAGACCAATTCGTCAATTGTCAAGGTATATACCCCCAATAAACAAAGGATTAGCCCCTATTCTTGAAATCTCGGTCTTATTGGTTTAAGATAGGAATGCAAATTGATTGTCCTGAGGGGTTGTAAGGTATACCTGACCGAAAAGTTCCGGATACTTTTGTCGCATCAAGTTCTGTGGCTCCCATGTATGCTCCTCCTGCCCATGATTGATCCACAGAACCTTGACTAACGGAACCTTTTTCCGACGCAAGGTCCGTACTCCTCTACCATCGATCCGACTCGGCTCCACGTGAACTGACTAGTTGGAAGCTACCGGTCCATCTGTGGTCAACATCTGCTGCTCCGGGCGCAGTAAAGACCTCCTAAGTGAAGAAACGTGGAATACGTCGTGCAGAGCTGGTAGCTCTGGTGGCAACTCCAGCCTGTAAGCTAGGGCCCCGATCCGCTCCAAGATCCTGTAAGGGCCCATATACCTAGGGCTGAGCTTCTTCCTCCGACCATGCACCTGCGAAACTCCATGCATGGGCTGGATCCTCAAAAACCTCGGCTCCCCTCTTGAACTCCACCTGACGATGTCGGGCGTCATAATACTTAGCCTGTCTGCTCTGCGCTTCTAACATCCGGTCTCTGGTTAGTCTCACCTAAGCCTCGGCATCTTCAACAAAATCCGATCCCAATGCCTTCGTATCCTCGTCCTGAATCCAAGAAAGTGGGGTCCTTCATCTCCTTCCATACCAGGCTTCGTAAGGCGCCATCCTGATGCTAGACTGGTAGCTGTTGTTATAGGAGAACTTGACCAAGGATAGGAGCTTCTCCCATGGTTCCCCATGGTATCGAACAAACTGCTCCACAAATCTCCGCACTAGTACCCCCCACAGAGTCATCCTTCTTGATCGGAATGAATCTGGCCACCTTCGTCAACCAATCGACGATGACCCAAGTCAAGTCATTTCCCGTCCGTGATCGGGGAAGTCCATGAATAAAATCCATCGCGATGTCCTCAAATTTCCACTCCGGGGGTACATGTTCTGAAATACTTCATCTTTCTGATGATACCACCTAACGACTACATCCTTACCTTCTCAGATATCCCGAATCTTGTTACCCGTCACCTAATTTCATGTGATAATAGTTAATTCTCGAAATTATTCCATCTTATTACCCTATCATTGTCTTGGTAACGCCACGGGTCATCATTCCAAAACATGTTTGTTACGCCACTTTCCATAAACTAGGTCCAAGGGAACCCAAGCCAATACTAATTTGACCAATAAACAAAAGTTTAGCCCCCCTATAAACAAAAGATCAGCCCCTACCTATCTTGTGCTAAGGATCTTGATATTACCCAGTTACATCTGTCCTAGCTGGGTGCACGATCCCTAGGGCATTAATCCTGGACTTGGGGTTCCACCCTGAAACTCGTTAATATATTCCATACCTTACACCCTCTGAGTCACATTTGCGACAACCTTATCCGGGTCAAAATGTTCCCAATCCCAAATGGGTATCTTCCGAATTTGAATTCCTATCCGACCCTCAGCGTTTGTCTCGGTGGTTGCCTCCAAGAAATTTCATTACCGGTGTTGAGGGTTAAGACTACTTGTCCTTTACCATTCTACTAATGTACTATTGGTCTCAATTCTACTTATAGGAGTCTACCTCCTCGAATAATTGTTGATTGGGACAGTAGGGACACCTGAGTTTACGTCTTAGGTAGTCACTCTAGTGCTAAACTCCTCCTTTATTCTCTTTGGGTACCTCCTTAACTTAACCAAATTCATACCCAATGTCTATTTTGAACTAGGGAATACAATAGATTGTCATGGTTAGTCACGAGTCCTAGTTGGTTGAGTTTAAATCGTTGGTTAGAGGATGATAAGATGAGATCTTCGCAGCCGGAGGTGTTCCCTGCTGGGGGCAGGGTAGGCCACAGGCTACAAAGTAGGATTCCAATTAACGATGAAGTGGACTTTCACAAGTGATTTCCCTTATGGGCACACAACTGCTTCCGCTGCTTAGTTTGTCCCCAAACTAAACTCGAGCGAGGGTGACCCAGGGTTAGTGGACTGCTACTTTTCCGATCGAGGTCCGCTTTGATACGACTTGTAAGACCCCCTTTTTTTTCTTTTTAAACCCCCGAGGTCTTAGCCCAGAACTGCCTCTTTGCGGTGGCACCGACTCACGGGAAGGCCGCCACTACAAAACGCCAATTCTTCCCGCTTTTCGATCACAGAATAGTAGCATAATGAAGTAAAAGCAAGTCCACATAACCACATGTATATAAATAAATCTCCACGAAGGGAGTGTGCACAATAATAATATATCAGAGTACAAAGGAGGGCTTGTGCCCAGTACATCATATCCTCACTACAAGTCACTCGCGAAAGCAAAACTAAAACTAAGTGTCACCGTAACTATCACTGAACCGAGAGCACCCAAGCTAGACTGGCCCATCCACACCGACTCCATGCTCTGCTGGTGCTGCATCTCTGGGTGCTTCTTCCTTTTTGGCCTGCCGTCGCCGCCTCGCAATCCACGTCAGCATCTACGTCTTCAGCCTCCTGGCTGTTGAGCTGGTGGGGTCCCACCCATTAAGGGGCATTTAACCCGTGTATGTCCCGGCTGGTGGCAATGGTAACACGGTCGCGGGGTCAACTCTATCAGAAACTGCAACACCCGGGACCCTTCCGTATGGTACCCCTAAAATGTTGTGGTTCGAAAACCGTTAGTCATAAAGACTAAGCCCTATCATCCCCTACCCCTTCCCCCATGGCTCCTAGGTACCGAGCGGAGAGGAAGAAAGGGAAGGATATGAAGGTGGAGAGTAAGTCAAATAAACAGGTGACAGCGGGCCTATGCTAGCAATTCTATAGTAAATAAGATAGCAATAGAAAGTAAGAAATGTAACCTTAACTTATGCGCGGAAGAGCATAAGCTAAGGGATCTTATGCAGGGCTCCCATCGTATAGAGTGTCCCATACCACTTTTGCGTTGGGGTGTCGGTTGTCAAATAGCAAGGAATGGCAAGTAAGTGAAAGAACAAGAAATATAACCAATGATTTATAAGAATTACCCCTATAGACCAAGGGGTCGTTTTGCAGGGCCTATCGTATAAAACGTCCCATACAATTTTATACGTTAGGTGGCATGTTTATGCTATGACACACAATTAAGCTATGGAATGCACAAGCAAGTGCAACACACCCACACGACTCTATGCGCACAGACCTTTAGTGCCCCCTGTTCGGGCAGCTAGCTTCACCCCCAGGAAACTCCGTTATGGCAAACGGAGACAGTGAGTCGGGCCCCCCACTCCTAGGCGGGTAACCACACTACTAGGCCTAGCCCTTCCGTACGCCCCTAGAAGAACACAACCTAGAATATCCGCGTACTTGTGTTGGTTGTACACACCAGGCTTTTCGCCGAGTCAACGTACCACTGTCGGTGTGATCGATCGCCTAGTACCGATGACCCACCACTTTTATGCACATGCAATCATGACAATTATATTTGTACAAGTTCTCATATTACCGAGCCTCCAGCTCTCTAGGCTACCAAGCATATACCAAATCCCCGAGCATCCCGCTCCCTGGACTTCCCAATTACAAACCAAGCACTATCACTACTAGTAGGCCCTTAGACCACGGACCTACTCTACCCATTCCATGCTATTTCTTCTTCCTAAGTGTACAAGTGTAGGTGTGAGGTACAACTATTATTAGGTTTACTCTTGATCATTTCATTCCTAAGATTTAAGGTTAACCTTGGACTTCCCGAGGGTTACCCGGTGAAGGGCTCGCAGCGGTACTAGGAGCTATGATGGGGTGAATCCCAAAACTCCCTTTCCAAGGCACTTATTATACTTGATTAGTTCCCTTAACCCATTCCCTTCTCACATTACAGTGGGCTATTCCTAGGGTGGCTTTGACTCTTCCTCTTCTTGGGGAGGACGGTCTTCCGTCGAACCCGAACACTACCTATCGCTAGTCAACCTCACCCCCCTACCCATCCTAACTTCCAATAATTAACTTGATTTAACTCATCCTGTCCAAACCAGCAAACTATCAAAATTCCATCTCCAAGTTCATTACTCACTCTAGCTCAGCTTCTGCAGTTTTACTAAACACAAACCGTCCTAATCTATATGAGGTATGCAAGGGGTGGTACTCCCAACTATCTTCCAAATCCCATATAATATTTACTGGAGGTCTACCATGACCTAAATAGTCTAAATCCAGAAAATAATAATTTTCCTATTTCATTTGGCATTTAATTTATTTATTCTAAGATCCCAAATGCTCTTGTATGATCATGAAGTGCACTAATGATTCAATAATAAATCATCATAAAATCAGTAAAAATCATATGAGGCATTTAAACAGCAATTCCAAGTTTTGAGAAATTCCAGAGATGTTTATGCCTATATTTCCTAATTTACCATTTTAGGCCATTTTTACTATATCATGAAGGAAGTACTTAAATATTTATCCAAAAATCCCATGAAAATTATATTAGCTATATAGTGACCTAAAACCATCATAAACTAAGTACCATAATTTTTCTCCATTATTTGAACTCTGAATTTATTTTAAAGTAAGATACTAATTTTCATAACTTAATGAAGGAGGTATTGTTTTTATCCATCTTAAATTCCAGAGAAAATTACTAGGTGACTATCATAATTTGAAACACCCACTGATCAAATTTCATAATTTTCCAATCAATAATTGGGCACTATTTGTATTTTTGACTGTATATCACATTTAGCTCATTAAAGAATAAAGTACCCAAAATAATCAGATAAAATTTCCAAGAGAATTACATAAGGAGTATCATGCTATAATATACACTAATCCAAGATTTCATAACATTCCAGTGAACATAAATTCCAGAATCATCAAAACAAATATATAGGGCATAATTAGAGTTGTAAATAAAGTACTGTATAAATTTGCCCAAAAATCTCCACAAAATTATATTATGTCTACTTGGACCATATCATCACTCTACCCAAATTTTACTAGATTTGTAGTTTAGCTGATAGCTTAATAATTCAAATAAAGGTTGGTGACCTAAACTAGGGTTAGGGTTTGAGGTGGGCTAAAGGTCTCTAAATACCATAATATTTTTACCAGAGGACTTTAATGGCCCTATGGTCCTCTCCACCAAATTTCAAGTCAGTCCATGGTCATTTGACCCCATGACCTTCACAACCCTACAAATCCCCATTAAGGTACCTACCCTAGGGTTCCAGGGCTACCCTACACCAACCCACTCCAAACTCCCTTGGAGGGTGTGTCATGCCCTAAAAAGTCAGTGACCAAAATATAAGCCTCTGTTGAGGTGATATGGCCACTCAAATACCAAGGGGGTGTTTGATCTTAAATTATCCTATAAAGATCAACCTAGGGTTGGACACAAACCTAACCAAAACATCTCCAAATGAGATGAAATTTTTACCAGAACCTTATGATAAACCCAGGGACCACTCACCAAAATTTGGGAGGGTTTGGAAGTCATTTAGCCATCTAATTAAATTATGCTAGGATTATTAAATTTTTCTAAAAACTATAGAAAAACATTCTCCAAAAATTCTTATTTTTGGATAGCACCTAGATATAGGTAAGATTAGGCCATACCCCAAATTTAAAGTCATTTTGATGACTGGATTGGAGTGGGGAATACTTCTAAGGACAAGACAGCCCTATGGATAGACCTCACCAACAAGGGTGTTGTAGTCTAACCAGGACTCCAAATCGAGTGCAATCAATTGTGAATTAAACTAGACTTCAAGGGCTACATTTTCTATGTTGATCATTTTTCCTGTAGGAGCCTCTAGGTATTTTCCCAAATTATTTAAAGTGACAGATATTTTCATTCAGAAATTGTTTTAAAATATAATCTAATTTCATGGCACTGTTCATCTTCTTCTACTGCCCGAAACCAGAGCCCTGAAAACTTATTTTCCTGTAGCTTTTCCAAAGCTATTTCCCGGCCATCCGGCCATCTCCCTGGCCGGCCACCATCCCCCACCACCTCTGTTGAGGTGAGGGCTATCGTCGGGCGGCGGCACAGCCGCCAGAGAGGCGGTTTCTGGCGAACCCGCCACCATGAAATTTTGGAAAAACGTGGAAGCGCTCACCCGATCCGGCTCTTTTGAGCCCGATATCTCTCCTAATGATTTCTAAGATCTGTCCATAGAAGAAAGAGTAGAGGAGGACCTTATTCATGGTTTGACGGCGAGATGAACGACGGTTGATATGGCGCGGTGGTGGCGTTGCTGAACTTCTCCTACAGCAAGGTACAATGCTTCAATCAGTCGGGTAGGGGTGGAAACTCCATCTCTGGGTCTAGGGAGTCTTTTTATAGATCAGCAAGTGGGGAGGGGAAAGGATGAAACGTTCATGGCCATTAATAATTATTCTTAAAAACGTTTCGGTTATGATGCAGGGAATTGAATTGCTGGAAATGAAGAGATGTTTGCCAGGTGGCGATTTCCTATTGGACCTCATTTCCTTATTTTAATAAATAGTTAGAGTAGGAAACGGCCCATAAATATTCCTGGTGTAACCTCCCATAATCAGAATTGATTACGACGTCGGTTACCGAAATTTCCAGTCTGGCTGACGTTTCGGCCTTGGTCACGGGCGTGACACATAGGTCACGGGCGTGACAGGCCCGGGTTGCTAATTATTGGTTCGACGATCGTCGAACTGAGATCGACGATCGTCGAAGGGTGGTCATGCCCTAGGTCACGGGCGTGACACATGGGTCACGGGCGTGACAGGCCCGGGCTTGACGATCGTCGAATTGAAGTCGACGATCGTCGAAGGGTGGTCACGCCCTAGGTCACGGGCGTGACACATGAGTCACGGGCGTGACAGGCCTGGGTGGCAAATTCTGGGTTTGACGATCGTCGAATTGAGTTCGACGATCGTCGAAGGAAGGTCACGCCCTTGGTCACGAGCGTGACACATGGGTCACGGGCATGACAAGGTCATGAGGCAAATTACTCGCTCGGCGATCGTCGCGTTGAGATTGACGATCGCCGAAGGGGGTCACGCCCTTGGTCACGGGCGTGACTCCTAGGCACGGGCGTGACAGGGCCGGGTTGAAGATTCTGCGCCCGACGATCGTCTCCTTGAGATCAACGATCATCGAAGGAGTCACGCCCTAAGTCACGGGCGTGACGGGTCGGTCACGGGCGTGACCAACCCGTGACCCGAAATCTCGGTCGATTTATTTCACTTTTTGGGCTTCCTAGGGTTCTGTCACGACCAACCGGCTCCTAGGGGTCTAGCCGGAAATGGGATGTTACATTGTGTGGGTATGTTTATAAATTAAGGTCAAATTCTTTATATATATATTGCTGTTAATAACCGACACCCCAACGTATAAATTGGTATGGGACTCTTTATACGATGGGAGACCTGCAGAAGATCCCTTGGCTTATGCGTTTCCGCACTAAAGTTAAGGTTATTTTTCCATACTTTACTTTACTGCCACATGTATTATAAAATTTATAGAATAGGTCCGCTGCCACGTGTTTTTGATTACTCTCCACCTTCAAGTCCTCCCCTCTCTTCCTCTCCGCTCGGTGCCAAGGGACCATGGGGGAAGGGGCGGTGGATGACAGGACTTAGTCTTATAGACTAATGGTTTTCTTAACACATCATTTAGGGGATCGTGAAGCCCAGCATGGAGGAGCAGCCCCAGAGGTCTACCCGTTTTGAGATAGGGCAGTCTAGCTCAGGAGTTCATACAGCCGGGACCGTGAGTCTCGACCTTGAGTAGATGTTATGTTTTTTTTTGCTTCCGTATAAGTGATTTGTAGTGAGGACATGATGTACCAGGCATGAGCCCGTATTTTAGTACTCTGATATATTATTCTGTAGACACTCCCTTCGTGGAGATATTATTACTCTGATATGTGATTTTTCTATGGACTTGCTTTTACTTTATTGTGCTACCTTTCTGTGATCGAATTGGCGGGCAGAATCGGCGCTTTGCAGTGATGACCCTTCAGGGCGTGAAGGTGTCACCGCAAAGCGGCGATTCTGGGCCTAAGACCCTGGTGTTTTAAAAGAAAAAAAGGGGTCTTACAGTACTGAATGTCAGCTGAGTGCCCAAGTAAGTCTGCACTGATCTCTACTCCCTGGACATAAACTGTCAATCCCGATCCGATACGATCATCCTGGGTATGCCATGATAACATACGAACTGCTCCACGAATTTCCGAACCAGCACACCAACCGAGTCATCCTTCCTGATCGGAATAATTCTGGCTACCTTCGTCAGCCGGTCGACGATTACCCAGATTGAATCGTTTCCCGTCCGCGATCGGGGAAAGCCATGTATGAAGTCCATCACGATATCCTTAAATTTCCACTGCAATACCGGGAGTGGTTGCAACAATCCTATCGTGTTTCTACACTCTATTTTCACCAGCTGGCATGTATCGTAGTGGGTCAAGAAGTAGGTGATATCCTATTTTCATGCCTGGCCAGTACATGGTCTTCTTCAGATCCGCAGTCATCTTCATAACTCTCGAGTGTACCGAATACCAGTTGTAGTGGGCCTCCGTCATAATATCTTCCCGGACCTGGCCTCCCTCTGGTATATAAACTGATCCTCTGAAGCATACGAGGTTATCCCTTAGTGTGTAATCCCCAGCAGTACTTTCCTCCAAGGACCGGAATATCGCTCAAGCTTGATGTCCTGCCTCTGCACATCTCTTATAGGGTCTCAAATATCATATGTAGCGCTCAGCGCGGCTAAATACTCCTCATCAGCTCGGGGTCATCAAATGATACATGCGTGATGTGCATATCCTCTTATCCCTTCACCAGCTCCAGGGTCATAATCTGGGGTTCCGCTCCGGAGGTGACTGCTCTCCGACTTAGCCCATCGGCTACCACATTCACCTTCCCTAGGTGGTAGTGCATCTCATACTGGTAATCTGCTAGAAACTCCACCCATCACCTCTGCCTAATATTCTGCTCCTTTTGCGTGTCCATATACTTCAAATTTTTGTGATCAGAGTATATGTCGCAGTGGACACCGTACCAATAGTACCGCAAGACTTTTAGATCAAACACGACCGCTCCCATCTCTAAGTCATGAATTGGTTAGTTTTGCTCATGCTTCTTCAGCTGGCGGGAAGCATAAGCAATCGCGCGGCCTTTCTGCATCAGCACTGCACCCATTCCCTGGTAGGAACCGTCAGTGTAGACCTCGATTCCTTCTCTCACCGAAGGAAGGGAAATAATAGGAACCAAGGTGAGTCGATCCAGCATCTCCTGGAAAGCTGCCTCGCACTGCGGGGTCTAGATAAACGGCACATCCTAGAAAACTCCGCACGTCGGTGGCCGCCTTAAGTAGTGGCCAATCATGAACTGCCTGAATCTTGGCCGGGTCCACTGCAAACCCAGCTCCACTGATAATATGGCTAGGAAGGCCACCTCCTTCAACCAGAACTGGCATTTGTTGAACTTTACATAAAGATGGTGCTCCCATAGTCTCCGTAGAGTCAATGTCAGATGTCGTGTGGGCTCCTCATTCGTCCTCGAGTAGATGAGGATGCCGTCAATAAACACGTTGACGAACTCATAAAGATTAGCCGTGAACACCCGGTTCATGAGGCTCATGAATGCCTATGGTGCATTCGTGAGCCCGAATGGCATCACGGTAAACTAAAATAACCTATATCTACTACTGAAGGAAGTATTCAGAATGTCCTCCTCCCGAATCTACAGCTGGTAGTATCCCGCCCTCAAATCTAGTTTCGAGAAGAAATGTGGCCCCTCCAGCTGGTCAAATAGCTCATCTATCCTTGGCAGTGGATAGGAATTCTGGACTATCACTCTGTTTATAGCTCGGTAGTTGATGCATAATCTGAGTGTCCCGTCCTTCTTCTTGACGAACAGCACAGTGGCTCCCCATGGTGAAGAGCTCGGTCGGACAAATCCGGCTTCCACTAGCTCCTACAACTATCTTCAAAACTCCGTCAACTCCTTCGGGGCCATACGGTAAGGTGCTATAGATGCCGGCTTAGCCCCTGATACAAGCTGTATCTAGAAGTCCTGCTCTCGCTGTGGGGTAGCCCTGACCACTTCTCTTGGAATACGTTAGCAAAATCCCGTACCACCAGGATACCAAAGATGGAATACTTGGCCTTGACCATTTCAAACAGCACTTCATAGACTTTATCTCCCTACAGGAGGGCCTTGACGGCCTGCATAGATGATAACAAGAGAGGGGGAATAGGTCTAAAAGCTTCAATGACGACGTAGGAATCTCCATGCCTTACAGTTATCCTCTTTGACAGGCAATCGATCTGGGCATGGTTCCAATGATACCATGCCATGCCAAAGATCAGATCATAGGCTGGGTTCCTTAGGATCGTTGCTAGTGCTTCGAATGACTTTCCGCCGATCTCCACCTCCATGTTGCAGTGGGCAGAGGTGAATTGCTACAATCTATTTGGTAGTCGTATCCTCATCATCAAGCCTATGAATCGCTCCAAGCCTTCCAACCCTTCCACGAAGGCCTCCGACACGAATGAGTGCGAAGCAAACGTATCGAATAGAATATAAGCGGGTTTGCCGCTAATGAAGACAATGACTGTTATCACTTTCTTCAGATTCTGAGGTTGAGCCAGATCCAGTGCATACACTTGCTCTCTCTCCTGCATGCAGTCTCTTCCCTGGTATCCACGTCCTTGGACATATCCTCGGCCTCCAAAATCCTGAGCAGGCGGGGCAACCTATTGTGCTGGTAGGAGTCCCCCCTCATGGGGCTGTTTCTTTGGATATGCCTTACCTAATGTCAGTTGAAGCACTCTGTGTAGCGACCCTAGCCGATCCAACAAGATGATGTCACGACTCTTCTCTAGGAGACGCTACCGGGCTACATCCCAAGGACCCCAACCCCTCTCCAGCCCACTAACAGGTTTTTGGTGCCCACAACCTCCCTTTGATGAGAGAACTCGATAATTAAGTTGTTCTATACGGGGACTTCCCAAGAGGTCACCCATCCCAGTACTAATCTCGCCCAAGAACACTTAACTTTGGAGTTCTTTCACATATCGTCACCAATTGATCTGCAGCTCAATTGGTGATGAGAGTTGGAAAACCTCCATAGTTAAGAGTGCTCGGGCTGGTGTAGTACTGGGATGGGTAACCTCCTAGGAAGTCCCAGTATTGCGCGTTTAACCAGAGAGTTTCCCTCGTCAAAGGGAGGCTGTGGCCACCAACAACTCGCTAGTAGGCTAGAGAGGGGTTGGGGTGCTATGACAGCAGCTCAGTAACATGCTCGCTAATAGACCACTCTGGTGTAGTGGAGAGGTGTTACCATAAAAGTGCACTTTTTATTGTAATGCCCAGCCAAGCACCAAACACTGCCCATGCACGTTATCGGGCAGTAGCCCAAACACCCCAACCCATCTGCGGTCCACTGATGGGTTGATGGTGGCCGTAGCCCACCTTAGTTGAGTCAAACTCAATAGTCAAGCCCGCACTATGGGGACTTCCCAGGAAGTCACCCATCCCAGTACTACTCCAGCCCGAGCATGCTTAACTATGGAGTTTTTCCAACTCTCATCACCAATTGAGCTGGGAAGTCCCCATAGTGCGGGCTTGACTATCGAGTTTGACTCATCTTAGGGGGGTTATGGCCACCAACAACCCGTCAGTCTACCAGATATGGGTTGGGGTGTTTGGGCTCCAGCCCAGTAATGTGTCTGGCCTGCTTGGCGGGGCGTTACACTCTGGCGGGGGATATGTCGTACCCTCGGGTCTCTATATCTCCCGCATCTAGAGAGGTTGAGGAGCCATTACCACTTGCTCCCTCAGCTCCTATTTCACCTACAGACGAGGCTGGTCCTCTGCCCTTCTCCCATCTCTCCCATCAGTAAAGCAGCCCCGTCGCTGATAAATTTTGGCTACCCGGCCCTGATCCTCAGTTGGCCGCTTCCGGCCTCGAGTAGTGTACCAATCTGCATAAATCCTCTTCTCAATCTCTAATATCCGAGGAATACCACGTTGGATAAAAACAGAAGAGCCTCTCTCAGATCCTCTCACAGGCCCTTATAGAACCTCTTGGTGTATCCTGCCTCATCCAACTGATAAGAATCCACAAACCGGGCTAGATGATTGAACTCCTGATTGTACTCCACCACTGTCTTGTTGTCTTGCCTCAATTGTAAAAATCATTCTTCCAGCTCATCTCTAGCCGACTAGGGAACAAAATGCCCCAACAGTGCGGCCCTAAACTCCTCCCAAGCAATCTCTACAACCTTTCTATCAGCAAACGTCATGTCCAGCTTTGTATTAAACCATCTCTTGGCATGGGTCTCCAAGCAAGAGACCACCAAATGCAACCTCTCCTCCCATGGGCACCGTATCCTGGTCAGCATATCATACATGATGTCCAACCACTCCTCCGTCCGAATAGCCGACTCTGTCCCCAAATATGACGGGGGAGAAATTCCTCGAAAAATACTCAACCAATTGGCCCCTAGGTTTGGATGCGGTGCCGGAACCTGCTGGGCCTAGAAAGCCTCTAGAATAGATGTTAGGGCCTGCCCCATCTCTGACTATAGGAACAGAGTTGGAGCAAGGGGAACTGGTGCAACATTCGAATCTTGCTGGACTCCGCCCTGTGGTGTAAGATGTATTGTAGGCTGCACCACAACGACCATTGTAAGTAAATGACTCAAACCTAATTAAAAAGTGGACAATTTACATGTGATCTGGCATATTGGCACACCACTACTTCCACTACTTAGTTTGTCCCCAATCTAAACTCGTGCGGGGGTGACCTAGGGATTATGGACTACTACTTTTTTGATCGAGGTTTGCCTCTGATACCACTTATAAGACTCAAATTTTTTTTTAAACCACCGGGGTCTTAAGCTAAGAACTGCCATTTTGCGGTGAAACCTTCACTCCCGGGAAGGTCGTCACTATAAAATGTCGCTCCTACCGGCCAAAACGATCATAGAAGAGTAGCAAAAGAGTAAAAGACATGTCCACAGTAATTACAAATATAGTAAATAATCTCTACGAAGGGAGAGTCCACAGTAATAAAAATAAAAATACTGAAAATAGGGCTCATGCTCGATACATCAGAGTACTCACTACAAATCACTCAGTGCGAAAGCAAAAACTAAACATCTACTAACGATCAGGACTCACAGTCCCAGCTGTCTGAACTCCGGTGCTAGACTGTCACATCTCCAACCGTGCAGACCTCCGGGGCTGCTCCTCCATGCTGGGCTCCAGAGTCCCCTAAAATGATGTGGTTCGAAAACGGTTAGTCCAAAAGACTATGTCCTATCATCCCTCATCCCTTCCCCATGGCTCCTAGTCACCGAGCGGGGAGGAGTAAAGAAGAGGTAATGAAGGTGGGGAATAACAAAGTAACAGGTGACGGCGGAACTAATCTAGCAGTTCTAAGAGTATATGTGATAATAATGATATTATGTAAGACAAAACATATAATAAGTAACCTTAACTTATATGAGAACGCATAAGATAAGGGATCTTATGCAGGGCTCCTATTGTATAAAAATTCTCGTACCAATTTATACGATAGGGTGTTGGTTTTTAGCAAGCCATTATATATCTACAGAGTAAAAACCTTAACTTATAAGCACGCTCACGCGAGCTTATAAACTAAGGGGTCATTTTATAGGGCCTATTGTATAAAAAGTCCCATACCAATTTATAGAATAGGTGTCAAGGGTTAAATGCAATAGTTATGCCATGACTTGCAAGTATGCTATGATGTGGATCATGCAAATGAAGCACACCCACTCGACTCTGTGCACACAGACCTCTAGTTCATCCTTTCTGGAGCCTAGCCTCCCGGGATACCTCCGTAGTGGCAAACAAAAGTAGTGGTTTGGGCCCCGCCCACCTTTAAACCGGTAATTGCACTACCATTCAGACCTATCGTGCGCCTCGATGCTGGTGCACTAAGAGGAGCTCCAGCGTACTCTTGCCGGCTGGCGCACCGGACATAATTTGGCGAACTACAAAACCACACTTGTCGAGTCAATGTATTTGCGTCGGTGCATTGACCCTTCAACAATGAAGACCCACCATCTTATATTCTATGCAAATGCAAACTTGATGTATCAACTACCGAGCCAAAGCTCCCCGGACTATCCCGTCCGTCATAATTATCTACTGAGCCTTCAGCTTCCCGGGCCATCCTACCCATTTCCACAACCACTGAGCCTATCGCCCGAATATCAAAGTCAACCTAACATCCCGAGACACCGGGGTGTGTGAATGTGATCTCTAGTTATACTATTTACTTTTGCAGTTTATTTTGCCTACAGGTTAGGTTAGCCAAGGACTTCCCCCGGCATACCCCGTGAAGGGCTCTCAAAGTGCACTAGGAACTATGATGGTAGCTGAAGCCCACCGTTCCCTTTCTCAAGGTGATGGGACTGCGAGCGGACTCTTATTTAGGTGGTTGGTGGGATAAGTAGACTGTCGCAGACTTGCTAAAAAGCGAGTTTTTATCGAAAAGAGGCAAGTGCACCTATCGCATGTATTACTCGATATTCGGGAGAATACCGAGGTTGTATTATTATCAGGGTCGGGTTGATTATTCCTACTCCTCTAGGAGGACTATTATTTTACTGAAAGTAAGGTGGATTTTTGTTTGTCACTAAAAATGAAAATAAAAAGAAGGCAAAAAATTACTTGGATTATTCGATGACGGGTTAACGCTCGGCATCAAAACGGATTAACACTAAAAAAACTTTTAATAATTATTTAACTTAGTGTTCAAATTAATAAAAGTTAACTTGGCCGTGGAGGTTCAAGAAATATGAGCACACCTATCTCTAGGTAATGTCGCTAACCTGAACATTAAGACTATTCGACCGAACGTTTGTCCGATGAACTATGCTTCTCCTCTCTCGAGGGTATGTTCGTAATTCTATTTACCCAAGGGGGATTGGTCCAAACGCATAGTCGGTCGGCTAGCTACCGTATGGATAACGGAAATAGAGCCCACATATCGATATGTTGCCCTACGCATTGTTAACCCGGGGCAAACCTTAAGTCCAAAATTCAAAGTGAAAATAAAGAACTTTAATTAATTAAAATCATTTTATATGTCCCAATGCTCTTCGATGCTAAGGGTTAAAAACGATTAGCCACTCATCAGTATGGGGACGACTTTATAGTTTTAATGAGGCGCGAGTTCGAGATTAAACGCTAAAGGATTATAAGAAGAAAACATAAACAACACAACGTTAGAAGAATTGAAAAGCTAACTTAAACGAGAACTGATGATCATTTTCACAAAGCCTAACCTTGATGCGGAGTCATTCTACGTTTTATCGTAACTATGTAGATGGGCATAAGCTAGATTGAATTATCTTTCAGGCAAGTGCACCTATCAATCATAGTATAAGAGAAGCTTACATCTCGTATCGTATTCCACAGGGTCCTTTCAACTACTTGTACTCACTCTCACTCTGTTATCATACCTACATTTAAAATTTCGTTCTAACATAGATTAATCCTAACAATGACTACTTGGATAAAAATTATATTGGAGAGTTACAAAAATAATTTCAAGCCGAAAGTTAAAGGCGTTCAATGAACATCATCATTTTATGTAATCATGAAATAACAAAACTATCAAATTCATTGTATTGTAAAAGGTTAAACTGATTATCAAATTCTCTCTCGAGCAATTTGAAATTTAAATCTAAGTTAAGTAAATCTTCTCTCGAACAATTTACAATACTCAAATTTGCATTGAATGAAATACCCTATCTACTACCTAGATTCATGGAACTTTATCTCTAAAATACCATAATTCCATCATTTCGTATTCTAATTTTCCAAGAGACATATCTCTCGATCATGAATTTTAGATTACAAAGAGAAATAACACATAAATATGAAGATTTAACCATCATCCAAAGAATCCAATTTCTCAATCTAGACATTTGGAATTCATGTAAAAGTAAATAATCATTCATAACAAGGATAATCCTCAATGTTTGCAAACCCATATACGAACAAAATACCATGAAATTGATTAAAACAAGAAGATACATGATTACTAATTTGTTCAAACACATTGTTCATGAAAATTAAAAGATAAATAAAATTGGATTACCAAGAGAGATACAAGATTAAATGAGATAAATTGAAGAATAAATGCATACGAATATCTCTTTCAAGCCTTCCTTCTCTTGGGTGCTCCACTTTCGTTCTCCAGAAAATCTCCAAACAAAATTGATCCAAAAGTCCAGAATACAATTTTTCTCTAGGTTTTTATAGTCTCATAGCAAACATGGTCGAACACGGGTTCTGACAAGGCCGTGTTGTAGGCCGTGTCGGCAGTTCCAAGGCAGTTCCACACGAGCAGACGTGTTTGGTCATGGGCCGTGTTGGATGACACGGGTACTGACACGGCCGTATTGGAGAACACGGCCGTGTTGTTCTTCATGTTCTTCGGGCACGGGTAGGCCGGATTTAATTCTTCAATTTGTCCCGAGAAGGGCACAGTCTGGACACACGGGCGTGTTCAGACCCGTGTGAACAAATAGTTCCAGCTAGGATAGAACACGGGTAGGCATACGAGCGTGTTCCTACCCGTGTTCGACCAGTTCTTCTGCTTTGATCAGCCCTCCTGGTCCCGTCAACTCCCCTGTTTGCTCCAATACTTTTAGTTCCACTGATTATTCATACCTGCATTAGAAAAATGACGTAGTAAGTGGGGAGTTCAATACATAAAATAGTAAAGACTCTGACCTATGCTCTACTATTCATGACAATACCAATTCTCAACTATTTTGCGCAATTACTTGAGTAAAGAGGTAGAAAACAGTGGACATGATTACAATTATGATAGTCAGAATCTATCATAATTGTACTCATCAAATATCCCCAGACTTGAGTGTTTGCTTGTCCCTAAGCAAACTAATTCAAACAATTGAGTTACCGATACATAATTCTACTTCCGCACACTGATTGTTTTGAATTCAAATAGAAATTTGATGCTGTAATTGTATAGGAAATAGTATAGCAGACTTTTCTAAATATAACTTTTTCTTAAAAATTGCTCCAATACATATCTTAACTATTTTTCGCTCTTTCTTAGAATTAGGATTATCGTTATCCATTACTATTGTAAGGAGAAAAGAATAATCTTAATAACATATGCATTAGTCTTTCAAAACTTAAACATACCCCTATTGATAATCATACACTTTCCTTTACACACCCTCTCCACAGCACTAATGAGAATTAGTAAAGTTGGATCCTTAGGACTTGTATGGTGGTGTAACCTTTTTAGCTTAGGATAGGTAATTATAGGTGGGGTAAGCAACTAAAAAAAATAACTCGACGGGTTTTTTTTTCTTTGCACACCTAGATCACAATTGAGCCCTTGGTATGGTCAATACCTTAACAAACATTGATATTCTACGAGCACCCCCAGACTTTGCACGTATTATACTTCCCATATATTTTTTCTTTGTTTCTTAACCAAAGGTCCATAGTAGGGATCATTCTGAATGGGTGCAAAGTCACATTCACTCAGGCCACATATCACTATGTTTTTGTTTTTAGGGACTTCATAGTAGGGATCATTCCGAATGGGTGCAAGTGTACACGCACTCAGGCCACATATCACTATGAAAATTCATTTCATGACGAACTCAATGATAGGTGTGCTACTAGGTGAGGATTTGCATTGGTGAATTTTAGAGTTGGAATATCACAAAAATATAGGGATACGGTCCAAAATGGGTGAGCAAGGGTATAATGTTTAAGGTTTTGGGATGTGAACGGCTCAATCTATCCAAAAGGAGGCCTAAGTCATTTCCACCTTTACTAATTAACATGTGCAAAAGGTTTGAGGATCGTTGGTTAGTTCTAGACACCAATAGAGAAAAGTTTTGTTATTTTATTTTGATCTCCTAATACACAATTATCAAAATATTGCATTCATTGACTCACTTTAGTATAGATAAATATATTTTCTAAAATGGAGTGATTAATAGTTAATAATATAAAGGCCAATATTTTTAAACCAAATTTTATGGAGAAAAGTAGGCTAATGAATTTCTATACGTAGTTACTAATCAACAAATTTGAACACGAATTCGGTTTAATCAGCGTGCGAAAGTAAATTAGATAGTTATATTCTCAATGAGTGAAGTACGGAAAGCTTAAAGAAAAGTAATAGAATGCTGTGATAGAGAAAGAGAGTACTATGATAGAGATAATATCAGTAACTGTAATCATGCACCCCACTGTCAACACCAATACACCCAGACTTGTGTTGCAATGTCCTCATTGCAAAAAAAATTAAAAAAAAATTGAGGTTATTATTGCACCAGGATAGAGAGAACTGATGATCATGAATATAAAGGAGCACAGAACAAAACAATGAGCAAAAAAAAATACTTCTAGATATACTGTATATGCTAATACAAGATCATGATAATAACAATAAAAAGGATACAACGATACAGGGATATAAAATCAAAAATACATAGGTGTATCATCCTGGTCAGCCGGATCATCCTGAGTGCGATATCGATGAGGAGCTGCTCGTGGTGGGCTAGTAATCCCTAAGTGTTGCCGGATCTAATATATGACGTCCTCAGTCCGCTACTGCGTCTCCTCGATACGCTGAAGGCGCGGCGATAGCTGAGTGTCATAGAAGCGCTGGATCTCCTGTGCATATCGAGACTGCCGTGGAGGCTGGGCAGAAGAGGACTCCCCTGAGTATACGTCGAGCGGGGTGGGGGAATTAGAGGCTCATCGAGGTCTGGATCTACCTCCTCGTCGTCGTCGTGCACATGACATCCACGACTCGCAATGGTGTAATTAATCCCACCCCAGTCTTGACGTGCTGAAACGAGGCGGATGGATCGAAGACTTGCCATGGTGATGGGCATAGTCTTTGCTACCACCGTCATCGGGGGAAGAGGCAAGAATATGCCCATATTCCTTGCCAAGCGCATAATGTAAGGGGCTACACAAATGGACACGACGCGGGAGTTCTCCGCCTGATGAAGAATGAAGTGAGCAAGTATATAACCTAAGTGGATGGGGTAACGGGCTGTCATGCTTTGCAGATAAAGGATGTCCTGTCGGCTAACTACGCCGGAGCTTTCGCCCCGGACGCTCAGAGTATGGCTAAGCAGATGATGAACGTAATGTACGGCGGGGGAAACCAGCTTTGAGGCCTTAGACCTCTTGGCTTCGTAGGGCTCGGTGTCAAAAGAGAGACGGCGCCAAATATCGCCCGCCTGGTCGTGACTTGGGAGACTAAAATTCAGATCAGAGTAGGCATCACTAAAGAGGAATGCCACTTCGTACACTCCTAAATGTTGTGTAAATTGGATGTGAGATAGCGTATAGAAGGTGCCTCCTACCCGAAAGGAGATATTCCCCTCGGTTGGTCTTCCATTATCGGTCATGGAGGGTCGAAGGTTTAAATAGAAGGTGGACAAAAACTCGAGCGTGAGTTCGCGGAAACCTAACTCTTCTATTTCAAAAAAACCTTGCCACCCTATTACAGAAATTAATTCCTTAACATTGGCAGTAAGACCGATGGCTTCCAAGACGTCCCAGTCGATCATTCGTATGTCCTGAAATTTCTTGGCTTGCAGGCGGTTATAGCGGTTAGTATGCACTGCATCCGTGAAAACTAAGGGCTGAACGACGTCGCGTCTCTCAGTAGACAACGCTTGTAGTTCCGGTCTACGTCGGCGACCGCCTTGGCTACGTGAAGATGACATGATCTAAAAATAAAGGAACAAAATATTCTAAAGTGAATGAAGATGAAAAAAAAAATCAAATACATAAGAAGAGATTTGATGGATAAAAACCCAGGAATTTTACCGATGATGTAAATAGCGAAATGACGTGGCGATTGCACGAAATTGGGGGAGCTCCGGCTGTACTGGTTGCAGGAAGAAAAGGGGAGAAAGTGGAACTGATGGAATGAACTCCAAGAAATTTGCCCCTATAAAATGAAGTCTAACACGGGTGTACACACAACCGTGTGTGCACCCGTGTTAAGGAATCGACGAGGGCGGGAAACACGGTCTCCAAGGAGACGTGTGGTCATTTCACGAGAACTGCTCGTGTCAGTTGGACACGGTCAACAACACGGCCGTGTCCACAACCCGTGTGGTCAATCTGACAGGTGGTTGGATCGGACACGGTCCACAACACGGGTGTGTGTGGACCCGTGTCCTTCTCTGTATGAAATCGCTTTAATTGGCCTTATCGACACGGGTGTGCACATGGTTGGGTTAATACCCGTGTACATTAAAACACGGCCACAAACACGGTTGTGTGGAGACCCGTGTTATGCGCTAGAGTAACATTTAAATGGCGTTGAATGACACGGCAACGCACACGGGCGTGTATTTGCCCGTGTGGTGCTCTTTAAATTTCTGCCTTTCCTGGTTTAAATAGGGTGCACGGCTGGGTGACTGTGCCTGTGCTCGACACGGCCAAGCACATGTCCGTGTGCTTGGCCGTGTACTCTTCTTAAATAATGATTTCTCCTAAGTACTTTATTTTATTTTATTTTATTTTTCGGGGTAGAAATTTAAATAAAGTTTTCATTAAAATTTTTATAAACTATTTAGACAAGTTACTATTGAATTATATATATTGTTTCTTAGTCTAGATGAAGGCAGGATTCTAGGCGAGCAGAAGCTTGGGGAAGTGAACTATAATAAAGTTTTAACCGGTGCCCGTTGACTTTAAAATCTCCTTTGTCAGGGTGAGTTAGTTCGACGGTGCCATAGGGGAAAACTTTTTTAACTTGGAAGGGTCCGGACCACTTAGACCTAAGCTTTCCTGGGAATAGACGCAACCTAGAATTAAAAAGGAGAACCTGGTCACCCTCGTTGAATGTTTTGGTTTTTTGGAGGTGACGGTCATGTAATAATTTGGTTCTCTCCTTATAAATTCTGGAGTTCTCATATGCCATAGTCCTCCATTCGTCTAGTTCGTTAAGTTGAAGTTTTCGTTTTCCCCCTATAGAATTAGTATCAAAATTTAGAGATCGTATTGCCCAATATGTCTTGTGCTCTAATTCTATATGTAAGTGACAGGATTTACCATAGACTAATCTAAAGGGGGTGGTTCCTATAGGTGTTTTAAATGCGGTCCTATAAGCCCATAAACAATCGTTTAGTTTCCTAGACCATTGTTTTCTATTCCCTTCTATAGATTTTTCTAGGATACGTTTAAGTTCTCTATTGGATACCTCAACTTGACCACTCATCTGCGGATGATACGGTGTAGCTGTCCTATGTATGACTCCATATTTCTGCAATACCTTATCTAGCTGTAGATTGCAAAATTGAGAACCCCTATCGCTAATAAGTGTACGTGGTGTGCCAAATCGCGCAAATAGAGATTTCAGGAATTGAATTACTACTCTACTATCATTAGTAGGTAAAGCTTGCGCCTCAACCCACTTTGATACGTAATCTAAGGCTACCAAGATAAATTTATTCCCGAATGAAACTGGAAATGGACCCATAAAATCTATTCCCCACACATCAAATACTTCACATTCAAGAATAAAGTTTTGCGGCATTTCATGTAATTTAGAAATATTACCTGTTTTCTGACAAGAATCACATGAAAGGACATACCTTTGGGCATCCCTGAATAGAAGGGGCCAATAAAAACCCGAATCAAGAAACTTTTTCGCAGAGCGATTTGCTTTATAGTGACCACCAGTAGGACCTCAATGGCACTGCTCCAGGGTTTTCCACCCTTCCTCGGCTGATACACACCTTCGGATCACGGAATCTGCACATATCCGAAAAAGAAAAGGGTCCTCCCAAAAGTAATATTTCAAGTCGGAGAAAAATTTCTTTTTTTGCTGATATGAAAAATCCTGTGAGAGGACCTTAGCCACAAGATAGTTTGCATAATCTGCAAACCATGGATAATTATTGTTTACTTTCGAAGATAAGGCAAATAATGATTCCTCAGGGAATGCATCAGAAATTTCAGATTCTTCTAACATTGATCGTAATGGATTTTCTAAACGTGAAAGATGGTCTGCCGCTATGTTTTCTGCTCCTCGTTTATCCCTAATTTCCAAATCAAATTCTTGCACTGCCTTAACGAATGTGGGTGGTGGTAACTTTTCTATTGTCTCTATCTTCGCTCTATCTACTTGAATTCCATGATTGGAGATTTTATGACCAAGTACTAACCCTTCTTGTACCATAAAATGGCACTTCTCCCAGCTAAGTACTAAGTTTGTTTCCTCACACCTCCTCAAAACTTTTCCTAAATTATTCAAACATAAATCAAAGGAATCTCCAAAGACGGAGAAGTCATCCATAAACACTTCCATGATATCTTCAACATACTCATTGAAGATGGCCAACATGCATCGTTGGAAAGTAGCGGGGGCATTACATAGACTGAAAGGCATACGCCTATAGGCAAAGGTGCCGAATGGGCACGTGAACGTTGTTTTCTCTTAGTCTTCTGGGGCTATTGGGATTTGGAAATACCCAGAAAGTCCATCTAGAAAACAAAAATACGCATGCCCTGACAAGCGTTCTAATATTTGGTCGATAAAGGGTAAAGGGAAGTGGTCCTTCCTAGTGGCATCGTTTAGCTTCCTATAGTCTATACAGACACGCCAACCTGTTATTGTTCGCGTTGGAATTAATTCATTTTTATCGTTTGCTACCACAGTTAAACCACCCTTCTTAGGAACGACTTGGACAGGACTAACCCATGAACTATCGGAGATAGGGTATATCATACCAGCATCTAATAATTTAACAATTTCAGCCTTAACTACCTCTTTCATATTAGGATTAAGCCTACGTTGCGGTTGAATAGATGACTTATAGTTTTCTTCCAAAAGGATTTTATGAGTGCAAAAACTAGGATTAATACCTTTTATATCAGATATTTGCCAGGCTATTGCACCTTTATATTTTTTCAACACAGTTAATAATTTTGTTTTTTCAATCTCAGAAAGATGAGAAGAAATGATAACTGGGTAAGACGAATTAGTGCCTAAGAATGCATACTCAAGATGATCCGGTAAATTTTTTAATTCAACTACAGGTGGATTCTTAGTTTTTTTCTTAAGAACTTCATGTTTTCCTTCTGTAAGTAAGTTATATTCAGTATTTCCATTCATCGAAACTGAGCTATCTAGAAAAAATAAATGATCAACAATGTCTTCACTAGTTTCATCTTCTAGAAAGCAATTAGTAATGCAAATTTCTAAAGGGTCTTTATAATAAAAATTAGAATCAATAGAATTCATTAAATCATCAACACCATAAGAAAAGTAGCAACAATCATCACTATCCAAAGATTGTTTCATAGTATTACCAATTTGAAAAGTGACTTCATCCTCCCCTACTCTCAAAACTAATTTACCATCAAAAACATCAATAAGAGCTCTAGAAGTGGCTAGAAATGGACGACCAAGTATAAGTGGTACTTCTATATTTTCGTCCATATCTAAAATAACAAAATCGGCAGGAAATATAAATTTGTCTACCTTAACTAATACATCCTCCACTATACCTCTTGGGTACTTAACCGACCTATCTGCCAACTGGATGCTCATCCTAGTCGGGCTAAGTTCCCCTAGGCCTAGTTTCAAATATAATTTACAAGGCATCAAATTTATACTATCTCCTAAATCCGCTAAAGCTTTATTAACTTGCAAATCACTGATTAAACATGGAATTGAAAAAGAACCGGGATCCTTAAGTTTTTGTGGTAATTTATTTTGTAAAATAGCATAGCATTCTTCACTAAGTGTAACTAAAGATAATTCTTCTATTTTCCTTTTATTAGAAATTAAATCCTTCAAAAATTTTGCATACTTGGGCATTTGAATAATATCAGAAAAAGGTAAATTAACATGCAATTGTTTAATCATAGATAAAAATTTACCATATTGCGCATCCATGCGCTCCTTGTTTATCTTTGCTGGATATGGTACGGCTGGTTGATATTCCATTGGTGTCATGTTCGGTGCTTCTCCACTGGACTCCTCTTGAGGTGCATCCTATGCAAGCCTTGGGTCTTGTAATTCCTTCCCGCTCCTTAACTGAATTGCTCTTGCATGCTCCTTTGGATTTGTCTCAGTATTTCCTGGAAGTGTCCCTTGTTGTCTCTCTGATACCATCCTTGCCAACTGCCCAATCTGATTCTCCAAATTTCGAATAGAACCCTCTTGATTACGGAAGGCAACATCGGTAGTTTGTATGAACTTTGTAAGGACATCTTCTAATGTTTGTTTCCTTGGCTCCAATTGTTGTTGTTGTTGTCCAAACATGGGTTGTTTGCCTTGGTTGTCGTGCCCTCCCCAAGAGAAATTGGGGTGGTTCCTCCATCCTAGGTTGTATGTAAAACTATATGGGTTGTTTGCAGGATTGAAAGGTGGTTTGGGATTATTACCCATGTAGTCTACATGTTCTTGCACTTGAGGTTCACCATTAGGTATTCCAACAAGGGAAGGGTCCCATTGTTGAGTTACCATGGGGGGCGTAGCTAAAGAAAGGTTGTCCATCTTTTGATGGAGCTTCTCCACTTAAATTGCTAAGGCTGTTACGACATCCACTTCATACATTCCGGTAGGCTTAGTAGACTTTGGCCGCACGATAGTCCATTGGTAGCTATTCATTGCCATTTTTTCTATCAACTGCTGGGCGGCCTCAGGTGTCTTATTGTTCAAGGTGCCTCCACTAGTCGCATCAATCATCTGTCTGGTGGCTGGATTTAGACCATTGTAGAAGGTCTGAATCTGAAGCCAAGAAGGTAAGGCATGATGGGGGCATCTGCTTAATAATTCTTTGAATCGTTCCCAAGTATCGTACAATGATTCAGCCTCCAATTGAACATACGTAGAGATGTCGTTTCTTAACTTTGCGGTCTTTGCCGGTGGAAAATACTTCATCAAAAACTTCTCAAACATCATGTCCCAAGTAGTAATGGAACCTCGAGGTAACGAATTGAGCCACTGCTTTGCCTTATGCCTTAATGAGAATGGGAACAATCTCAATCTAATGGCATCGTTGGAGACACCATTAATCTTGAAAGTATCACATATCTCTAAGAATCCGGCTAAGTGAGTATTGGGGTCCTCGTCTTGTAAGCCATCATATTGAACATATTGTTGCACCATTTATATCACGCTCGGCTTCAGTTCGAAATTATTGGTTGGAATGGGAGGTCGAACAATGCTTGACCCAGTTCCTTGGAGATTAGGTCTAGCAAAGTCAGACATGGTTTGCTCATTTTGGTTTGCCATGATATCTAAATCCTCAGGATGGTGTTCTTCTTGATTCACTGTTTCTTCTTCTGACAGTTCGGTTACAATATCTGTGGTGTTAATACCCACGTCTCTTTGATTGGTGTTATGAATAATTCGTTCTGGATCAGATTGAAATGATTCTAGCACAGAATTTCTTGCCCTGGTCATAGACTAACAGACTACAAAACAGAGATTAAATAATATAATTATACTATAAACTATATTACATATATTTATCAGTAAACAAAAATGGTAGATTAATAAAGTTAAAGCTTTTAAAATATTAAAAAGGGATCCCCGGCAACGTCGCCAAAAACTTGATGATCATTTTCACAAAGCCTAACCTTGATGCGGAGTCATTCTACGTTTTATCGTAACTATGTAGATGGGCATAAGCTAGATTGAAATATCTTTCAGGCAAGTGCACCAATCAATCATAGTATAAGAGAAGCTTACATCTCGTATCGTATTCCATAGGGTCCTTTTAACTACTTGTACTCACTCTCACTCTGTTATCATACCTACATTTAAAATTTCGTTCTAACATAGATTAATCCTAACTATGACTACTTGGATAAAAATTATATTGGAGAGTTACAAAAATAATTTCAAGCCGAAAGTTAAAGGCGTTCAATGAACATCATCATTTTATGTAATCATGAAATAACAAAACTATCAAATTCATTGTATTGTAAAAGGTTAAACTGATTATCAAATTCTCTCTCGAGCAATTTGAAATTTAAATCTAAGTTAAGTAAATCTTCTCTCGAACAATTTACAATACTCAAATTTGCATTTAATGAAATACCCTATCTACTACCTAGATTCATGGAACTTTATCTCTAAAATACCATAATTCCATCATTTCGTATTCTAATTTTTCAAGAAACATATCTCTCGATCATGAATTTTAGATTACAAAGAGAAATAACACATAAATATGAAGATTTAACCATCATCCAAAGAATCCAATTTCTCAATCTAGACATTTGGAATTCATGTAAAAGTAAATAATCATTCATAACAAGGATAATCCTCAATGTTTGCAAACCCATATACGAACAAAATACCATGAAATTGATTAAAACAAGAAGATACATGATTACTAATTTGTTCAAACACATTGTTCATGAAAATTAAAAGATAAATAAAGTTGGATTACCAAGAGAGATACAAGATTAAATGAGATAAATTGAAGAATAAATGCATACGAATATCTCTTTCAAGCCTTCCTTCTCTTGGGTGCTCCACTTTCGTTCTCCAGAAAATCTCCAAACAAAATTGATCCAAAAGTCCAGAATACAATTTTTCTCCAGGTTTTTATAGTCTCATAGCAAACATGGTCGAACACAAGTTCCGACACGGCCGTGTTGCAGGCCGTGTCGGTAGTTCCAAGGCAGTTCCACACGAGCAGACGTGTTTGGTCATGGGCCGTGTTGGATGACACGGGTACTGACACGGCCGTGTTGGAGAACACGGCCGTATTGTTCTTCATGTTCTTCGGACACGGGTAGGCCGAATTTAATTCTTCAATTTTTCTCGAGAAGGACACGGTCTAGACACACGGGCGTGTTAAGACCCGTGTGAACAAATAGTTCCAGCTAGGATAGAACACGGGTAGGCACACAGGCATGTTCCTACCCGTGTTCGACCAATTCTTCTGCTTTGATCAGCCCTCCTGGTCCCGTCAACTCCCCTGTTTGCTCCAAGACTTTTAGTTCCACTGATTAGTCGTACCTGCATTAGAAAAATGACGTAGTAAGTGGGGAGTTCAATACATAAAATAGTAAAGACTCTAACCTATGCTCTACTATTCATGACAATACCAATTCTCAACTATTTTGCGCAATTACTTGAGTAAAGAGGTAGAAAACAGTGGACATGATTACAATTATGATAGTCAGAATCTATCATAATTGTATTCATCAAGAACCCACACACACTTCAAGCCCATAAAACAAATATAGTAAAGTCAAGTCCTTCTCAAATGAGTAGGTGGGAAATGAAAACACATCGTTTAACTCTTAACGAGTAGGCAAAAATAAATGCATGTACAAGTTCTACTCAAATGAGTAGATGGTAAATGACAAGTCTTACTTGAATGAGTAGGACGGAAATGAAAACACGCCATTTAACTCTTAACGAGTAGGCGAAAATAAATGTGCACACGCACACACTCTACATGAATTGAAAGAAAGCAATAAGATTTACCCCAACACACATACACTCTACATGATCGAAAAAAGCAATAAAATTATCTCCTACACCCACACTCTCGACATAATTGACGAATACGTTAAAATAAAGCAAGAAAATTTATCTCCTACACTCACACACTCTACATAATTGAAGTAAGCATTAAAAATTTATTCTCATACACTCACATACACAACATGAAATTTAAAAGAAAAAAATTAAAACCAAACTCATACACTCACTAATTAAAAACAAAATGAAAGTTACCTAAAAATTAAAATAACAACTTTTCTATTCTTAAACTTTACTAAAAAAACATAAAAAGAACAAATAAAAACTAATTGATTAAAAGTTTTTCAAAATATAGCTAAAATCAAAGGTGCTCAAGAATAAAAATTATAACTTTTTCATTCTTAAGAGTTCATAAAAGTGATAAAAAAGTTAAAATAAAATTTAAAAGAACAAAAAGGTTTTACAATCCTAAAAAAAGATAAGTAAAAAAAATCAAAAACAATTTAAAACCTATTTTATAATTCATAAGAACGAATATTAAAACTCTAAAAAAAGGGACTTTGAGAAAAAGAGAAAAATTTAACACAACATTTTATTTAGAAATAAAATCTATACAAAAACCTAACATGGAGACAAACTAAAAAAAACATAAAAACTAAACAAGTTACACTCATACACACACAAAAACTTTTCATAAAGAGAAATACAAAGAAATAAAATGGGATAAAATGAAGAAGATAGTGGGCACACAAGTTCATTCCAAAGGCATTTAAGAAGAGAAAAGCTAACATATTTCTTTTATTAAAATGAACTATTACAAAGCTAATACAAACATAAAAAGAGAGGGGGAGAAAGTTCTCCTTACATGGCAATGAAATACACCAAGCAGCCCACAAAACACACAAAAATGGCTCAAAAAAGTGAACCCTTGGTCATTACAGAAATTTTTTGCTTATAGAAAAAAAAGTTCGAGTTGACACGGGCGTGTCGGTAAGCGTGACATGGGCGTGTCGAAAGTGGTGTGTTGGAGAAGTCAAAATTCGGTCACTGACCGATTTATGGGGGAAGCTGGAGCGGACACGTGTAGATCACGGGTGTATCAGGAGGTGTGATACGGGCGTGTTGGGAAGCCTTGCAAATTGATGTCGGCAGGAGATGTGTCTAGCTAGGGACACGAGTGTTGAATACGGGTGTGTTGGTAAGTGTGTCCTTGTCGGGTTGAAGAAGGTTCAACTTTGATCTGGAAGCGTCGAGTGAGCGACACGGCCGTGTCGAGTCTTCGGACACGGGCGTGTCCTGCTCGAGTTGATGAAGGTTGAGCATCGAGCAGCGGGCATTGAGTGTCGTACAGTGAAGGCGTTGAGTGTCGAGTAGATGGCGTTTAGTGTGTTCTGTCTCGACGACATTGAGTGTTGAGTAGCTGACAGCGTTGAGTGTTGAATAGTGAAGGCGTTGAGTGTGTTCTATCTCGATGGCATTGAGTGGTGTGACATGGGCGTGTCGGTTTGAGTGACACGGGCGTGTTAGGTCATTTTTTGATAATTTCTGAAAAATTTCAGAAATCAAAATAAAAGCTGAGTTAGGTAAATATTTTCAAAAAGAAACATATTTATAAACAAAAAATAACTTAAAACTTAAAATAAGAACTAAAATGATATAAATAAAGTATTGAAATATGCGTATATTTACAACTCATGAAATACCTCCATACCTAAGCTTTTGCTATTCCAAAGCAAAAGTTTGAGGTGAACATATAAGGAATTAAAAAAAACTCTAAGTTTAACTACCGCTTAATTAACTATAAGAGAGATCTAAATAAATATACGGGTTATAAGAGTTAAGTCATAAAATTATGTAGATGATTTAAATAGGGCAAAAGTTTTGGCCGAATGACTTCTTGATGTAATCAAATAGAAAATAATAATTGTAATGGTTAGATTAACAAAAATAGTTTGGAATTATATGAACTTTAACTTATAGGAGTTTTACGGGAAATAATGTAATTTACAAATTATGGTCTCAAAAAGATTTTTGAATTAATTCTAGAGTCGTGAAATTTGCTGAGGGGGTTTGACGGTTTTTGATGTGGCTTGGATTTTGAAGGGAGGAAATTTTTTTCTCGAAGCTCCATTTTTCCTTTTGGATTACTAGGAAAATGTAATATTAATTTCCTAATATGATTTTATCTTCTTTTTCAACTGCATAATAATAAAATTAACCCAATTTATAGGTGTAGGAGTAATGAATTTTATGTTCTTACTCCATAACATATAATATTTTTAAATTATTGGGTGCCTATGTTTAAGGGTAAAAGTTGTATGTTGCTAAGTAAGACATGATAAATAAGGGGAGAAGAGAAAACTAGAATTTTAATTAAAAAATTTTGAGAGCAATTTTTATAAATTGTACGTTCTAATTTTTTAGAAAACTAAACGTAAACATAATTGAATTCTATAGTCGTTACTTTCTAACATAATACACATGCTCCTATCAATGAAAAATTAGAAATAGTGTCTAAAACGAGTCCGCTATTTTTAACAAAGCATAATGAATTCTTTAAAACATAACCCCGGCTATTTAAATTTAAATCAATAATTAACAAACGAATAGTGAACAAAGAATTAATAAAATTCACATATAAATAAACTCAAAACAAAATTTTTGGATAGCAAGAAAATTGAGAAAGGTATATTTGATTTATTTATTTTATAAAAAATATATATTTTTTTAATTATTAAATTTATTATCTTTTTTTTGTATTTTTGTATTTATTTCTTTAATATATACATACTAAAGAAAGGAAAATGCGAAAATAAAATTTTTTTTTACATTTTTAAGTTTTGCGAAATTTTTTGTATTTTTAAGAACATTTTCATTCTATTTAAAAAAATTGGGAAAAAAGAGAAGTTATTTACAAGAATGAGAGCGAAAAGGGGGGAGAGAAGAGTATTTACAAAAAACATTTTTACAAAAATTTGTCTACAAAAAATATTTACATAGTAAAACAAAATATTTTTGGAATTTTTGTCTTTATAATTTTTGTTTTTTTTTGTTTTGGAAATAGAAGTGCAAATAAGAGAAGTGCAGAAAAAAAAACAGGAAAAGCACGAAAACACTCCCATACATAGTTCCAACATTATCCCCAATGTTATAAGATAAGTATACGGAATGAGAAAATGATAGATGTTATATGTACAAAAAGATAGAGGGAGGGTAGAAACGTCCCTAATGCGTGTTCGGGGAAGCCCATTTAGAAACCCTGTATTTATTAGAAAAAGTAGCAAACATAATAAATAAAGAGCGAACAAGATAAGCGCGGGGTGCCTCCCAGGAGCGCTTTGTTTATAATCGTGTAGCTTTACTATTTTGGTGGGTTTATATATCGAGGACGGTTATGGTTTCGTTATGCTCGATCACAGGGTCGCCCGCTATTTATGACTTTAAACGATGATTGTTTACTTTAAACGAGCCTTTTTCCGATTGGGAGACGAGTATGGTCCCATATGGAAAAACGTCTTCAACTATGAAGGGACCAGACCATCTAAATTTTAGTTTTCTTTGAAAAACTTTAAGACGTGAATTTTTTATTTAGGTCTCGTTTGTCCAGAGAAAAAATTTTGGGGGACTTTATTTTTCGATCGTGATATAACTTAGAACGCTCCTATGCTGGCGTCGAGGTTTAAGAGTTTTAAAGCCCCAAAATCGCAATGTTCTTGTTCTACGGGCAAATGACACGCTTTGCCATTGACAAATCGAAACAGAGTATAACCGTTTGCGGCTTTGTATGTCGTACGATACGCCCATAACGCATCGTCAAGTTTAACAAACAAATCTTTCCTATTCAGTAAAATAGTTTTTCCTAATATGCACTTAATCTCTCGATTTACTACCTCGACTTCGCCACTTATTTGCGGATGGTAGGGGGTGGCAAGTTTGTGCGTGAATCCGTATTTAGCTAATGTATTAGCCTTTAGAGCGTAACAGAATTGCGTTCCCCTATCACTAACATTTGCGCGATGGGTGCCGAAGTAAGAAAATAGTTTTTTAAGAAATGTAACGACGGCTCGCCCATTGTTGGTGGGGAGAGCTTGCGCTTCTGCCCACCTCGATACGTAGTCGACAGCCACTAAAATATACATATTTTTGAAAGACAGAGGTAGGAGGCCAACAAAATCTAAGCCCCATAAATCGAAGACTTCGCATTCTAAAAACATGTTTTGGGGCATCTCGTCGAAACGAGAGATGTTACCAGACCACTGACAGTTATCGCATGCGCACACAAAATTATGAGCGTCTTTGAAGAGAGTGGGCAAAAAGTAGCCCGCCTCTAGCGCCTTCCAAGAGGTCCGGTTTGCCTGATAATGCCCACCGGCTTGACCCTCATGGTAGTGCCTTAGAATTTGAAAGCACTAAAGACCCGCAACGCATCTTTGCACTGCTTGGTCCGCGCAGATAAGGAAAAGAAATGGGTCCTCCCAAAAGAAATTTTTTAAGTCAGAAATGAATTTCTTCTTTTGATGACTTGAAAACTCTTTTGGAAGCACCAGCGCTAGTTAGTAATTTTTAAATCTACGAACCAAGGCGAAGATGACAAAGAATTATGAATTGCTAGGAGGCGTTCCTCGGGGAATCTATCATTTATTTTAGATTCGATGAGCGCTTCCGTACTTGGATTTTCTAAATGGGACAGGTTGTCTGCTGCTAGATTTTCCGCGCCCTTCTTATCTCGGATCTCCAAATCAAACTCCTATAGGAGGAGAATCCATCGAAGAAGGTGGGGCTTCATATCATTTTTAGCTAATAAAAATATAAGGGTGGAGTGATCGGTAAATACGATAACTTTAGATAACGTTAAATACAGGCGAAACTTATCGAAAGCGAAAATGATGGCTAAGAGTTCCTTTTCTGTTGTCGTGTAGTTGAATTGTGTAGAAGTGAGCGTCTTGCTAGCATAATAAATTGAATGAAAATGTTTTTCTACGCGTTGGCCAAGAACGGCACCTAAGGCAATATCACTAGCGTCGCACAAAATCTCGAACGGTAGGGACCAATTACGGGCCATTAAAATGGGTGAGGTGATAAGTTTTTGTTTTATTAAATTAAAGACAGACTCGCATTTGGTACTAAAGATGAAATGTGATTCCTTTTCCAAGAGGTGAGTTAGCTACTTTGTAATTTTTGAAAAGTCTTGAATAAATTGTCAGTAAAAGCCCGCATGGCCTAAGAAACTCCTAATAGATTTTACGTTTGTTGGTTGCGGAAGTTTTTCTATGATTTCTACCATGGCCTTATCCACCTCCATCCCCTTAATCGAAATCTTATGACCGAGGACCAAACCTCCTCGAACCTTAAAGTTACATTTTTCCCAATTTAGAACAAGGCTTGTGTCCTCGCACCGTTGGAGGACACGATCTCAATTATGAAGGCAATCGGGAAAAGAGCGTCCAAAAACAGAAAAGTCATCCATAAAGTCTTCCAAAATGTATTCTACTAGCTCGCCAAAGATCGCTAGCATACATCTTTGGAATGTAGCTGGTGCATTGTAGAGTCCAAATGGCATTCTTCGGTATGCGAAGGTGCCAAAAGGGAAAGTAAAAGTTTTTTCTCTTGGTCATCGGGGGAAATAGGGATTTGGAAAAACCCCGATAAACCATCAAGAAAACAAACATATGGATGACCAGATAAAAACTCAAAAGTGTTGTCCAGAAATGGTAGTGCGAAATGGTCCTTGTGGGTGACATCATTATATTTTCTATAATCGATGCACACTCGCTAACCAGTAATAGTACGTGTTGGGACGAGCTCGTTATGCTCATTTGCCATTGCATTTAGACTGCCCTTCTTGGGCACGACATGCACGGGACTAACCCATGCACTGTCCGAAATAGGGTAGATAATCTCCGTATCTAACAACTTAATGATTGATGTGTCCTGTTTATATAGGGTTTTGCGGGCTCATCTGGGCTGGTTTTCTTGTCTTTGCACACCACTTTTGCGCTATTTTTTTGCTATTTCCCTCCTTATGCGCTTCATGGATTGTGTGCTTTGCTCGCCCTTAGGTGTGCAATTGCGCATTTGATTATTGGGGGTATGCACATGGTGCTCCCCAGGGCTTGCTCCGGTAGCTTTTAATGCATTTCTATATTGCCGGAGGGTCCTCCATTGCTTAGTTCTCCTTGCTTGCAGGTGGTCAGTTTTCTCCATTTCAGAGTTATGATTTTAGGAAAATGCACGACCGTGCATTTTCTTAGCGTACGGTTAGTTTTGGCTGTGCGTTTTCCATAGTTTATTCTGGAATAGTGACCAGCCCGTGTGAATGCTTCACGCACGGTTTCATCATGGTTAGCTTTTTTCGAAACAGTGCGCGAAGGAAACTCAAGGTTGGCTTGTAGCCTTCTTGTTTTTCCTGCGGTTTGAGATTATTGTGGTTACCCATTCGAATTACTTCATGCACAGGCGGATCACCCATGTGAGAAGGAAACGCACGGGTCAATGCTTCTTCCTCACAGCCTTTTGCATAAAGGAAATATCACACGGTTCGCGCACGGTCGTGCGCCAAACCGTGCGAGAACAATTTTCTTTTAATTTTCTATTTAAGCTATAGATTCTTCCATGGCAAGTGAGATTCTATAACACCCCTATTTGTCACATAGCATATAGCAGTAGGTCCGGCCGGGGCCCGACGCCATATACCACAGACAGACCGACGAGATACTAGATGAAACCATTCAACAAATACACACGTCCTAAACAGAGCATCTAGCGAAAGCAATTTATTAAGTTGCGAAAGTAAGAACCCAGCCACATGCATGAATGTCCACTAACAACCCAGAAGGAATAAACTACATAATACACAAAAGTACTGGCCTTATGGCCTTATAATAGTTCACCAAATTTAAATTGTGTCTTACAAACTTCGGCTCGCAAGCCGGCCACACATCATTTAAACAGGAAAACAAACAAGGCCATCGAGGGCCAGCTCAGCAACTTATGCTTTGGCCTGTTATTTGCCACTCAGCTCTATAACACCTGCAAGCACGATTCACCTCAACGGTAGCAAACACGAATAACGTTCAGCTAAAGCCGACCAAATTATTACGATTCCACCACAAAACTCGGGGCGACAAATCTCCTTCCCTGCACTTGTTAATGTAACAAGCAATATAGTGAATAAACACAATATCACTAGTACAGGCTCCCACGACCATACACCCCATGCTCTCATGGCACTAACTCGGTGAACCTGGTAAAAACCGCGGTCTCGCCACCATCCCTTGGACGACAAATTTCGTGTGCATTTAGCCTTTCCAACCTAAGTCTAAGGCTCGCACGACAATGCCAGTGGCCAGTCCCATTTTCAGGTATCTGTCGCCAAACCACATAGCCCGGGTCCGTTTCCACTTGTCGTTGCTCACTCCGCCTAGTCACTTTAAGATGTACGCGCGGGCGAAGCTTCTCCTACATCCCAAATTCTATCACACAAGCACATAACCCATTTATGTTAAAGGTTTGCTCCCTGACCACCAAGATGGCAGAAATGCGTTTCCACCTAGTTTTTCGGGTGCGCCTTGGGGTTAATACCCAAGAATCCCTGTTGCAATCTACCAGGTAGAATCCTGAAAATGACAAAAGGCACAGAGTCTTCTTCGGCCAACAATGCATAACAAAACATCACTGATCTAAACCAACATGTCCGGGTAGGCTTCACACACCATGCCTATGTCCGTACTACGATTCCGAACTCTAAACAAGGGGGACTTTACCTATCTACTTCAAGGAATACCGCAAACTCGCCGCACACTCGCGGGAGAGGGTTTTCCTATACAAAAGAAGAAGAGCTTCACATGCTCAAGATGAGAATCGTTAACCTAGTGTTTCTCCTCGGCTCCATGGAAAACTACGTGGATGAAAAGCACCGCGATGATCTTGCCTCCGCAGATCTAGGCTCGGTTTGCGATTTGGAGCTCTGAATCTCCTCCGGCGACCGGATCTCCCTCTTCGATCTTCCTCCTTGCTCTCCCTTATCTCTAGGATTTAGAAAGAGAATTGCCAAAGGAATTTGAGAGTTTAAACCCCCAATCCCGGCCTTAACCCTAGCATGGAGAGAACTGAGCCGTTAGATCCCAAAATAAGTAAACGAACGGCAACGATTCTCCCTGAAAAAAAACATCCTGGGTCAAACACGGCTTGCGACACGCCCGTGTCCAAGGCCGTGTAACTCATTCGCCGTCAAAACTATCGCGTCGCGAAAAGAACACCGCCACTCGACACGCCCGTGTCAGGCTTGACACGCCCATTTCATTCTGTAACACCCATATCCGTCACATAACATATAGAAGTAGGTCCGGCCGGGGCCCGATGCCATATACCACGGACAGACCGGTGGGTTACTAGATGTAATCATTCAGCCAATACACACGTCCTACACAGAGCATCTAGAGGAAGCAATTTGTTAAGTTGCAAGAGAAAGAACTCAGTACAAGCACGAATGTCCACTAACAAAACCCAGTAGGAATGAACTACAAAATACACAAAAGTACTGGACTTATGGCCTTACAATAGTTCACCTAAATAATTAAACAGTGTCTTACAAACTTCGACTCGCAGGTCGGCCACACATAATTTAAATAAGTAAACAAACAAGGCCTTCCAGGGCTGGCTCAGCAACATGGGCATTGGCCCGCTATTTTCCGCTCGTCTCCGCAGAACCTGCAAGCACAAATCACCGCAACGGTGGTAAACAAGAATAATGGTCAGCTAAAGCTGACAAAATTATAACGATTCCGCCCCCAAACTTGGGGTGGCAAAACTTCTTCCCTGCACTAGTATTAGTATAAACAAACAGGATTGCAAAAGTACAATTTAAGCACATTTCACCACATGTGTAGGCACGCACGACCGCACATCCCGTGCTCTCAGGGCACTTACATGGTGAACTCCGTCCACCACCGCCCCAAAGACGACAATCTCGTGAGCAATAAAGTCTCCATGGCTTAAGCAGAAGACCCTCCCTCTATGCCACCGGCAGTCCACTAAACCGAACCACATAGAGAAGGTACGATTTCACTGAAAATACTGCTTACACTTCCACGACACTAAAAATCATCAGCACGAGCTAAGCTTCCCCGTAACCCGTAAACGAACAAACAATAGTACATAACCCGGTTATGTACAAAGATGACTCTTGGGCCACCTATGATGGCCGAATCACGCTTCTTCCCTAATTTCTGGGTGCGCATTGGGGTTAATCCCCAAGGATCCCTGCTGCAATCTACCACAAAGAAGCCCAAAAATAACAAAAGGGCACGGAGTCTTCTCTAGCTAACAATGCATAGCAAATCATCACTAATTCATACCAACGTGTCCGGGTAGGCTTCACACACCATGCCTATGTTTGTTTCGATTTCTGACTCTACATGCAAAAAAGGGGGACTATACATATCTACCCCAAGGAACACAACAACTCACCGTACACTCGCGGGAGAGGGTTTTCCCAATGTAAAAGAAGAAGAGCTTCACATGCTCAAGATGAGAATCGTTACCCTAACATTTCTCTTCGGTTCCATGACAATAAAGTCAGATGGAAAGCATCGTATCGATCTCGCCTTCGCGGATCTGGACTCGAATCGAGAAACGGAGCTCCGTATCTCAACCTGCGGCCGGAGTTGACATTCTTCTTCTTCCTAGCTCTCCCCTTTCTCTTACTTTTAGAAAGAGAAGATGAAAATGAAATGAGGATTTCTAAGCCCTATTCCCAGGTATATCCAAACAAGAACAGCCCTGAATCGTTGGATCCCAAAATAAGGAAACGGACGACCTTGATTCGCACTTAAAATGAACTTCCTAGGCTGAACGTAGCTTGCGACACGCCCGTGTCCATGGCCGTGAGCCTTGATCGACACCGAAACCATCGCACCCCCAAAAGAACATGGGAAATCGACATGCCCATGTCGGGATTGAGACAACCGTGTCACACAGTACACGCCTGTGTATTTGGGCGTGTTCCTCCAACGACACAGTTCCAAAACATCCAGTGCACAACACAACCATGTGATACGCCCATGTCACATGCCGTGTGCTAGAAAAGCCCAGGGCCACGCCCGTATCCCAGGCCGTGTAGCTGCCTTAGCACAACTCGCCAAACGACCCGAGTAGGACACGGGTATTCGACACGCTATTATCGAATTTGACACGCCTGTGTCAGACCAGAACAAGCCTGGGCTCAGGCCGTGCGTCCTCACTCAATGATTGTTGAGTGAATGGCTTTGAGTGCCTGACACGCCATGGGACACGCCCGTTTCCCATACCGTGTTCACTGCCCCGACGTTCGTTGACTGTAATTTCGTCGACCACGCGAACATTGCCGAACCTGAGCACGACATGCCCCTGGTACACGCCCGTATCCTAGGCCGTGACACCTCTACAAAATCCCAGACTTGGCTCAAAATGCGACCCATCACTCTTTTGAGTTTTGGGGCGTTACAACTCTCTCCCTCTTAAAAGAATTTCGTCCATGAAATTACCAAAGGAAAAGACAACAGAAAACCAAAAGCGGTACCTGAGTGAAATAACTCTGGGTACTCCATAAGCATGGTCTTCTCCCATTCCCAAGAGAGCTCCTCACGACCGCAATTGTCTGAATGAACCTTGACCATTCTGATCTCCTTGTTACGAAGTCACTTGACTTCAGAGTCCTCAATACAAATGGGGTTGACCCTAGTTGTCAACCCTTTGTACGCTTGCACGCACTCCTGCGTCCATAGAAACTTCTGATCTTTCCTCATCAAAGTCGTGAGGGGGTAACTCTATCCGTGAGAATTTCTCTATGAAGCGCCTGTAGTAGCCGCCCAACCGCAGAAAACTCTGGTCTTCAGCTCCCGAACGCAACACAGGCCACTCACGTATCATAACTATCTTCGTTGGATCCACTGCAACGCCCACTCTACTAACTTTATGACAGAGGGACGCTACCTAGGATAACCCAAAACTCGCATTTGGATAACTAGGCATAGAGATGGTTCCTCTTTAACGTTTCCAACACCAAAAGTAGATGCATGACGTGATCCTCTTGCTCTGCGAGTACACCAATACGTAATCGATGAATACGACCACAAAATGGTCTAGGAACTCCCTGAACGATCTGATCATCAAATCCATGAACACAGATGACACATTAGTCTGCCCGAATGACATGACCAAAAACTCAAAAAGTCCATACCTTGCGCTGAACGCTATATTTAGGACATCACTTTCCCTTATCATCAGCTGATAGTAACCAGACATAAGCTCCAATTTAAAATATACCGATGACCCGACCAACTGATCAAAAGATCATCAATCCTTGGGATCGCGTACTTGCTCTTTTCTATTAACTTGTTAAGTTCTCTGTAGTCGATACACAGCCGCAAAATTCCGTCCTTCTTCTTAACAAAGAGGATCGACGCGCTAAAAGGCGACGAAATTGGAGGCATATAACCTTGTTGCATCAATTCTTCTAGTTGATCCTTTAGCTCAGCCATCTCCTTAGGCATTAACCGATATGGAGAGCGTGGCACAGGATTGACACCTGGCACTAGCTCAATCGTGAAGTCAATCTCTCGCTACGGTGGGGATATAGGGAGACAATCAGGGAAACACATCAGGATATTCAGATACATCCGAGATACTATCCAATGTTGGCTTAGGCATCAAAGCCTCCCATAGTGGCAGTAATGACGCTTGCAAGTCAAACTCCTAACACCCAAACCGTAACCTTGCGACACAGACTCTCTCTCTCTGCGTGCATCGAACGACCTTTGAGACATAACGCCTCAAAATTGTCCTTTACCATCGAAGGATATACTCCGATGCGCAAAACAAATCCTTCGGACAAAAGGAGTGCGAAGTTCCCATATCTAAACTATGCCCTCGCCGGATTACAAAAAATCAAAAAAAAAGCATAGAACTTCCAGTCCTAAGTTAACGTGCATAAGGTAATAGGTATAAGAAGTAAATTACTATTAACGCACAAAAGAGAAAAGGCTACGCTCCCAATGTTACTGAATGAATATGGTAAAGAAAGAGACAACAGCTCAAAACAAGCATCAAACTCAGCTTATTGAACATTCTTCTTCACTTCGCTCGTCTAAGACCCAAGTAGGATTTGAACCAACTACCAGTCAGTTAACAGCCGACTGCTCTACCACTGAGCTACTGAGGAACAACGGACTTAAGGAAGCCGACTCTCGTTCTTTGGACCAACCAATGAAAAAAGGAGTTTGTCACTCTTTTTCACATACACCGCCCGGGAGAAAAGGTTATGATAGCAAGCCACTCCCTGGCTGAAGAGCGTCCAAGACAAGGAGGCGGTGATCAACCATCCACTCTCAGGATTCACATTGATGTAGAGAGGAGTGTAGCTCTAGTTAGTCGATTAGTTTCTTGGAAGATTGGTAGACTATTAAAAGGTATAGTGGCGGGTCCGACCTAAGAGAAGTTCAAGTGATCCATGACTTTATTGGACCAGTTCCTTCTCCCAGTGTAGCTTGACCATCACCCGAAGCAAAAACATAACCTCTTTGGGTAGGCACTTTCCTATCTTTGTCGAAGCAGGAAGTGGTTGGCTCGCTACCGCTCTTCCTCTTGTTCATTCAACATCATTCTTCAGTTGCCTCTACCTTCCTCGATCTCTTTCTCCATCCCTTTTCGAGAAATTTTGGACTCAAAATGCAGGTTTGGAATCATCGCTGGATCGAGCATATAAAGCATACGACCAATCATGGAAATCTTTAAGAGGACTGTTCCGAGGATAGAAAGGGATAATCTAATGAGTGTCCCGCTAGCTATTTTTTCACTCAAGTTTCCGCTCTCATGACTATGATAAAGAAAGATCTCTGCATAGATCAAGCTCTGGCAATCACTAAGACATACGATAAAAAGCCTATGCTCTCCTATTTTGTGCCTTTTCGGCAACCGACTACTCCCGCTGTGCGTGCTCTAGTGGATTTATCATGGCTTTTTCACGCATCATATAAAAGTGCCGATACAAATTTATATGATGAGGTTCTTATGCGGTGCAATGCAATGCAATGATGGTTTATGATGCACCCATGCAACTCACACACTCTATTTGCCATGTCGACATAGTCCTTTAATTCCAAATTTTTGAGCAGGTAGCTAACCTCTCAGGCATCATCTGTTGTGGCCAAGCGGTGACAGTAGAGCGACAACTACATTACTAGGTAGGTATCCACACAAATAGGTCTAGGCCTCCGTACTCCTCAATTCTAAGAACACAACAACGGAGCCCATTTGTACTACAGCTCAGAGAAGTCTATGGTAGATGTGCACCTAGAACAAAGCCTAAACTAGCCTATCATTGTGGCATGGAAGGAGCGTTCGGGAGCGTATCACTAAAGGACCAAGCCCAACCATCCATGTGTCACGGAAGGAGCCTCGAGAATGAGCACCAAGAAGCAAGCCCAAACGCCCAAGGTCTATCTGTCAACTCACATCGGTGCGACGAATGGCGATCCAGTAAACCTACCACACTATCCATAACTCAGGATTATGATACCATGTGCAAACTTATACCGCATGCAAGTACACTTGGCTAAGCCAATAAACATTAAAGTTCTCTAATCGAGTCCCATCTCATCAGTACCCAAACAAGAGCTCAAAGAACTCAATGGCTCAACATGAATATTGGTGGCAAGACGCCTTATACATCCTTCTAGTCCCACACTGTTACCCATAGGGAGACGCAACTCTAAAAAGTGCACCACTCATTTCATTCCTCCAATACTTGGGATCAATTTTCCAACATGTGACATGGCCACGAGCATTTTCTCATCTAGGCCCTATTTCAATAATTCAACAGGCACCTGCATATCAAGTCATACATCTTTCACAGATTCTATATCTTAAAATATTCAACTTGCATTCATATTTCTACATGACTACGCATTCACGCATCTTTTGTTACAAACCTTTCCAAACTCTATCCATTCGTCGCGTTATCAGTAAGATTCGTATTTACGGAATTTCATGAATAAACCATTTATTTATACTAAATCTAAAACCATTAGCTTATCATAGTAATGAATCTTTTTGATAAATTCACACAGTCCAAATTTCATGATAAGCCATTGTTTATATAAACCATTCGTTTGCGTATAATAAATTTATCCAACCCAACAAACCGCACAACAATTTTGACTAAACATTCTCGGGGCTATAGAACTCCACAATCAATGAGCAACCATCCGTTGGAATGGTCTTTCAGGGGGATGCAACTCTCGTGTTTAGCACAAGACCTAAAAGTGCCCAGATCATAACTTAAATCGTGACCAAAGTCTGTTGAGTACAAAAAATAGATTTCTGCACGCATCTTAAAGTTAAACGGATGACATTGGTTCGCCTTCTTCCTCTATCCATTCCTACGAAAGTTCAATCAGCTCTTCCTCCTCATTTATTCACCTTCAATTGTCCACTATTCATCATGAAACCAAGTCCATAGTCTTCATAATGAAGAGAGGAGAGGTTGAAGAGAATAAAACACTAGGATAAAGGTCCAGCATGGTGTCTTCCTAGGAGATCATCATTTCTCACCAAAGTCAAACTCTTTGAGCAGACAACTCTCCTATTTCATAGCTAAAGATTATCACCCAGGGAGAGGGTAGGAAGATCACCTCATTTCTATCCATAGATCTTGTTTTCCTCCTTGGATGTATGTTCAGTTTCCTCGTCGGCATCATTCTTCATGGAAAAGAAGTTCGGAGTTCGTCCAGGAACCTTCGACAAACTATTCGTTCTAATTAGCTCGACACAGTTTTGGCAAGAAGAACGATGATGGCTATTTCCGTGTATTCCTTTTTATAAGTGAAGATTTGGGTTTAAGTTACTTTGCCACTTATTGCCCTATCATTAGACCGCCCATCGTCAGTTTAAATAAGTCCTGTTTGATTAGACTGGTCATAAGGAGTAATTCGACACGTTTCCCGAAATGCGGTTCAACCCGCACGTATGAATCACTAAACACAGCCTGGGCTGAAAATACCCAAGTCTAATTCGTCGAGTATCCCTATACACACCCGAAGAATCGACTAAATAACACGTATAGTCTCGACGGATTAGCTCAATCCTTCTGATTAATTCGTCGAGTCCGACTCAATGAATTCGTCGATATTTGACGAATCTGTACAAATCCTGTCAAATTGCTTTTAAGTTATTTTTGACGAATTTGGCTCAATCTTTCTGATTAATTCAACATGTCCGACTCAATGAATTTGTCGAATTTACCCGACGATATTCGACGAAATTGTACGAATAATGCTGAATTGCTTCAAAGATATTTTTGACGAATTCATCGAATATACTTAATGATATCCGACGAATGTTCACCTAATTTATCTATGCCTTTCCTGCCGAATCCTTCAAGTCCTTTTTGATGGATTCATTGGATATCCTTAATGATATCCGACGGACGAATTGTACTTTTCTTACCGAAACAATTCAAGTCTAATTTGTCACATGCGTCGAGTATCACTTGACGCTTCGTCGAGGCATCGTGATCACTTAAAGAGTCCGGATGAATCTCGAAGAATCCCTACAGGCTATAATTATTCCAAGTACCATTCTTCTTATGCATCGAGTGTCACTCGACGCCGGCCCACTAGCCAACAAACTCGATGCATATCGAATCCAGTGCACCCTAAGACTTAGTCAAGTCTATTGACTCAAACGCGTGCGAGCGGTCTAGCACAAAATGGGACATTACATCTTTTGCCAAGATTAGTAGGTTTTTGCGAGTTTACCTCAGTACTCGCATTATATGTTTATTTACCTCTAATTGACTTCTCTTTTGTGCAGATTAGACAGTGTTCACGAGTTCTCTTCAAGTACACACGTTATTTATTAATTTAACTATTTTTGGATTCTCTTTTGTAGAGAATTGTTAGGTCCATTGATCACAATATCCTAGATTTAAAGAAGGCTTATAGGATAATTGTATACCTATGTTTGTATCTGATGTATGCTATAAGTTATTTGTATGTAGGTGGTTGCTTGTTACACTGATTAGACAGGTTGTCTAAGTAACAATGACAAGTGGACACAACAGTGATGTGGGCAAGGAAAAAATTTGTCTAAGTCCATAGGGGTTGAGTGAAGAAAGTTCACTCAACGCCAGATAGCTAGAAGCATTAAGTCATTCCCAAACAGTCAAATCCATAGCAATGCCATGGGAGAATTTTGGTTAAGTCCTTAAGCATCGAGTGAAGACACCTCTCTTGATGTAAGGAGACAATGATCATTGAGAAGACAACAAGAAGTCAAAGCAACAACGCATCTGTGAGGAAATCTGTTTAAGTCCACAAACATTGAGTGAAGGCAGTTCACTCAATGCATTACAGAGAAAGCATTGACAGAACATAGTTCAGTCAAAGCCACCAGATTTATTGATGCCAAGAATTCTATCTTAGTATAGAAGGGTAAAGTAAAGGCAAATTACTCAACGCCTGATGAGCAATGCGTTGAGTGGAGCACTTAAAGTCAAAGCAATAAGAGATATAGAAAGAAAATCTTCCGAAGTCCAGAAGAGTTGAGTGAAGGGAGTTCACTCAAGGCCAACTAAAGAGAAAATTCAACTAAGTACAGAAAAGTGCAGTGAAGCTTGTTCACTTAACGCCTATGCAAGATGACGGGCTAAGGCAAAAAGCATTGAGTGTGGTAGCTTCACTCGACGCCTTCATAAAGATAAAAATTACAAAGTTAAAATGCATTGAGTGATGAAGGTTCACTCAACGCCTAACCTGTTAGTCAGCTAAAAGACTATATTCATTGAGTGATGACTAATCACTCAATGCCTGGTTCTGCAGAAATTTTACAATGTATTTTGGCATTGAGTGACGTTCTTCACACAACACATATGCTGAATTCTATAAATTTGACTAAGTCCACAGGTGCTGACATAAGTAAAAATTCAAATATTACGGGAAGTCTAAAATAAATGACAAATGGCACCTCTTGCCTATTGTACAACATTTTATGCAAAAGTAGACCTGCAGCTACCAGCTCCAGGTGGGCCCATTGCTCAAAGATCCATTGGACGACAAAATATAAAAGGAATAGATCAATGAGAAGAGATGAACCTTTTTAGAGAAGAAATTAACTTTTGTAAAACAGCAGAGCTTCATCATCTTCTTCTCGACTGAGTTGTAGAGCTTTAATGAGGAGTTCATTCTACTGATCTGAAAGTGCAAATAGTTAGCTATTGATCTTCAATATAAAGTTCAGAGTAAACATTCTACAGGTAGATGTTGTAACAAAGGCTGACCATAGGTGTAGAGACTTCACAGCCCAAGCTGAACTACTCCTGAAGACATTTTCGTGGAGATGTGAAGTATGGAGGACAGAGTTAATCTCTGTTCAGAAGGAGTAAGACACAGACACTCTAACTCTTGTATCAAACATCATCAACCACCTAATTTACTTCTGTATGATCATTTTAATCATAGTATAAGTCTAAACTTATAAATGCTGAGTTTAGGATATTTAAGTAGATCAGAGTTGTAGGATTCAAGTGGTGAATCTGACGTAGGATCCAGGTTTGGATCTATGTTGTAGGGTTGTTGGCCTGAGGTAGGATTTGGTTCAGATTTGAGGTAGGAGAGTCATTCTCTCTAATTTATAGGACTTTGATTTAAAGCTTGAGGTAGGGCTTGTAGGACTGAGTAGTAGGATATTATATCTCAATGTGGTAGGGATTTGTTCCTAAGTGTAGGACATGGAAGAGTCTCAGAGATCCGATGTGATCTGAGTTGTAAGCCCTTTTGAGCTGAGTTGGAGAAGTTGTCTTTTCTAACAAACTGTTAGAAAGCTGTGAAGGATAGTAGATGTAACAATAATCTGGGGAACCACTATAAATTTTATGTATACTATTTGTGAATGTCTTGAAAGCTAAGTTAGAATAAATCACAACACACACAAAATAGTAAAAGTATCAAAAAGACATAAAACCTATTCACCCCCTCTAGGTGTTTAGCTACTCTTGAAACTAAAGACTTTAAAGTAGTATCAGAGGGAGGTTGCTCAAGAAGGACTTAACAGTCTAATTTGATCTCCAAGAGTAGCTCAAGTATATCCTTATGGTTTCAGGAGAGAACCATAAGGAGTTGTGCTCCATGAAACTTCCTATCTGTAGGAAGGAGAGCATTAGGATCTGGAAGGAAAGGGTTAGGCAATTTATGGAGGCATCTGACCCTAGAATCTTCATAGCAGTTCAAGAGGAACCTTTCATCCCTATGAAGGTCTCAGTTCTCGATGCAACAATCCAAACACTTAAGAAGTATTCTGAAATGACCAAGGATGAAGCTGTATTAGCAACGATGAACAAGAGGGCACAAAACATAATAATAAGTACCATTGATTATTCAACTTTCTAGAACCTTGTCCATAACAGAACTTCTAAGGAGATGTGGTACACTCTGATTGTATATATGGAAGGCACTAAAGAAGTCAGGGATAATAAGAAATCCCTACTTAATCAAGAGTGTGAATCCTTCAGGCAGACCAAGAAAGACAGCATAGCTGAATGCTATTAAAAAATCTTTAGAGTGCTGAATGAGCTAAGGAATTATAGAAGGGTATGTAGCAACTATGAGATGAATGACAAGTTTCTAATGTCTCTCATCAGAGACTGGGATACCAAGATATGTACCATAAGAGAGGTGGCTATGTTAGCTAAAACTCTTCCACACATATTATTTAGAAAGCTGCTATCATATGAGATGCAGCTAACTGCAAGGAAGGAAGAGGACACCACAAGAAGATTTCAAGCCAAGGAGAAGATAGTGCCTTTCAAAGCTGAGGGCTCCAAGAAGAGCATGGAGAGGATTGCCTCTACTCCAAGGAGTCCTGCTGACTCAGACAACACTAACCAAACACCTCAGACAAAAACACGTCTGATGGTGAGTTTGCTTCCTTCTCAAGGAAATTTAAGAAGTTGATCAAGAGGAAACATTGGAGGAGTATACCATACTCCTCCACTTATCACAAGAAGGATCCTACAAGCCTGACAAGAAGTTTTCTAAAGGAGACATGTATAATTCTAAAACTAGTAAATAGTTTTCTTCTAAAGTTGTTTGCTATTACTGTAGTAAGCCAGGACATGTCATAGTTGAATGTCCTATCAAGAGAAAGGAGACTGAAGAGAAAACGCACCACCAACACAAGGGAAAGAAGGAAAAGTACTTCATTACCAAGAATGAAAAGAACTGGAGTTAGAGTTACTCATCTTGTTCAGATTCTGAATAAGAAGAAGAAGAAAAAGCCTATATATGGTTGTTTGTTACTGTTATTGCTATAAAAAAAGACTATCCTGTTGTTGGATAGGAATTAGGGACCCTCTATCACAATCAGACAGTGATGCTGAGGTGGATGAAGATAACAGTTGCTACTATGGGCTAATGGCCATGTTAGATGAAGAATCCCGCTAGGATCAGCCTGGTCCAGCTAAGGTATACTCACTGTCCGGCTCCTCTTCTTGTTTAGACTATGAGTCTAGTCCAAATTCTGATGCATCCTCATCCTATGATGAATATGGGTCAGAATCTAAGGAAGATTTCAATCAAATGATTGACAAGTATGATGCCCTTCTGAATGCTTTGAAAAGGAGCAAGAGGTTTGCCAAGAAACAAGCTATGGAAATTTTCTCTCTTCAGCTAGCTGCTTCCTTGCAGTCTTATTCAACACCTCTGGTTGATCAAATGAGGAGGGATATCAGTCAGCTAAAGAGTATTAATGTTTTCCAGATTCGGACCATTGGTCACAAGAACACAATCATTCTTGATCTTGAAGAGAAGCTCCAAAGGGAGAAAAGGATTGTGGCTAAATATTCAAAGCCCAAAACAATGTGGCCCCAGATAGTTCCTTCTCCTCCAAAAACGATAAGAGGGGTTTGGGATTCAAGGGGAACCCTATAGTTGGCCATTGCAAAGGGAAAGGCAGAGCTCCAATTCAACCTCCCATCTCTTTTAATAAAGTAGTGTTTACATCAAACAGGTATGACCAAGAGAGTATCTATGGTCACTGGTTGAATGGAAGGTCCACAAGTGTGAACAAAAATGTTCATAAATATGGCGGAATATTTTGGAAGGTTATGACTGCCTTTAAGGCCCCACATGAGGAAATTCAAATGGCCCATCATAGACCATTTGTGTTTGGTGCACCAGCCCCCACACTCATGAATATGGCAGTAGCCTTCTCTCAGGTTCTCCCAGCATACACTCAGTCCAAGGGCAAGTTGTCAGCAAGCCTAACTTGGGTATTTTTGAGGCCATCAATAGTATTCCTTCGGTAAAGAAGACCACTATTTGTAGAACTCAAAATAAACCAAGCTCTTCAACAGACAGACTCACCTTCAGTCATATTATCGCTAAAAGAATCAAGAATATGGAATCTGCTCTTCTTTCTGAACAATCAGCAGCTAACATGCAATCCACCAGACTTGTTCAACAAAAGATATAAAATCCATGAGTGTTGGTGTTGTTGTAAAGTGGGTCACTTTTCCATAGATTACTAGCACACTCCAAATGTGCCTAGAGCAAGAGTTAGTCTTCATGTCAAAAAATCTACAGGTACACATGTTCAATTTAAGACTAACATGCACCCAGGACCCAAACCCTATTGGGGTCCTAAGTTTACCTAAATTATGTTTTGAAGGATAGTCCAAGTACCGATACTTTTATATGGTACTTGGATAGTGGATGTTACAGACACATGACTGGAACAAGATGTCACTTAAAGGACTACACTCCTATGAAGAATGATTAGCAATGGCATAGTCTCCATCTCAAAAGTGGATTATGTGGAAAGGCTGTAACACAACCTAATTAGCATAAGCCAACTGTGTGTTCTTGGCTATGTCATTGTATTCCATAAGGACGAGTGCTAAATTAAGAGGTCAAGTGACCAAGTGGTCAACTTGATAGACACTAGGAGTTGAAATATTTATTGTTTAAACTTACTATACTTAAGCTAAGACTCTCATGTATGTCTAGTTGCAAATGAGAAAGTCTCATATTATGTGCATTGGCATAAAAAATTAGCACAATTGAACTATAAGACTATAAGAAAGCTTTTTAGTGAAGAGCTAGTCAGGAATTGCACCAAAAATAAATGCACCAAGGAAGGTATTTGCTCTGCATGCCAAAAGGGCAAGCAGACCAAAGATTGTTTTAAAAGCACTGGGGCAAAGGAATTTTGAGGTGATTATACCTCATGCATATAAACTTGTTTGGTCCTATGCTAGTTGATAATACATTTTGTAGCCTAAACTATTATCTTATTTTCTAGTTTTGTAGGTGCTAATCTTGCATTATTAGCTTACTTTTTATCCTTCTTATGTAAATATTATTGCCACTAACAATTTCTTGTCTTTTTGCAGGTTTTCTAGAATTTTTTGCAAAAAATGACCTGTCATGCCCCCTATCATGCACTCCCTATGCGTGACCTAGGGCGTGTCACCCGATCACGATGAAGCTTGCTGATAGAGACAAAATAATAGAAAAAACGGCTATCATGCCCCCATGACACACCCTCCGCGGGCGTGTCCCCGGGCATGAAACGGGGCATGTCGACCTCTGCTCGAAATCTACCACCGCATTAAATTCATTTTCGCCTCCGCACGCCAATAGTACTGTCACGCCCCCATCACGGGAGTGACCCAGGGCGTGTTCGCCCCCTTTTCCAAGACTGACAGATTTCCGACCAATTATTGAGACTTGACGTACGTGTCATGCCCCCCTATACGGGCATGACCCAGGGCGTGTCAGCCAACGTATAGAAGCAATCATCCTTCCTGCCAGAATCCAGAGCACGAGGTCAACCCCATACCTGTCACGCCCCCCGACACGCCCTCCCCGGGTGTGACCTAGGGCGATACCCACCCGAGATTTTTTTCTAAAAATTAACACCCTCCCTTCAATTTCAATAAGCCTGGGTTAACAGGGGAGGTGATGCCCCTTTGTGTCTTGTCCTCTTTTTCATGTTCTTCCATCTTGCACTCTTTCTCATTTTGTTTTTTCCCTTATTTCTAGTTTAGTTTAAGTTTTTGTACTAGCTCTTGTATTTCTTTTAGTAGGTTAATGTTATGCTAGCTTAGGTTTTAATTTCCTTTAAGTGTAATTTTCATTTCAAGTAGTATAGCTCTCTTTTATTATTAATAAAAGTGCTCTTTTCTTATTTGTGTTATTAATGCCTTAGTACTCATCCCCCTCCTCTACTTCATTATGATTAACTAATCCTCCTTGTACTCAATATTGATGATTTGAGGTTCGAGTGATGAAGTTATGATTCTTTGAATTACCTTTTCTTTTAAGGGTTTGGCCATGAATTACTCTTGATTTATTTTTTATTGGAGATATATCATCGATATATATTCTCCACCTTTTCTTTCATTCTTGCCTAGCCGAGAGGTTGATAGTTTGAAGTGAGCATTCAAGAGTAAAGGGAGTTTTATGCACCCCTTGAGAGAGGCAGACGTCCAAATCTCCCGGATTGGAGTAAAATCCAATAGCGTGGTTCACCACAAAAACCGAGCTTTAGGCCTCCGATTTACATGAGAGTCGGTCGGACCTTCCTACACTAAGTTGGGCACGACTTCGAGAGAAGTGTGTTCAAGCTTTAGGAACCTCCACGGTCAAGGACCTTTACACTATTAAGTTTAGGTTTATTTATCGTGTTTTTAATCGACTTTAGCCGAGGTGATTCTTGATCGAGTGCATTTCCATCTCATCATTCCAACCATTTATATTAATTGTTTCCTTTATGCTCTCTTTCTTCTTAGTGCAAGTAATTCTCTTTAACTTTATTTCCTTTCCTTAATTGCAATTAGTTTCACTAAACCCTAGATTTTTCGTCGATAAAATAATAGTCTTCGTGTGAGTAAGTGTACTCAACAGTTCCAAGATTTCAATACGACACTTGTGTCCCCTAGCTACAGTTCGATAGGTATACTTGCCTAATTAGATTGCTAGTTCGGTTGCTTTTATTTTCTTCGAAGCTTAGCGACCACCAAGTTTTTGGCGCCGTTGCCGGGGAGTAACTTTTGTTGATATATTGAAAACACGAACCTATAAATTTTATCATTTCTCTTTCTCATCTTCGTTCTAAAAATTTTAAAATCCAAAAAAAAAATTATTATCGCTCTTAATAGAAACCCACTTCAAAATTTTTCTATGCCACCTAATTCCCTCGAAAAGGGCAAAGTGCTTTAAGTGCCACTATCTTGTCTAGTACCTTGCAAACCCTTCATTGGGTAGCCCTTGGGAAGTTCGAGAGTTAAGTTATTAAAAAATCTATTTCAAAATAAAATTATTTTTATTAGTTCTCTTTTTCTTGTTTTTTTTATTTCTCCTTTTTCTCTTCTCTTCTTTTAGTGCATGACCCGCTGGAGTCCGTCGGTTATTTTGGACTTGTACAATGAAATTGAGCGTACTCTTCAGAGAAGATGCCGATTTCAATGCCCTACTCTCCAAATACCGGTTGAGGACTCCGAGTAATTTTTTACTTTAAGAATGAAAGAACCCCAAGTGGCGAAAGCCGTGCAAAGGCTTATGTCCTATTATGCACGACCGAATCTAGAGGGAACATAATCTAGTATAGTGCACCCTGCGATAGAAAATAATAACTTCGAATTGAAGCCTAGCATAATTCAAATGGTGTAGCAGTATATGTAATATGACGGACTTCAAGATGAAGATCTGAATGCACATATTGCAAGATTTCTTGAAATTTGTGACACCTTCAAGATAAATGGTGTTACAAATGATGCTATAAGGCTATGTTTTTATCTTTTTTTTCTTAGAACTAAGGCTAAGCAGTGGTTGAACACTTTACCTTAAAACAACATCACAACCTGGGATCAATTAACTGAAAAATTCTTGGCGAAGTATTTTCCGCCAGGTAAAACTACAAAACTTAGGAACGACAATTCTGCTTTTGGACAAATAGACTCTGAAACCTTATATGAAACTTGGGAAAGATTTAAAGAATTATTAAGATGATGCCCACATCACGCACTGCCTGTATGGTTACAAGTGCAGACGTTTTATAATGGGTTAAATCAAAATACAAAGCAAATGATAGACGCAGCTTCTGGAGGTACTTTAAACCATAAGACGCCGGAAGCAGATATTGATCTTTTCGAGGACTTGGCCATGAAAACTTATCAGTGGAATGTGACTAGGTCCTACCCAAACAAACCTGCAGGTATCTTTGAAGTGGACAACGTCTCCCAGCTCGCTCTGCAAGTTGAAATATTTAGCAAAAAGATAACAGAGATGTCTACTGCCTCCGTCCCTCAGGTATAGGAATCTGCAACCCCTTACCCTGAACAATTAGATTTTTTTAACAATATTCCTAGAAATGCTTTTCATAATTTTTCTGCTGCGAATTATCGTGCACCCGATTTTACTTTTCCAAATAGTTATAATCCTGCTTTGAGAAATCACCCGAATTTTTCGTGGAGTAATCCATCGAACGCTGTAACATCCCATTTTCAAATTGGACCCCCCTAGGAGTGACTTGAGCATGACTAGGTCCTATGAGTTAACCTAGATGAGCCCAGGAGACCAAGTGACCTAAAAACCTAGTTGAGACTCACTTGGTCTGCAAATAGCAATTTTCAAAACTATGATTTTGGATGGCCTAATAGGTTCATGGAGAAGATGAGCCTCCCTCACTCTTGTGAGTTCATGTAAAAATTAAATGGCCTTAGTGGGCTGCCATTAGAGGGGTGAGATGAGGAGTTTTCAGTTTGGGGGTGACTAGGAGAGAGAGAGGAAGAGAGAGAAAGGAAATAATGGTGGGAGGAGAGAGAAATATTGAAAGAGAAGTTGAAGAGGGTGGGGCTCGGCCAAGAGAGGCTGAAAGCATGCCTTTATGGCTGCATTCAACTCCTCTAGAGAAGAGGAGTTGATGCAGCCGTTTCCCAGCCTTCAAGAGGGCTGTTTCAACCCCCCTCTCCTCAAACCGAGCCACCCCTTTAATGGGCTTGATGGCATTGAAGGATCCAGCCCTCCCCCTCCCCTCTCTTCCTTCTTAACCTCCATCTGTGAGCAAGAGAGAGTTTCTCGAAACCCTAACAGAGGAGCAAGTGGTGGTCGGAGCAAGAGAAGGAGAAAACGCCGCCGCCGCCGTCGCCATGGCCCCTCGCCGATCTACACGTCGCATGGCCGCCGGGAAGGTCCTCCCTCACTCTTTCCCTTGTGCTATAGATCTTAGACGCGTTTAGGGTTCGAGTTCAAGCCCAAAGGAGCCGGTCGGGTGGGCTAAAACCAGAGAAAACTGCCATTTTCATGGCACTTTGGTGGGCTCGGGTAGGGTGGTGCCGCCACCTCCGGCCGCCCTAGCTCCGGCTAGGGATAGCCCCCACCACCGGGAAAAAATAGAGGGTGTTTCCCGGTGGTGGCGCCGCCCAGGGTGGCCGGGAAACAGCCCGTAAAAGGCACCTGCGGCGGGCTCGGTTTTGACGTTTTCTGGAAGAAGATGAATAGTACCCATGAATTATTATATTGTTTTATTTCCTGTTTACTGGCCGATTTTAAATTAATTATTAAAAAATACATAGGCCCTCCTACAGAAAATATGGCCAATATAAAAGTTATAGCCCTTGATGTCTAGATTAATTCAAAATTGGTTTCAACCAATTTGGATGAGTGGGCTGACCCCAACAACCATTTTGGTGAGGGCTGTCCAAAATGTTGATCAGCCACTAAAATAAATCCCCACTCTTCATCCCTTGATCAAATGACCTGAAATTTGAACCAGGGGTCACTCTTAACTATACCTAAGAGCTGTGCAAAAATGGTAATTTTTGGATAACATTTTTCTATAGTTTTTGTTAAAATTTAATAATCATATCTTAGAGTGATTAAGGGGTCTAATGACCTCCAAATTCCCCAAAATTTTGGTGGGAAGTCCTTAGGGACCTAGGGAAGCTCTGTATAAAGTTTCATTTAATTTGGAGATGTTTTGGGTGGGTAATTACCCAATCCTAGGTTAGCCCATTAAGGGGCAAATAGGTCAAAAGTGCACTTAGTGATTTTAGTTGACCAAACTCCCTCACCAGAGGCTGAAACTTGGTCCACTGGTTTGTAATGGGCTTTAACACTCCCTTATGGTGTATGGAGTGGTTTGGGGTGAGTATGCCCTAGGACCCAAGTCCAAACCCCTAGGTTGGACTTTGGGGGCTTGTGAAGGGCATGGGGTCAAATGACCTTGAATGGAAGTGATTTTTGGTGGAGAGGAGACTAGTGAGGTTAGAACCCCCTGACCAAAGTCTTGGAAGATTTGGAGAGGGTTACCCTCCCTTAAACCCTAACCCTAGTTTAGGACACCTCCTTTGTTAAGGTAAAATAGGTCACCAAAACTTGCCTAAAGGCCATGAAACTTGGGTAGTGTACTTCTTGGGTTTAGGGAAGTCTCTGGGAAATAATATTGAGAGCCTTGGAATTCAATACATGATAGTTCCTACATAACTCACAAAAATAGGCTTTTGGGTATTTTAATTAATTTGATTTCTCTGGTTGATTAATGGAAATGAAATTTTGGCAGAGAGCTTTTTAGATCCTTATACATATGCTTGAATTTTGCTGGAATTATTAACTGATTATTTTAAGTACTTCATTCACAAGCCATTGATTTTCTAAAAATAGTCAAATAATTATTATGGGTTGTTCCCTCACTGAAATCTGGTGTAACTTAGACAAATGAGTTTTTATGACCTCTTACATCTCTGGTAATTATTGTAGAATTTTTGGATCTATAATCATAGGGGTTGATTCACAAGGCTTGCAATTTGTAGAACTTATAAATGATTTTTTAATAATATTTTTAGGCCTTGTAAAATTATAATTTTTGGTCAGTGAACATTTATGGACATGGTAGAGCCCTGGTAATTTTCTTATAATTTTATGATGAATGAATGTAGTACCTCATGCTCAAAATCACTCATGGCTTTAATTTCTGGATAATTAAATAAATGTTAAGTTATTTAGGAAAAATTTGGAAGTGCTGGATTTAAATTATAAAAGTCATGATAGGCCCTTAGTAATTATCTTAGGGTGTTTGGATGAGAAATTGATGCACTTCCTATCATACTTGTTGTTAGCTCAAGTTGGTCTGCATATAGTGAAATCATAGAAATTGTAATACCATGGTCATAGGGCGACAAATCATGTGTAAAGGCCGTGGCAAGATGATTCGGAGGTTATCAATGAAATTGGGTATGGGATAGTGGTTAGGTTAACTAAGGATGGGTGGAGCTCGGGTTCGACGGAACATCGTCCTTTCCTGGGAGCGGGTGAAGGAGTTAAAACACATTAGGGTTAGAACCAGAGTAACATTAAGGGTTTGGGAACGGGGTATTAACCAACAATAATAAGTGCCTTGCGAAAGGGAACTTCGGGCCGTAATGCACCGTCTTGGTTCCTAGTGCCCCTTGAGAGCCCTTCACGGGGTATGCCGGGGGCAGTCCTGGGCTAACGTAAATCTTAAAACAAACGAAAGAGTAATTAGCCTAATAGGGATTCACATTGCACACACTCATTAGTTAGGGTTGGTAATGGTTAAGTCGTCCCGTGGTGTTCTAAGGGATGAAGTCTGGAGATGAGCCGGACGGTTTAGTCCGGGGAAGTTGGTCTCGGATGTGGTTTATACGGACGGTTTAGTCCGGGAGTTGACACTTTAAAATTGTTATATATTAAACGGATGCATGTGCATAAAAATAGGAAAGATTAAGGTGGTGGGTTTTCGATATCGGGGAGTTCGATTGCACCGACACCGATATCGTTGACTCGGCAAGGTGACTAGCACTTGGCCAAGGTTAAGTCCGGCGGACCAGTCGGCAAGAGTACGCAGGAGTCCGCCTCGTGCACCAGGCGTTGAGGGCGTACGATAGGTCAGACCAGTAGTGCTTTTACTAGTTTTGAGGTGGGCGAGGCCCAACCCACCGCTTCCGTCTGCCACTACGGGAGTATCCTGGGAGTTATCTCCAGAAAGGGGGAACTAAAGGTTTGTGTACACAAAGTTGGGTGGGTGAGTTGCACTGCATGACATAACATACCCACCATATAGCTGCATATCATAATCATTCATAACAATCTTGACACCTAAAGTATAAGTGGAATGGGACGCTTATACTTTAGGACTTGCAAAACGACCCCTTGGTCTATAAGCTTGTGTGGGCAAGTTTATAAGTCAAAGGTTAATTTCAATATATATATATGCTGCTGTTTGATAACCGACACCCCAACGTATAAGTGGTATGGGACACTTTATACGATGGGAGCCTTGCAAAAGATCCCTTGGCTTATGTGTACTCACATAAGTGAAGGTTTAATTTCTTACTTACTTCCTTTCTGTTATACCTATTACAACACTTAAGATTTATATTGCTCCCCTGTTATAACTTGCTAGTTAGGTCCACCGTCATCTGCTTTTGACTACTCTCCACTTTCATGTCCTCCCCTTTCTTCCTCTCCGCCCGGTGCCTTAGAGCGTGGGGAAAGAGGTGGGGGATGATAGGACTTAGTCTTTTAGACTAACGGTTTTCGAACCATATTATTTTAGGGGATCGCGGAGCCCAGCATGGAGGAGCAGCCCAGGAGGCCGGTACGCCTGGAGATGGGACAGTCTAGCACGGGAGTCCAGACTACGGGGACTGTGAGTCCCGGCCCTTTAGTAGAGTTTTAGTTTTGCTTCCGCATTGAGTGGTTTTGTAGTGAGGAATTGATGTACCGGGCATGAGCCCTTTTATTTCTAGACTATTTATACTCTGATGATATTCTGTGGACACTCCCATCGTGGAGTTTTATTTTATGTGATATTCTCTTTTGGTGGACTTGTTTCTCTCTTGCTTGCTACTTATTGTGATCGAAAAGGCCGGCAGAATCGGCGCGTTGTAGTGGCGACCTTCCCGGGGGCGAAGGTGTCACCGCAAAGCGGCGGTTCTGGGCATAAGACCCCGTGTTTCAAAAAAAAAAAGGGGTCTTACAAAGTGGTATCAGAGGAAACATCGATCGGTTAGTAGCAGTCCACAAATCCCTGGGTCACCCCCGCGCGAGTTTAGTTTGCGGACAAACTAAGCAGCGGAAGCAGTGGTGTGCCCATAAGGGGAATCACATATAATTGTCCACATTTAGTTCTTTCGAATCGTTTTCTCATAATAAAAATTTTTCTTTTCGCAGCCCTCAGCGCAGCCTACTCCACAGGGTGAGGTTTTGCAGACTCCGGATGCTGCACCGCCTCCACCAGCTCCCGCTCCTTTCCTTCAGACGGACATAGGGCAGACTTTGACAGCCATCCTAGAAGCCTTCAGGGCTCAACAGGCTCCGGCTCCGCAGTTGATTCCGGGAGCCAACTGGCTGAGTATATTCCGAGGACTTTCTCCCCCGTCCTACTTGGGGACAGAGACGGCAGTTCGGACAGAGGAGTGGTTGGACATCATGCATGAGATGCTGACTGGGATACGATGCCCGGTGGAGGAGAGGGTGGCGTTGGTGGTCTCTTGCCTAGAGTCCCATGCCAAGAGGTGGTGGAAGACACTCCTGGACAAGACTTATGCTGACAGGGAGGTTGCGGAGATCACTTGGGGAGAATTCAGGGTCGCGCTGTTGGAACATTTTGTTCCGCAATCGGCCAGGGATGAGCTTGAGGACCGGTTCTTACAGCTAAAGCAGGGCACCAGGTCGGTGGTGGAGTACCATCGGGAGTTCGATCATCTAGCCCGATATGCAGATTCTTATCAGCTGGACGAAGCCGGGTACACCAAGAGGTTTTACAAGGGCTTGAAGGAGGATTTGAGGGAGGCCCTATTGTTCGTGTCCGATGGGCCTATTCCTCGGATGCTAGAGATGGCCAAGAGGATCGAGGCAGACTGGCACGCTACCCGAGGCCGGAAGCGGCCAATGGAGGATCAGAATCGTGGAGCAAGAAATGAGCAGCGACGAGGTCGTGTTACAGATATGGGCAGGATGGAGGATCAGCCTCGTCAGGAGGTGAGACAGGAGTCGAGGGAGCAGGTGACTCTAGCTCCCCAGCCCCTCCAGATGCGGGAGATACCAAGACCGCAGATGCAGGATTTGTAGAGACCAGGAGGGAGGGCTTACCCTCCACCAGAGTGTTTTCACTGCCGTCAGGTGGGGCATATCAAGAGGAACTGCCCTATGAGAAGGGGGCCCCCACTAGCGCCACAGATTGCCCCACCTGCTCAGCAGTATGGAGGTCGAGGACGCGGTCAAGGACAAGGATACCAGGGCGGAGACCGTAGGCAAGAAAGGGAGCAGGTATATGCACTGGACCTGGCCCAGCCTCGACAACCTGAGCAAGTGATCACAGGTACGACTATGTTTGTTTGCTTTGCCTTAAATCTTTTTCCATCCTTTCCTAGGAATTTACTGTTTTTAGCATTAGGTAGTAAAAACCAAGAATAGAACTCTAAGTTAAGTCACAATCTCAGGCATTGTCTTCATTTGCGGCAAACCCGCACACACTCTCTTCGACACGGGTGCCTCGCACTCGTTTGTGTCGGAGACTTTTATCCAAGGGTTGGATGGCGTGGAGAAATTCACGGGGTCGATGATGAAGATACGGCTACCTGACGGGACGGAGCTGTTCACCTCATCCCATTGCAATATGGAGGCATGGATAGGCGGGAAACCTTTCGAAGCGTCAGCGACGATCTTGCCACTGCCAGATTATGATCTGATTCTGGGTATGTCATGGCTCCACTGGAACCATGCCCAGATTGACTGCTTGGCCAAGAAGGTTACCCTTAGATATGGGGATTCTCTCATCGTGATGGAAGGTATCAGACCTGCGTCCTATATTTTCTTATCCTCTATTCAGGCCGTTAAGGCCCATCTACAGGGAGACATGGTATATCAGGTACTGTTCGAGATGACCGAGGAGAAGGACCGGATTGCCAATATACCGGTGGTTTGTGATTACGCCGATGTGTTTCCAGAGAAGCTGCCAGGATTGCCTCCGCACAGGGAGAAGGATTTCCAGATTCAGTTGGTGCCAGGGGCTAAGCCGATATCCAGGGCTCCCTATCGGATGGCCCCGAAAGAGCTGGCGGAGTTTCGGACTCAGTTGCGAGAATTGGTGGAGGCGGGATTTGTTAGACCGAGTTCTTCGCCATGGGGAGCTCCGGTCTTATTCGTGAAGAAGAAGGATGGGACACTTCGCCTGTGCATCGATTATCGAGCACTAAACAGACTGACCGTCCGGAATACCTATCCGCTCCCCCGAATAGACGAGTTGTTCGACCAGCTGGAGGGAGCCCACTATTTCTCGAAGCTGGACTTGAGGTCAGGATACTACCAGCTGCGGATCCAGGAGGAGGATATTCCAAAGACGGCCTTCAGTAGCAGATATGGCCTGTATGAGTTCACCGTGATGCCCTTTGGGCTCACGAATGCTCCGTCGGCGTTCATGAGTCTCATGAACCGGGTTTTTGAGGCCTACCTGGATGTGTTCGTTATAGTGTTCATAGACGACATCCTGATCTACTCTAGGACGGAGGAGGAGCACACCCGGCATCTGGCACTGACTCTACAGAGGTTGCGGGAGCATCATCTTTATGCGAAATTCAGCAAGTGTCAGTTTTGGTTGAAGGAGGTGGCTTTCCTAGGCCATATTATCAGCGGAGCCGGGTTGGCAGTGGATCCGGCAAAGGTTCAGGCAGTTCGAGATTAGCCGCCGTTGAAGACAACCACCGATGTACGGAGTTTCTTGGGACTTGCCGGTTATTACCGGAAGTTCGTGAAAGGGTTCTCTCAAATTGCCCTCCCCCTCACATCTTTAACAAGGAAGGAGACGCCTTTCGTTTGGACCGCGCAGTGCCAGGCGGCTTTCCAGGAGCTAAAGGACCGACTCATCTCAGCCCCGATTCTGGCCCTTCCGTCTGGAAAGGAAGGATTCCAGGTGTATACCGACGCATCATACCAAGGGATGGGAGCGGTGCTGATGCAGAACGGGCATGCCATAGCATATGCCTCCCGCCAGCTGAAGACCCATGAGAAGAACTACCCGGTGCACGACCTCGAGATGGGAGCGGTCGTTTTTGCTCTGAAGGTCTGGCGCCATTATCTTTATGGAGTCCACTGCGATATCTTCTCCGATCACAAGAACTTGAAATATGTGGACACGCAGAAGGAGCTGAATATCAGGCAGAGGCGCTGGGTGGAGTTCTTAGCAGATTATCAGTATGAGATGCACTACCACCCAGGGAGGGCAAACGTGGTGGCCGACGCGTTGAGTCGGAGAGCGGCCACTTCCGAAGCCAGGCCCCAAGTTATGTCCATGGAGCTAGTTCGGACCTTCAGAGATATGCAGATATCCCTAGTGTCCGAGGATGACCCAGAGCTATATAGGGAGTATCTGGCATCGATGGTGGCTATTGATGATATTCGGGACCGCATCCGGGACGAACAAAGGACAGATGCATGGGCAGTGCCGATATTCCGAGCCTTGGAGGAGGGTTCGACAGGAGATTATTCCTTGAGAGACGGATTGCTACATTTCAGAGGCAGGGTTTATATACCCGCAGGAGGCCGGGTTCGGGAGGACATCATGGCGGAGGCGCATTGTAGTAGATATTCTATACACCCGGGGATCACAAAGATGACGGCAGACTTGAAGAAGATGATGTTTTGGCCAGGGATGAAGAAAGACATTATGTACTTCGTGACCCACTGCGAGACATGCCAGTTAGTGAAGGCAGAGTGTAGGCATCCCGCTGGTTTATTGCAGCCACTCCCGGTGCCGGAGTGGAAATTTGAGGACATCGCGATGGACTTCATCCACGGCCTACCTCGATCACGGACGGGAAACGATTCGATCTGGGTGATCGTGGACCGTCTAACGAAGGTGGCTAGGTTCATCCCGATCAGGAAGGACGACTCTGTTGGAGTGTTGGTTCGGAAGTTCGTGGAGCAATATATTCGTTATCACGGCGTGCCAAGGACGATCGTATCAGATCGAGATGGGCGGTTTACGTCCAGAGAGTGGAGATCGGTGCAGGCGTACCTTGGATCCCGACTGACTTTCAGTACGGCCTTCCACCCCCAGACTGACGGGCAGACGGAGCGTACCAATCGGACGCTAGAAGACCTTCTGAGACTATGTATTGTAGACCGCGGAGAGCCCTGGGAGAAGATGCTGCCATTGGTGGAGTTCTCGTATAACAACAGTTATCAGTCCAGCATACGGATGGCTCCTTACGAGGCCCTGTATGGGAGAAGGTGTAGGACACCGTTATCTTGGCTGCAGGACGTGGATCCAAAGATTCTGGATTCAGAGTTTGTGGAAGACACCGAGGCTCAGGTGAGACTGATCCGGGACCGGATGTTAGAGGCGCAGAGCAGGCAAGCGAAGTATTATGACGCTCGGCATCGTCAAGTAGAGTTTCAGGTAGGAGACCGGGTATTCTTGAAGATACGACCGATGCATGGAGTCTCGCGGGTGCGTGGTCGGAAAAAGCTCAGTCCGAGATACATGGGGCCTTACAGGATCCTGGAGCGGATCGGTCCCTTGGCATATAGATTGGAGCTGCCACCGGAGCTAGCGGGTTTGCACGACGTCTTCCACGTTTCCTCCCTCAGGAGAGCTCTACTTCGGCCGGAGCAGCAGATTACGACTACGGATGGGCCTATAGCTTCCGATCGATCGGTGCACCTAGAGCCGATCCGGATAGACGATACTGGGATGCGAGTCTTACGACGCAAGAAGGTTCCGCTGGTCAAGGTCTTGTGGAGGAATCATGGACAAGAGGAGCACACCTGGGAACCACAGGACTTGATGCAGCAAAAGTACCCGGAGCTCTTCAGTCAGGTATACCTCGCAACTCCTCAAGTGGTTTAAAGTTTTCTCCATAATTGCAATTACTAGTAGAATATTCCAGGAGATATGGGCTAAACTTTTGTTTATTGGGGCTAGCCCTTAATCATTGATCTAGTAGGTACTTCAACCCTTATGGGATGTTACAAGCTTGACTTAACCCAGTAGAAAACATCCCCGTAGACTTAACCTTAATTTCGGGGACGAAATTTTTGTTTTGTTTATTGGGATTTGTAACATCCCATTTTCAAATTGGACCCCCCTAGGAGTGACTTGAGCATGACTAGGTCCTATGAGTTAACCTAGATGAGCCCAGGAGACCAAGTGACCTAAAAACCTAGTTGAGACTCACTTGGTCTGCAAATAGCAATTTTCAAAACTATGATTTTGGATGGCCTAATAGGTTCATGGAGAAGATGAGCCTCCCTCACTCTTGTGAGTTCATGTAAAAATTAAATGGCCTTAGTGGGCTGCCATTAGAGGGGTGAGATGAGGAGTTTTCAGTTTGGGGGTGACTAGGAGAGAGAGAGGAAGAGAGAGAAAGGAAATAATGGTGGGAGGAGAGAGAAATATTGAAAGAGAAGTTGAAGAGGGTGGGGCTCGGCCAAGAGAGGCTGAAAGCATGCCTTTATGGCTGCATTCAACTCCTCTAGAGAAGAGGAGTTGATGCAGCCGTTTCCCAAGCCTTCAAGAGGGCTGTTTCAACCCCCCTCTCCTCAAACCGAGCCACCCCTTTAATGGGCTTGATGGCATTGAAGGATCCAGCCCTCCCCCTCCCCTCTCTTCCTTCTTAACCTCCATCTGTGAGCAAGAGAGAGTTTCTCGAAACCCTAACAGAGGAGCAAGTGGTGGTCGGAGCAAGAGAAGGAGAAAACGCCGCCGCCGCCGTCGCCATGGCCCCTCGCCGATCTACACGTCGCATGGCCGCCGGGAAGGTCCTCCCTCACTCTTTCCCTTGTGCTATAGATCTTAGACGCGTTTAGGGTTCGAGTTCAAGCCCAAAGGAGCCGGTCGGGTGGGCTAAAACCAGAGAAAACTGCCATTTTCATGGCACTTTGGTGGGCTCGGGTAGGGTGGTGCCGCCACCTCCGGCCGCCCTAGCTCCGGCTAGGGATAGCCCCCACCACCGGGAACAAATAGAGGGTGTTTCCCGGTGGTGGCGCCGCCCAGGGTGGCCGGGAAACAGCCCGTAAAAGGCACCTGCGGCGGGCTCGGTTTTGACGTTTTCTGGAAGAAGATGAATAGTACCCATGAATTATTATATTGTTTTATTTCCTGTTTACTGGCCGATTTTAAATTAATTATTAAAAAATACATAGGCCCTCCTACAGAAAATATGGCCAATATAAAAGTTATAGCCCTTGATGTCTAGATTAATTCAAAATTGGTTTCAACCAATTTGGATGAGTGGGCTGACCCCAACAACCATTTTGGTGAGGGCTGTCCAAAATGTTGATCAGCCACTAAAATAAATCCCCACTCTTCATCCCTTGATCAAATGACCTGAAATTTGAACCAGGGGTCACTCTTAACTATACCTAAGAGCTGTGCAAAAATGGTAATTTTTGGATAACATTTTTCTATAGTTTTTTTTAAAATTTAATAATCATATCTTAGAGTGATTAAGGGGTCTAATGACCTCCAAATTCCCCAAAATTTTGGTGGGAAGTCCTTAGGGACCTAGGGAAGCTCTGTATAAAGTTTCATTTAATTTGGAGATGTTTTGGGTGGGTAATTACCCAATCCTAGGTTAGCCCATTAAGGGGCAAATAGGTCAAAAGTGCACTTAGTGATTTTAGTTGACCAAACTCCCTCACCAGAGGCTGAAACTTGGTCCACTGGTTTGTAATGGGCTTTAACACTCCCTTATGGTGTATGGAGTGGTTTGGGGTGAGTATGCCCTAGGACCCAAGTCCAAACCCCTAGGTTGGACTTTGGGGGCTTGTGAAGGGCATGGGGTCAAATGACCTTGAATGGAAGTGATTTTTGGTGGAGAGGAGACTAGTGAGGTTAGAACCCCCTGACCAAAGTCTTGGAAGATTTGGAGAGGGTTACCCTCCCTTAAACCCTAACCCTAGTTTAGGACACCTCCTTTGTTAAGGTAAAATAGGTCACCAAAACTTGCCTAAAGGCCATGAAACTTGGGTAGTGTACTTCTTGGGTTTAGTGAAGTCTCTGGGAAATAATATTGAGAGCCTTGGAATTCAATACATGATAGTTCCTACATAACTCACAAAAATAGGCTTTTGGGTATTTTAATTAATTTGATTTCTTTGGTTGATTAATGGAAATGAAATTTTGGCAGAGAGCTTTTTAGATCCTTATACATATGCTTGAATTTTGCTGGAATTATTAACTGATTATTTTAAGTACTTCATTCACAAGCCATTGATTTTCTAAAAATAGTCAAATAATTATTATGGGTTGTTCCCTCACTGAAATCTGGTGTAACTTAGACAAATGAGTTTTTATGACCTCTTACATCTCTGGTAATTATTGTAGAATTTTTGGATCTATAATCATAGGGGTTGATTCACAAGGCTTGCAATTTGTAGAACTTATAAATGATTTTTTAATAATATTTTTAGGCCTTGTAAAATTATAATTTTTGGTCAGTGAACATTTATGGACATGGTAGAGCCCTGGTAATTTTCTTATAATTTTATGATGAATGAATGTAGTACCTCATGCTCAAAATCACTCATGGCTTTAATTTCTGGATAATTAAATAAATGTTAAGTTATTTAGGAAAAATTTGGAAGTGCTGGATTTAAATTATAAAAGTCATGATAGGCCCTTAGTAATTATCTTAGGGTGTTTGGATGAGAAATTGATGCACTTCCTATCATACTTGTTGTTAGCTCAAGTTGGTCTGCATATAGTGAAATCATAGAAATTGTAATACCATGGTCATAGGGCGACAAATCATGTGTAAAGGCCGTGGCAAGATGATTCGGAGGTTATCAATGAAATTGGGTATGGGATAGTGGTTAGGTTAACTAAGGATGGGTGGAGCTCGGGTTCGACGGAACATCGTCCTTTCCTGGGAGCGGGTGAAGGAGTTAAAACACATTAGGGTTAGAACCAGAGTAACATTAAGGGTTTGGGAACGGGGTATTAACCAACAATAATAAGTGCCTTGCGAAAGGGAACTTCGGGCCGTAATGCACCGTCTTGGTTCCTAGTGCCCCTTGAGAGCCCTTCACGGGGTATGCCGGGGGCAGTCCTGGGCTAACGTAAATCTTAAAACAAACGAAAGAGTAATTAGCCTAATAGGGATTCACATTGCACACACTCATTAGTTAGGGTTGGTAATGGTTAAGTCGTCCCGTGGTGTTCTAAGGGATGAAGTCTGGAGATGAGCCGGACGGTTTAGTCCGGGGAAGTTGGTCTCGGATGTGGTTTATACGGACGGTTTAGTCCGGGAGTTGACACTTTAAAATTGTTATATATTAAACGGATGCATGTGCATAAAAATAGGAAAGATTAAGGTGGTGGGTTTTCGATATCGGGGAGTTCGATTGCACCGACACCGATATCGTTGACTCGGCAAGGTGACTAGCACTTGGCCAAGGTTAAGTCCGGCGGACCAGTCGGCAAGAGTACGCAGGAGTCCGCCTCGTGCACCAGGCGTTGAGGGCGTACGATAGGTCAGACCAGTAGTGCTTTTACTGGTTTTGAGGTGGGCGAGGCCCAACCCACCGCTTCCGTCTGCCACTACGGGAGTATCCTGGGAGTTATCTCCAGAAAGGGGGAACTAAAGGTTTGTGTACACAAAGTTGGGTGGGTGAGTTGCACTGCATGACATAACATACCCACCATATAGCTGCATATCATAATCATTCATAACAATCTTGACACCTAAAGTATAAGTAGAATGGGACGCTTATACTTTAGGACTTGCAAAACGACCCCTTGGTCTATAAGCTTGTGTGGGCAAGTTTATAAGTCAAAGGTTAATTTCAATATATATATATGCTGCTGTTTGATAACCGACACCCCAACGTATAAGTGGTATGGGACACTTTATACGATGGGAGCCTTGCAAAAGATCCCTTGGCTTATGTGTACTCACATAAGTGAAGGTTTAATTTCTTACTTACTTCCTTTCTGTTATACCTATTACAACACTTAAGATTTATATTGCTCCCCTGTTATAACTTGCTAGTTAGGTCCACCGTCATCTGCTTTTGACTACTCTCCACTTTCATGTCCTCCCCTTTCTTCCTCTCCGCCCGGTGCCTTAGAGCGTGGGGAAAGAGGTGGGGGATGATAGGACTTAGTCTTTTAGACTAACGGTTTTCGAACCATATTATTTTAGGGGATCGCGGAGCCCAGCATGGAGGAGCAGCCCAGGAGGCCGGTACGCCTGGAGATGGGACAGTCTAGCACGGGAGTCCAGACTACGGGGACTGTGAGTCCCGGCCCTTTAGTAGAGTTTTAGTTTTGCTTCCGCATTGAGTGGTTTTGTAGTGAGGAATTGATGTACCGGGCATGAGCCCTTTTATTTCTAGATTATTTATACTCTGATGATATTCTGTGGACACTCCCATCGTGGAGTTTTATTTTATGTGATATTCTCTTTTGGTGGACTTGTTTCTCTCTTGCTTGCTACTTATTGTGATCGAAAAGGCCGGCAGAATCGGCGCGTTGTAGTGGCGACCTTCCCGGGGGCGAAGGTGTCACCGCAAAGCGGCGGTTCTGGGCATAAGACCCCGGGTTTCAAAAAAAAAAAAGGGGGTCTTACAAACGCTATGCGCCGACCACCTCAAAATAATTTTTCTGACCACCTCAACCTCTTCAAAATTATCCAAAACCTCCCATCATGGAGGAGTTAATTTCTAAATATATAACCACAAATGACGCAACTATATGAACCTTAACTAGAAGCGCTAAAAGACTTGAAAATAAAGTAGGGCAGCTCGCAAAAATAATTTCTGAGCGACCCTCAAGGTCTCTTACTTCCAATACCGAGCCCAATCCGAGAGAGCAAACAAAAGCTATAACTCTTTGGAGTGGGAAGCAAGTTTCCGGTAGGGTTAGTGAAGAGCCCGAGACAAGCTCCGCCCCTGTTTTTAAAAATCAAAGCTCCGCCCCCATTTTAAAAATTCCACCCTCTGCTGAACAAGTTATCACCCCCATTTTAGGAAAAGACCTCACTCCAACACCCATCTTTAAAAATAATCCAACTCCTTCATACCCTTCAAAACTTAATAAGCAATGTCAGGATGATTAGTACTCCTGCTTCTTAAAGATGTTTAAGCAAATCAACAATCATCTGCTCTTCCACAAAGCAATCTCCCAGATGTCGAAGTACACTAAGTACCTTAAGGACCTCCTGACTAACAAGAAGAAGTTAGAAAACCTTTTGCATGTCATGTTAAACACCGAGTGCCTTACTATTTTTTACAAATGACTTACCAAAGAAAATCAGTGACCCTAGTAGTTTTTCTATTCCGTGTATCATTGGTAATCTTTTTGTCAAGAACGCATTAGCTGACTTAGGTATGAGTATTAATGTGATCCCCCTCTCATTGTTTAAGAAGTTAGGAATTTGTAGCCTCAACCCCACATGCATGAATATCCAGCTCGTCGACAGATCTGTTAGGTACCTGTTAGGAATTGTTGAGGATGTCTTAGTAAAAGTCGACAAGTTCATCTTCAAGGTGGACTTCGTCATTTTTGACATCGAAGAAGACGTCGAGGTTCCCCTGATCCATTGTCGACCCTTCTTTGCTACTTCAAGAGCCATCATTAATGAAAGAAATGGTAAGTTCTTCCTTCGAGTAGGCGATGACGAAGTGACTTTCTCTATCACACCTTCGATGACAAACACATTAGCAAATGATGACTCTTGTTTTTTCATAGATGTCGTAAGTGATGAATCCTCCTATTGCCTCTCTAATTTTGAAAAAGAATTTTCTGAATTTTTTTCCTCCTTTTTTCTTCAAACTGAATCGCTGCACCTTAGTGAAGAATCCTCCTATCTCTTTTCTGATTTTTAATAAGAATTTTATGATGTTTGTTCCTCCTCTACTTTTCAAACTGAATCGCTGCAAGAAGCCTCCATGGCCGCTAGCCCCACCCCTTTTAATTTTCCGTCTAAAATGATCTACGAAGATATAGTATTCGAAAAAGAAAGAATTTCTAAAACCTCTTATGAAGAACCCCCTACCCTAGAACCTAAAGACATCCTGAAAATCTCAAGTAAGCCTTCTTAGAAAATATTTCCAAACTTCTATTAATAGTTTCAGCCTAACTCACGGATGCGCAAAATGATAAACTTCATTTAGTTCTAGGTAAGCATCGTCAAGCTATTGCCTGGCAAATTTCTGATATCATGGGCATAAGCCCATCTTTCTGCACTCACAAAATCTTAATGGAAGTTAATTCGTGTAAATCCATACATCCTCAGCGCCGTATAAACCCTAATATGAAATAAGTAGTTAAGGGCGAGGTTATGAAACTCTTAGACACAAGAATTATCTATCCTATATTATATAGTAAGGTTGTTAGCCCTGTTAAAGTAGTGCCGAAGAAGGTAGGGATAACGGTAAATAATAATGAGAATAATGAATTAATCCCGACACGGATGGTGTCCGGATGGCGAATTTGTATACATTATCGTAAGTTAAATGACGCAGCCTACAAGAACCACTTTCCCTTGTCGTTCATCGATCTGATTTTAGAACGATTATCCGGCCATAGATTTTTTTGCTTTCTCGATGGCCTCTCAGGTTATTTTCAAATCCCCATCTCCCCCAAGGACCAGGAGAAAACTACGTTTACTTGTCCCTTCGACACCTTCGCCTACCGAAGAATGTCGTTTGGATTGTGCAATGTGCCAGCTACATTCTAGCGATGTATGCTCGCTATCTTTGACAAGTACGTAGAATGCATTATGGAGATTTTCATGGATGATTTCTCTGTGTTCGGTTACGCTTTTGATTTTTTTTTGGAAAATTTAGAAAAAGTCTAAGAACGATGCGAAGAGACTAACATTGCCCTAAACTTGGAAAAATGCCATTTTATGTTGAGGGAAGGGTTAGTTTTTGGTCATAAAATTTTTGCGAGAGGAATTGAGGTAGATATTGAAAAGATAGAAGTTATCGAGAAGCTGTCACCGCCTATGAACATAAAAGCTATAAGAAGTTTCCTAGGTCACGCTGGCTTTTACAGTCGTTTCATAAAGGATTATTCCAAGATCACCAAACCCCTTTCACAACTCTTAGAAAAAGACGTCCCATTCATTTTTGATGGCTCTTGTCTTTCTGCCTTCGAATTAATAAAATTAAAAAAAAATATTTCCCCGATTATGATAGCTCTGGTGTGGGACCTTCCCTTTGAGATCACATGCGATGCGAGTAATTTCGCGGTGGGAGCCGTATTTGTTAAACACATATCTAAAAACTTCCACCCCATCTATTACGCTAGTAAAACGCTTACATTTGCACATGAAAATTACACCATGACCGAGAAGGAGCTCCTAGCTATAGTATTCTGATGTGTTGAAAGATTATCAACCCGAAATGGCAAGTGTACCTATCGAATTGTAGTACCAAGGTCGTATTAAAACTCGGGTTTGTCAATAACTATTACTCAAGCTTTTATTATTATCCTACCGTACGATTATTCGGTTGTTTGAGGAATTTTAAATTAAACTTAAAATAAAATTAAGACGAAAACTTATGATAAAAAGTTAGCATTCGATCAATGATTCACCATGAAAAAGAGATGAGAAGGATAAAATTTATATAATTTTATATTTGCAAATCAAATTTGGCCGTGACGATTCCGATAATAGAAAATAATCTCGCTAGAACATTTAATCCCCTAACTTATAGTCATTTTGACCTAAATCCACTTGCAAATCAAAAATGTCTAAACTTGCAATATCGAAGTGACCCGCACTATTGGATTTGACTCCAATCTAGAGCATTTACGTCGTCCAATCTCTAGGATTGCGTGCAACTCCTTCCTTCTTTAAGTGATCTTTCAAATCAACGAGTCTCTCGACTACTATGAAATGAGATCAAATGGCCTACTACCGTATTCCGAAAATACGGAGTCGACACGATAAAAATCAAAGAAATATCGAGAATAATTTAGACAAAAATAAAACTAAAAAGTAAAGGAAAACCTCATTTCATTTCATTGTTCCTCACGATCGAATACTAAAGGAAATTAGCTACGCATAGTGGAGGAAGAAAACACAATAAGATGAAGAAAATTTATTTTAATTAATGATAGAAAAGAAGAGTACACAATAATAAAAAAAATAAGACAATATTATACTACCAAAACAAAGGATTACAATAATAAAAAGAAATATACTTAGCAACAAGAAAATAAGAAAACTTGAACTTGAACTAGCTATCTCACTTGCTCTTCACAATCCAACATTCATAAAACAAAAACTTAACCCTCTAAAGCATGAGGCAAGGGGTCCTTTTATAGGAGAGGAGGAATGTTCTAGAATGGAAATGGATATTAAGGGGCAATAGGGTGGCTGGCCATAGATGGTGGGAAAGTTTCATGTATGGAATTAAATGAAGGGAGAGAGAGAGGGGGATTCTATTTTATTTAAGGAAATAGAAAAAGAAAAATAGAAAATAGAAGGGGGAATTGATGGGGAATAAAGAGGGGAGAAATAAATAAAAGAGAGGGAAAGAAAAAAGGAGGTGAGATGAATGTGGAATGGTCGTCCATTGAATGGGCTGCTTGGTGGGATTTATTGTGGGCTTTGTTGTAGGCTCGGATAGGGTTTAGAGGGGCTGCATGGTCTGTACTTTAAGGAGGGGCTGCAACATGGGCTCTAATTGGTCTTTGGGCTGCAAGAAGGTGAAGGCTCAGGAATCTCGTGGTTGCTTGTGCTACTCGGGTTGAATGTTGCATTAACTTGAGGGCTCGGGTTGCATCATGTGGGCAGCGTGGTTGCATGTAAGTGCTCGAGGTGATCCATGTAGGGGATGGACTTGAGCATTTGGGCTGCACTTTGGAGGCTTGAACCTACAAGAAAAACAATGAAACAAAATATAGCATTAGTTAAATTCCATAACATAACATTAGTTAAAATCATAGCATAAAATACATAATACATAAAATTAAACTAGGAATTATTGTATCATAACACAAAAAGACATTAAACATAAAATAAAACATAACAAGCATAAAATACATAAAAAATATAAATAAACTTAGGAATTTGAATACTAAACTACACCAAAAACCGATGACTAAAAGTAGTCATCAAATTCTCCCATGCTAGAGCATTTGCTTTCCCTCAAGCAAATGGAATTGAAAACTAGGGAAGAAGTATTAAAAGTAAAGCAAAGAAAATTTAGGTTTCATAATTAAGAAAACAAAAATATGAAAAATTAGTCTATCCTTATTTCTATGTTAACAACTAGCGGGTTGAGAAGTGCACAATAGAAAACTTGAAAATGGAGATATAAAAATATCATTAGAACATAAGGAAGAATTACACATTTTTAAATCGCTAAAACAATTCATCCAAAACTTAGGAAAATTAGAAAAAACAAAAGAAGAGGTTTTAAATAAACGGCGCATTGAACGAACTACTAGGTTTCTAGAATAACAATTACCCCTAAATCAACTCAAGATAACCTCCAAAGAAATCCATCAATGATGGTGTCCATAGGCTTGTCCGTTCCAACTCTCTCCACTACACGGGTTCACGTCTAAAGATCAAAAGGACTTTTATAGGCTTAAAGACTTGGCTTAGGTAAATGATTAGGAATAGACAATCAAAAATAAAAACGATAGTTAAAACACACTAAAGCAAGGATGAGCTTTAAATAAACATAAAAAACAAAAATGAGAAATAATAGATACGTCATTTCCAATCAAAACTAAAGAAAAGAACAAGGCCATGTACTTTTTTCTTTTTCACATAATTGGCCAAAAATATACTTCTTCTTATCTTTTGATTGATTTCACATTTTTGGATAATAATTTTATTTCTTTCCTTTTTTTTCATAGGAGAGCTCCAAATGTAAGATTATAATTTCCTTTTCAATTTTCAAAAATAAAACTCATCACAATAATGATATTTAAATAAAGCTCAAAGTTTAGTGTGATAATAGGAAAGGCATTTTGGCTTTGGTGAAAAATGAAAGGTGGAGCTAAACAAATAAAAAGGAAAGAGGCACAAAATTGTTTTAGCAATGGTGAAATATTTTTGGTGGGCAAAAAGGCTCAAACGGGTCAAAGGGTGGCCTAAATCATTTCTAAAGTACGTGAAAAATAGCGCAAATGCTTTGAGAGTCGCTAGAGACAAGTTCTAGACACCAAGAAAGAATTACCCCACAAATGAAAAGCGATAATGTTATCTAGCAACCATTCATACGCAACTAAACCGAATAAAAAATACAACTACAGTTTGCTAACTTACAACATAAATAATCGATGCTTATATATAAGAACTAGAAACTAGTAAAACTAATCTATGTTAAAATGATAAATGTAGAAAAACCGTTTCAAAGAAATCTATTTAGAACTAAAGAACCGCAGGGGCCTACACATCACTAGAAGAAACATAAAAATAAAGATTGAAAATAATTGTTGATTTTGATTTTCAAATAGCTCAAAGTTTGTGAGGCTGAAAGATGATGTAGCTCCCCCATGCTTGCTTTTTAATGTACTTGATCACCAGCAGGATTGATTTGATAATTCTTGAAATCAGCAACGTTGGACCGGCAATCATGAACTTGGGATTGTTTGGCCACCGGGAGGAAGAGCAAAATACAAAAATAAAAAATAGGAAAAAAACCTTGGGAAGGCTCCCAAGAGTTTTCTTTATTTTATAATAATAAAGAGTCCGAATAATAAAAAAAGTTTTATAAAAAGTAGTCAAAAAAATAATAAAAAGAGTTTCAAAGGAAAATAAACTATGAAGAGTCAAAAATAAGATTCTCCTTTGCAGGACACACAGAATCATTTGAAAAATACAACTTTAGCCTATGACAATTCACTTTAAAATCACCCTTATCTGGGTGCGGGAGTAACACAGTTCCATAAGAAAAAACTTGCTTGACCGTAAACTGTCCAAACCATCTAGATTTAAGCTTTCCAGGGAAAAGACGTAAACGCGAATTAAAATGAAGAACCTGATAGCCTTGTTTAAATGTTTTAGGGTGGCGCAAGTTCTTATCGTGATAAAATTTTGTGCATTCTTTATAAATTTTGTTATTTTCATAAGCGTTTGCTAGCCACTCGTCAAGTTCATTTAATTGATTTTTTCTATGCACACCGACCGAGTGTGGATCGAAATTAAAATATTTTAATTCAAGGTTGGGTGGTTCATCGTAAGAGTTTTTCAAAAAATTTCCTTTGTCAGAAGTAAGATTTTCATAATTTTTTGTCTAAAAATTGGTTCATTTTCAAAATTGGCTTGCATGGAAATAACAGTGCCTTCAAAATCATTTGAAGAAATTCCAGAAGAAGAAGAAGAGGAAAAATCATTTGATGAAACACTAGAAAGATAAAGAGAAGATTCTTCATTTAACTCATCAAAAAAACAAAGGTCGTCATTTTATAAAGAGTTTTTCATAGATTTATTTATAGGAAAAGTGACCTCGTCATCTCCCAAACAAAGATAGAGCTTCCCATTACTTACATCAATGACCGCTCGAGAGGTGGCTAGGAAGGGACAATCAAGGATAAGAGGGACCTTGACGTCCTCTTCAATATCAAGAATAACAAAATCCACCGAGAAGATGAATTTATCGACCTTCACTAGCACGTCCTCTATAATGCCAAACGTATACCTGATTGATCGATCGACTAACTGAATACTCATATATGTAGGGCTAAGAGTGCCTAATCCTAGCTTATTAAATAAGAAAAATGGCATCAAGTTGATGCTCGCACCTAAATCTACTAACGCGTGCTTTACGAAAAGATAACAAAAAATGCAAGGCATAGAAAAGCTACCCGGATCATTTATCTTTTAAGGAAGATTAGAATATTAAATTATCGTCGAGCACTCTTCGTTTAACGTTACATGAGATAAATTTTCAAGTTTCTTTTTGTTCGTTAACAAATCCTTAAGATATTTAGCGTATTTAGGCATTTGGCTAAATGCTTCGTGAAATGGAAAATTAATGAGGATTAGTTTGAACATTTCAAGAAAGATTTGGTATTGATCATCTAATTTTTCTTTCCTTAGCTTAGCGGGATAAGGCAGTGGAAGAAATGCTTTTATAATAATCGGAGCATCATCTTTAAAATTATCATTTTCTTTTTCAAAAGCTGACTTATCTTTTTAAAAAACAGATTTATCTTTTTAAAAACAAATCTTTCTTTTTCTTTTTCAAAATTTTCATCATTCATTTCCATAATTATAATTTTTTCAACAATAGGAGAGGCAATCACCTCTAGCTGTTCCCTTGTGGTGGGCTTGTGAATTAATTTACCGCTCCGAAGGTTAATCGCTTCCACGTGATCCCTTGGGTTGGGTTCAGTATTTGAGGGAAGAGTCCCAAGCGGCCTCTCAGAGATTACCTTGGCGAGTTGTCCGACCGTATTTTCTAGATTTTTCATTTAGCATGTTAAATTTCTAATGGTAACATCGTTCTATCTTATATATCTGGAAAATATTTCCTCCAAAGGTGGAGGTTTTTGAAAATTTTGATTTTTATATGGTGGTGGTGGTGGAGGAGTAAAATCGTGTGGTGGATGTATGACATTAGCAGGGTTACTCCACAGAAAATTTGGATGGTTACGCCATCCAGGGTGATAAGAGTTCGTTGTTATATTAAAACTAGGAGGAGCAGAAAAATTAGAAAAAGCAGAAAAATTGGCAGAATTATTTTGAGCAGGCCTGGGTATGTTCCCCAGATAATCCACCTGCTTGGCAGCAACATCATTTGCAATTCCATATACCTGAGGGGCAGAGGCAGTAGTCATCTCCGCAATTCTCTTTTTCAACATTTCCACTTGCAGTGCCAGTTACGATACAGAGGCCACTTCATAGATACCTGCAGGTTTATTTGGGCGAGTCCTAGACGAGTTCCAGTGATCGGTGTTCATTGTCATGACTTCTATAAGCTCAATAGCGGCTTCTGGAGTTGTGCTGTCCAAAGAACCAGTGGAAGCGTCATCTATCATCTGCTTAGTTTCTTGATTTAGCCCATTATTAAATGTCTGGACCTGTAACCATAAAGGCAGAGCATGATGAGGGCTGCATCTCAAAAGTTCCTTGAACCTCTCCCAAGTGTCATAGAGGGTCTCAGAAGCAATTTGAGAAAAAGAAGTTATATCATTTCTAAGTTTAGTAGTTTTACCGAGAGGGAAATATCTAGCAAGAAATTTATCAACTAAAATATTCCAAGTAGTGATTTATCCTCTTGGAAGAGAACTCAACCACTATTTGGCTTTGTTCTTATGGAGAAGGGGAAGAGTCTTAGCCTAATTGCGTTGTCTGAGACACCATTGATTTCTAAGGTGTCATAGATCTCGAGAAAACTAGCAATATGCAAGTTCGGATCTTCATCTTGTAATCCGTCGAACTGTACATATTGATGCACCATTTGTATGATGCGAGGCTTAAGCTCAAAGTTTTTGTTCGTAATTGCAGGTTGAACAATACTTCTTTCTGTACCCTCCAGGTTGGGTCGAGCATAATCGGACATGGTCCTTTGCTGTGCCATTCCTGGGTTAGGTTCTCCCATTTCAGAATTGAAATTATAATCACCGTAGGAATCCTCAACCGCTATTTGAGAAGTGGAACCCCCGAATCGCAAGTTTCTCCGAAAGGAGCGCTCAATTTCTTAGTCGAAATAAACAAGTAGCGATGGATTCGTGTGGGTCATGCACTAACAAAATGAAGGAGAATTGTGGGAAGGAAAGAAAAGAAAGGAAATAAAAACTTGAAGAAGAAAAAGATAATGAATAAATTTTTTTTTTGTTTTTTTTTTGCAGAAGTAATAGAGAAAGCGTTTTCCTAATATTGGCGAAAAAAGATCCACAACAACGGCGCCAAAAACTTAATGTGTTGAAAGACAATCAACCCGAAAAGGCAAGTGTACCTATCGAATTATAGTACCAAGGTCGTATTAAAACTCGGGGTTATCAATTACAATTACTCACGCTTCTACTATTATCCTATAGTACGATTGTTTTTTTGTTTGAGGAATTTTAAATTAAACTGAAAATAAAATTCGGATGAAAACTTATGATAAAAAGTTAGCATTCAAACAATGATTCACCATGCAAAAGAGATCAAAAGGATAAAAATAATATAGTTTATATTTGCAAATCAAACTCGACCGTGACGGATCCGATGATAGGAAATAATCTCGTTAGAGCATTAAATCACCTAACTTATAGATGTTTTGACCGAAATCTCTTTGCAAATCAAAAAGGTCTAAAGTTGTTTTATCAAAGTGACCCGCACTATTGGATTTGACTCCAATCTAGAGGATTTACGTCGTCCTATCTCTAGGATTGCGTGCAACTCCTTCCTTCTTTGAGTGATCTTTCAAATCAATGAGTCTCTCGACTACTATGAAATGAGATAAAATGGCCTACTACCATTTACCGGAAATATGGAGTCGACACGATAAAAATCAAAGAAGGATCGAGAATAATTTAGACAAAAATAAAACTAAAAGTAAAGGAAAACCAAATCTCATTTCATGGATCCTCACGATCAAATACTAAAGGAAATTAGCTACGCATAGTGGAGGAAGAAAGCACAATAAGATGAAGAAAATTAATTTTCATTAATGATAGAAAATAAGAGTACACAATAATAAAAAAAGACAATATTATACTACAAAAACAAAGGATTACAATAATAAAAAGAAATCTACATAGAAACAAGAAAAGAAGATAACTTACACTTGAACTAGCTATCTCACTTGCTCTCCACAATCCAACCTTCATAAAACCAAAACTTAACCCTCTAAAGCATGAGGCAAGGGGTCCTTTTATAGGAGAGGATGAATGTTCTAGAATGGAATTGGATATGAAGGGAATATAGGGTGGCTGGCCATACTTGGTGGAAAAGGTTCATGAATGGAATTAAATGAAGGGAGAGAGAGAGGGGGGATTCATTGTATTTTATTTAAGGAATTAGAAAAAGAAAAATAGAAATAGAAGGGTGAATTGATGAGGAATAAAGAGGGGAGAAAGAAATAAAAGAAAGGGAAAGAGAAAAGGATGTGGGATGAATGAGGAATGGTTGGCCATTACATGGGCTTCTTTGTGGGCTTTATCGTGGGATTTGTTATAGGATCGGGTAAGGTGTAGAGGGGCTGCATGGTCTAGACATGAAGGAGGGGCTACAACATGGGCTTGGGTTACTCCTTGGGCTACAACAAGGTGAATGCTCGGGCTACTTGTGGTTGCTTGGGCTGCTCGAGTTGAATGTTGCTTTAACTTGAGGGCTCTGGTTTCATCATGTGGGCTGCATGGTTGCATGTAAGTACTCAGGTTGATCCATGTAGGGGCTGGACTTGAGCATGTGGCCTGCACTTTGGAGGCTTGAACCTACAAGAAAAATAATGAAAAAAAATATAAAATTAGTTAAATTCTATAACATAGCATTAGTTAAAATCATAGCATAAAATTCATAATACGTAAAATTAAACTAAGAATTATTATAACATAACACAATGAGATATTAAACAGGAAATAAAACATAACAAGCATAAAATACAAAAAAATATAAATACACTTAGGAAATTTGAATACTAAACTACCCCAAAAACTGATGACTAAAAGTAGTCATCATATTCGCTTTTGATAAATTCCTCCTTTATATTACTCTTTCAAAAATTATTGTTTTTACTGTCCATTCAGCCCTCAAATATCTTCTTTCTAAATTAGATGCCAAGCCGTGCTTGATTCGCTGGGTCTTACTTCTCCAGGAGTTCGACTTAGAGATCTGTGATAAGTGAGGAGCCGAAAACTTGCCCGCCGACTATCTTTCCTGATTAGACAATCTGTTTATTGAAAAATTAGATGAAAAATCTTTTAACGATTATTTTCCCGATGAGAAGCTGTTTTCAATTAACGCATCTACTTCTGCTTGGTTTGAACAAATTGCCAACTACTTAGTGGCAGGTGTGCTGCCAAAAGAGTTCTCCTCTCAACAAAAGAAGAAATTCTTTTCTGAGTTGAAGAACTACTTTTGGGAGGACCCGAAACTTTTTAGAGTCTTTGCGGACTAGGTGATAAGGAGATATGTTTCTTATGAAGAAGGTTTAGATATTATTAAACATTTGCATGAAGGACTGACAGGTGGGCACTATCAAGCTGCTCGCACTGCTCATAAAGTGCTAAGCACGGGTTTTTACTAGCCTAGCCTTTTTAAAGACGTGCAGGCCTTTGTGAGTAGGTGTGATAGTTGCCAACGGTCGGGCAATATTTCCAAAGAAAATGAAATGCCGCAAAACTATTTCCTTGAGTGCGAAGTCTTCGACCTCTGGGGAATCAATTTTGTTGGCCCTCTTCCTTCTAGCTTCGGGAATAAGTATATTTTAGTCGCGGTCAATTATGTTTCACATTGGGCTGAAGCCCAAGCTCTTCCTACGAACGATGCCCAATGCGTAGTTGCGTTCTTAAAAAAAATATTTTCTCGATTCGGTACGCCGCGCGCCATTGTTAGTGATAGGTGTTCCCAATTCTTTAACGCGCAGTTTTATAAAATCCTTACTAAATACGACATTATGCATAAGCTTTCAACTGCCTACCACCCCCAAACTAACGGATAAGTCAAAGTAGTTAATAGAGAAATTAAAATATTTTTAGAAAAGATTGTTTCAACATTTATAAATGACTTGTCATGCAAATTAGACCATTCTCTATGGGCCTACAGAACAGCGTACAAACTGCCCTCAGATGTATGCCGTATCGATTGTTTTATGGAAAATTGTTCCATTTACCCGTAGAACTAGAACACCGCGCTTTTTGGGCCTTATGGTTTTAAATTTTGATCCCACTCTATCAGCGACCTTAGAAAATTTCAACTTAATGAACTCGACGAATGGCGCTCTTACGCATACAAAAACAACAAATTTTATAAAGAGCTGACGAAATGTTTTCACGATAAACACTTATGGCACCCAAAAATCTTTAATCTGAGCGACCAAGTTCTTTTGTATAACTCTCGTTTACGTTTATTTCTGGGGAAATTAAAGTCACGATGGTCTGGGCCATTTTCTGTTTTAGAAGTTTTTCCTTATGGTGCTGTTTTAATTTCACACCCTGATAAGGGTAATTTAAAAGTAAATGGTCAGCATCTTAAACTATATTTCTCTTGTGATGATGATGTCAATACAAACATTGTTTAATTTATGCTCCACGAACTCTAACTTCAAAATTATATTTTTTATTAAAAAGTTTAATTATTATTATTTTGGACAAATTATTTTTGGACATTATTATTTTTGTTGCATCGAGCTAGAACGACGTTTTAAATAAAGGGCGCACTTGGGAGGCAACCAAAGTTGTCTTTTTTTTTGTTTTCTTTATTTTACAATTTTTGCTCCGGACGGCTCCGACAAGCTGAAGCATCTGCGATTGCCTGCTGCAACGTTGTTGAATCCATCACGAAGTCCAAAGAAGACATTTCATGAAGATCCAAAGCGCTAGCAAGGGGGAGCGACATCAATCAGCATTCGGTGCGAATAAATCCGAGGAAGTACCTGTTTTTCAATACTGTACTTTCAATTCTGTAATTTCATTTTCTCTTCTTCTCTAATCTCCTTTCTCCATTGAGGACAATGTCCATTTTAAGCTTGGGGGAAAACTTTGTCCTTTTTTTGCTATGTGTGAATATTTTGCTTTTTGTGAATATTTTTCAAATATCCAAAAAAATGAATATCTTAAAAATCCAAAAAAATAGAAAATATTTCAAAATTAAAAAAAATATATGCTTTTTGTCAAAACTTTAATAGTTTAGACGTTTTGGTATTCCAATAGTACCGCTTATTTTTCTTTTGTTTTTCTCAAAATCTCATATAAACAACTTAATTAATTATAATATTTCTAATCACCCTTTTAATTATGTTTCACAAGTAAAATGTTAGCAATGATGTGTTTCTAATTTGCGGTAGCATGTTAACGTAAAACGTTTTTTCTAAAGATCTCATTTCCATTATGTTTCTCCTTCTTTATTCTCTTTACTTTCTCAAAAATTCAACATCCACTATTTTATTTTTTGTTTTTAGATAATTTTTGAAAGCTAAACTTTTGAATACCGTAGTAGATGTGAACGATCAAAGTCACCTATTATTTCTATTTTCAAGATAATTTCATCAATCTTCTTTTATTATCTAGGACTTGTCATTTGAAATTATTCAAATCTAAGTTTTAAATAAATTTAAAAGCATGATTATTATTTAGGCTGTTTTTGTTTTTGTTTGAGCTTTCCTGCAAACCTAAAAACTTTAACCACTATTTACCCGCTTTTGAGCCTTTTTTCCAATTTCATTTGATAGCTCCTCTTTTCATATCATTTTCCCCAAACATAAAATTTCCAACCTATCTAATCTTACTAGCCTTTTTGAGTTTCATTAAGAATTTTCATGATTATGATAGGTTATTTTGTGATATTTTTGCGGAGAAGATTTTGAAAAAAGTATGCTCAAAAGAAATGTTTGTTTTTATTTAGCCAATTCAAAATGAAAATAAAAATATTTATGGCCTTTGTTTTTGAAAAAAAAGAAAAAAAAATGGAAAAGAAAAAAAAGAAAAAAATATTTTGTTTAAAATGAAATTTTTTGAAACTCTTTTTTTGGTTTAGTGTGATTTTAAGCCTCCCTAATTTTATCTTTGAATTCCACTCCTAATCATATTCCTAAACTAAATGCTTCAGTCCTATCAAATTCTTTTGTTTCAAGCTTTAGAATTCTATTTAATAACTAAGAAAAGAAGAAAAGTAAATCAGTATTAGTTTTTGATTTAAAATTAGATTTTTGTTATTGAATTGATATAATTATAATCCGTTGCTTGGATCTAGTAACAACTCAATGCGTTTCTTCATTTTCGTTGCTTTGCTTAAATCAATTTAAAGAATTTCGTCAAAATTTTTGATGATTTATTTTCATTAAGTAAGTTTATAAAAGTTAAACCATACCTAAATAATTGTTTTCGATTTACGTTTTACCTTTTCCCTACTTAGAATTTCGCATAGTACTTGTTTGAGCATAATTAGAACTTTTTGATTAGTCCTTTTTATGATTATCTAGTTTTTATATTTTTGCTTGGGGATAAGCAAAGATTAAGCTTTGAGGAATTTGATAATACGTTTTGTAGCATAAACTATTATCGTATTTTCTAGTTATGTATGCGCTAATCTTACCTCATTAGCTTACTTTTTATCCTTCTTATGTAAATATTATTGCTACTAACATTTTCTTGCCTTTTTACAGGTTTCTAGAATTTTCGCCAAAAATGACCTGTCACTCCCCCTGTCACGCCCTCCCTGGGCGTGACCTAGGGCGTGTCACCCGATCCCGATGAAGCTTGCTGATACAGACAAATTAATAGGAAAAATAGCTGACACATCCCCCTGACACGCCCTCCCCAGGCGTGACACGGGCCGTGTCGCCCTCTGCCCGAAATTTGCTGCCGCATTAAATTCATTTTTGCCTCCGCACGTTAACAGTACTGCCACGCACAACCATCAAGGGCGTGACCAAGGGCGTGTTCGCCCCTTTTTCCGAGACTGACGGATTTTTGACCAATGATTAATACTTGACGTACGTGTCATGCCATCCTACAGGGGCGTGACCCAGTGCGTGTCAGCCAATGTACAGAAGTAATCATCCTTCCTGCCAGAATTCAGAGCCCGATGTCAACCCCATACCTGTCACGCCCCCAAACACGCCCTCCCCGGGCGTGACCTAGGGCTTGACCAACCCATGAATTTTTCTTATAAATTCAGCCCCCTTCCATTTCAGCAAGCTTGGGTTAAGAGGGGAGGTGCTGCCCCTTTGTTTCTTGTCCTCTTTTTCATGTCCTTCCCTCTCTCTCTCTTTATCATTTTATGTTTTCCCTTAATTCTAGTTTAGTTTAAGGTTTTGTACTAGCTCTTGTATTTATTTTAGTAGCTTAATGTTATGCTAGCTTAGGTTTTAATTTTGTGCAAGTGTAATTTTAATTTCAAGTAGTGTAGCTATCTTTCATTATTAATAAAAGTGTTCTTTTCTTATTTCTGTTCTTAATGCCTTACTACTCATCCCCCCTCCTCTACTTAGCAATGATTAACTAATCCTCCTTGTACTCGATCTTGATTATCCGAGATTCGAGTGATTAAGTTATGATGCTTTGAATTTACCTTTTCTTTTTAGGATTTGTCCTTGAATTACTCTTTATTTATTTTGGGATGGAGATATATCATCGATATATATTCTCAACCTTTGCTTTCATTCTTGGATAGCCGAGAGGCCGATAGTTTAAAGTGAGCATTCAAGAGTAAAGGGAGTTGTACGCACCCCTCGAGCGAGGAAGACGTCCAAATCTCCTTGATTGGAGAAAAATCCAATAGTGGGGTTCATCGCATAAAGCGAGCTTTAGGCCTCCAATTTTGACGAGAGTCGGTTGGACCTTCCTAAACTCAGTTGGGCACGACTTCGAGAGAAGCCTGTTCAAGCTTTAGGAACCTCCACGGTAAAGGACCTTTAACCTATTAAGTTTAGGTTTATTTATTGTCTTTTTAATCGACTTTAGATGAGGTGATTCTTGATCGAGTTCATTTCTATCTCATCATTCCAACCCTTTATCGTAATCGTTTCCTTTAAGCTCTCTTTCTTCTTAGTGCAAGTTATTATCTTTAGATTTATTTCCTTTCCTTAATTGCAATTAGTTTCTCTAAACCCTAGATTTTTCGTCGATAAAATAATAGTCTTCGTGTGAGTAAGTGTACTCAACATGATTGGACCTGGGAGCGGAATGAAGAGATTTTCTCCCTGATTTCAATACGACACATGCATCCCCTAGCTATAGTTTGATAGGTATACTTGCCTAATTTTATTGCTAGTTCGGTTGCTTTTATTTTCATTGAAGTTTAGCAACCACCACTAGTTCATAGTGTAGGTAGGAAAGTCTACACACTTGTTATAGTTGATGACATCTCCAGAATTGCTTGGGTCTTCTTTCTTAAGAAAAAGTCTGAAACCCTTGACATATTTAGGACCTTTGTCAAGCAAATTCAGAATGAGTTAGATAGTTATGTAGTCAAAATTAGAAGTGACCATGAAACTGAATTCCAATCTGAAGGCATGACAAAATACTATGAAGCGCAAGGGATTCACTAAGAATTTTCTTCCCCAAAAACACCCCAGCAAAATGGGATAGCTGAGAGGAAAAATAGAACTCTCATTGAAGTTATAAGGACACAATTAAGTGAAACATATCTCCTAGAATATTTCTGGGATGAGGAAGTTAACACTATATGTCATGTCCTGAATAGAGCTTCTATCAATAAATATCATAAGAAGACACTCTATGAGATCGTGAAACACAGAAAACCAAGCATTGCCTATTTTAGGATCTTTGGTAGTAAATGATATGTGCTCAACAATGGGACGTCATATCTGACTAAGTTTGCTGCCAAGTCATGTGAAGAAATATTTATTGGGTACAATAACCATAACAAAGTATATAGGGTGTATCGGTTGAAAAATCTAGTTATGGAAGAGTTTGTAAATATAGTTTTTGAAGAATCTTCTATGATTAATATTGAGCTGCGTAGCTCCTCATCTAGATCTGCAGGTATAGAACAGGTGATAGGCATACTAACCATCAGAGATGTAACGTTACAATCATGCTAGACCCCTCACATGCATTTTGAGTCAATAGAACTGACTAAATCTCGTGGTGTAATGGTAACAGGCATCGAGTGCATTGACTATTAGGTTGGAGTCGAGTGGTATGCGATGCATAAAGGGTGTTTGACATAGAATAATTTCAGCTAAGGGGAAATCGTCGAGTATCATCGAGTTGTCATGAAGCCTTTCGACGAGCGTCGACTGATACTCGATGCATAAGAAGTCTTGGAAAATAATATTGGATTAGAAAGACACTCACTGATCTTAACGCCATTCGACGAAGCATCGAGTGATCTCGACACATACAGGACTTGGACTTAGAATATTTTGGCAAAAATGATTTGTTGAAAAACGTCGAGTGATCTTGGCACCATTCGACGAAGCATCGAGTTATCTCAACGTATACAATGCTTGGAGTTAGAATATTTTGGCCAGGAGGATTCGTCAAAAATCTTCAAGTGATCTCGACGCAATTCGACGAAGATTCGAGTGATATCAACGCATACAATGCTTGGACTTAAATTTTTGCTAGAAGGATTCGTCAAAAAGCATTGAGTGATCTCGATGCCATTTGACAAACCATCGAGTGATCTCAACTCCTACAACGCATGGACTTGGAATTATTTTGGCCAGTGGAATTCGTTGAAAAGCATTGAGTGATCGTGAAGCTTTCAATGAAGCATCGAGTGATCTCGATGCATGCGACAAATTTGACTTAGCATATTTTCGGCAGGCCGTGTTGCTGTTTCATACTTATGGGTTGAATTGGGTTTTCGGGACAAGCGCTGATGCCTCATTTGGACCCTGTCCTCTCAAACAAGACCTATTTAAAGTAATGATGGGCGGTCCAACGTTAGGGTGACACATTGTAGCTTAACTTAACCCTAATACGTTGCTATAAAAAGGAAGAAACTAGAAACCCTAGCCATCACTTTAATTTCTTGTCGAGCCAATCTTTGTACCGAATCCGACGGAAGCAGAGAGGTCACTAGAGGTCACCAGATTTGGATTTTTAGAGGAAGAGCTCTCCCTCTCCGTGAAGAACGATGCCGCCAAGGAGGATAACAAGCTCCATGGCCAGAAATGAGCTAAGCATCCTACCCTCTCCCTTAGTTCTAGATCTTTAGTTATATTGTAGGAGATATGTCGACTCAAAAGAGTTGGGCTTGTGCAAGATGAAGATCTCCTAGGAAGAGACAAGGCTAGGTCCTTGTCCTAGAGATTAGCTGTCTTCAACCACTCCTCTCTTCATTGTGAAGATGGTTGACTTGGGTTTGTGAAGAAGGATACTCTATTGACGGTGAATAAGGGAGTAGGAAAATCAGTGCGTATTTTTGAACAAATTTCTAGAGGAAGAAGACAAACCGATGTCATTCATTTTGTTTTAAGATGTGTGCAGAAATCTATTTTCTGCGTGTAGCGGACTTTGAGGCCATTTTTGGGTGTGATACGGCTGGATCTAGGTCTTGGGTAGAACACAAAAATTGTAGTCCTCAGAAAGACCATTTTAACGGATGGTTACTCATTTTAATAGCATCTTTGTATCTCCGAAAATGTCCAGTCAAAGTTCCTGCATGGTTACAACATATGTGCAGGATACTTCGGGTTTGTTTATAACTGAGTTTGGACTAGATAGAAGAAATATAGCAAGATGATGTTGAGGTTTTGATGAGCCTATTTATATGTAGACCAGAAAAACAAAAGGTTCGGAGGAATTTAATAAACAAATGTTTTGGGGAAATTATTTAACAAATGGATAAATATGATTTTGTTGTACAAATGGCAACTTGTGAATTCCTGTAAGGATGCGCGCGATAGTAATTCGATGAATGATACAAGATTTAAAAGAGGGTGTGGTTCCTGAATATTGAATGTGTAATCTATACTTACGATATCATGTGGATGGATACGTGGAGCGTTAATATGTTGTTATGATAAATATATGAAAGCATAATTGATCGTGAATGCTTGATTACAAGGGAGGAATATGATGAGGTAAATCACATGGACATGGAAAATGTTGAATCATGATCTCAAGTGTTGGACGGGATTATTTGTGTAGTCCACTGCTTAGAGTGTGTCTCCCTACAGGTAGCAGTGTGGGATATGTATGTTGTTCAAGGTGGCTTGCCACCTATGTTAATGTTGAACCCTTGAGTGCTTGGGAGCAAAAAATGGGAAAGGGTGTAAGTGCGTGAGTATTTGACAGCACTGGAGTAGTATGATGATAAGGGTTCTAGTGTGTAGCCCTTGAATATTGTTAAGCACTGGTTTAGTGATGATGAAAGGGGACTCAGTTGGAGCCCTTGTATGGGTGATGATGTAACATCCCTCAAATAACTAGACCATTAAGAGAAGTTTTATCATGACTAGGTCATGACAAAACCCTAGGAAGAACAAGAGACCAAATGAACCTAAGAAAGAAGGTGAGATCACAATTGTCTACAAATAATAATTTCTAATTTCCCAACCTAGGGTTTGATTTTAGGGCCTCATCTTGACACTTTGACCGCACAATAACATCCCTAACCCATTAGAAGGTTCATTGGGTCACAAAGGACCCATTGGGGTCAACTTAAAAGAACAACTTGACCAAAGTCAACCTTAACCTTAAAATTGTCAAAGTAGCCTATCTAGGGCCAATGAACCTCCAACTTACCAAAATGACCCCACATAAACATCCCTAACAATTTAAGAGGTACATTGGGTCACTAAGGACCCATTTAGGTAAACTCAAGTGGTCAAGTTTATCAAAGTTAACCCTAACTCCTCTGTGGTCAAAGTACCCTTATTAAGGGTCAAGTGGCCTACAAGGTGTCAAACCAAACCTAACCAAGTATTTGTAGATCTTTGGGGAGGCCAATGGGTCACCAAGGACCCATTGGGGTCGACCCAAATGGTCAAATCGCCCAAAGTCAACTCAACCCTAAAATAGGTCAAACTGGAGTGGCCCAATTCACTTGGGCCACTTGGGCTAAATGACCTAACAAAGCCTAAGCAACTTGGGCTAGGCCCGACTGGAGGGCCCATTAACCGTAGGAGGCCGATATTTATGTGGAATGCCACCTAAATTTCAGAGGGGGACCAGGAGAGAGAAAATGTGAGTTTTCTTTTTAATGGAGGAGAGAGAAAGAGGAAAAGAGAGAGAGGAGTTATGGAGGGAGGCCATGGGTCACTTCATTCATCTCCCCATTATCCCCATTCATCTCCCTTTCCTCTTGGGATGACGATGCTATCAATTCCAGCCAGCCAACACTAATAGGGGGAGCCCAACCACCATGGCCAACAAACCCTTCACCTCCCCTCCCATAAAAAATATAAATCCCCCTATACAGCCACCCATTACAACTTCTGACCATCCCATTACCTTCAAAATGTCCTTGGCAGTCAAAATAATGTATTGGATCAAAGGTTTTTGTGGAGGATCGAGGAATCGGGCAAGCTCGTCAGAGAGGAAAAACGCCATGGCCGACCGCCGCCGCCTTCGTCGTCGAACCCCAAACAAGGTCTGCTTCTCCTCCTTTCCCCTTGTGCCAGTATCTTAGATCAAATTAGGCTGAGAAATCGGACTCAAACGAGCCAATCCGGTGAGAAAAAAAATGAAGTTTTTCGAATACTCATGGTGGCGGGTTTGCTGGAAACCACCACCTCCGGTGGCCAAACCACTGCCGGACGATAGCCACCACCACGGTAGACATGGTGGTGGCGGTGGCTGGCCACAGAAGTGGGCGGGTGGCCAGCAAAGAGCTTCGGAAAATCTACCGAAAAATGTATTTTCGGGTTACTATTCGACTAATTGAAGAACATGAACAGTAATACTTATAAAAAATTTAATATATTTATTAATTATGGTTTTACATTTTTAACCCTTTACTGTACCCCATTTAAATTAAATAAATGAGACCCTTAAAAGATAAACCTTAAAAATTGTCCAACATAAAAATTGTATCCCTTGAATTCTACTTTAATTTAAAATTTATTTCAACCCATTCGGGTTAGTGGTTTGACCACAACACTCAAAATGATGCAGCCTATACATAGGCTTAACCAGAGACTAAATTGAGTGCCTCTAAAAATTCAGGCATCCATATAACTTGAAATTCGGACTACTGGTCACTATTATATATATCTATAACATATCAAAAATGAGAATTTTTGGAAAACATTTTCCTAAAGTATTTGTAGAAATTTAATAAACATTGTATGAATTATTTAAGGGGTGTAATGATCTCTAAACCAACCAAACTTTTGGTGTATGTCTCTTAGGGTCATGGCATGACTGTGGTTAAAATTTTAGATGAATTGGGTTTTATTTGGACAGGTTTTGGTGAGACCAAAGTATGGCCCTTTAGGGGTTAATTTAGGGCAAAGAGTGTTTGGGGCATGGAGTTGCCAATTCTCACCCAAATGGGTTGGGACTTTTTTCAGAGAACCATGGTCAGTAAAAACACCCTCTCATGGAGTTTGAGATGGATTGGGGTGGGTTATCCTTATGACCCTAGTTTAAGCCCTGAGCTTGAACTTTGTGGGTTTGTGAAGGACATAGGGTGATATGTCGTTGTATGGACTTGGTGTTTATTCCATGTGATTTTAGGGTGGTGAAATGCCATTGTGAGGATTTTTGTGATATATATTTAGACTTATGCAGATAACTTAAACTAAATATGGTTAGTTTAGGCCTTTACATTTTAGGAAAATATTGATGGGTTATATGACTTTGGATACTTATAAAATTTTGGTAGAAGAGTTTTTATAATAATATGAGCCACTGGATATTATTGTAGGATATTTGGAGGACATTAGCTCATACTTGTAGTTATAATCATTAAGTTTCCCCTAAGGATTATTTTGTTAATATAATGGTTAACCTAACTTATAATGTTATGAAACTTAGTCTGTGATGATTTATGATCATATTAAAGCCCTGGTAATTTTTATGTAATTTTTGGATAATATTTGGAAGGACTTCTCTCTTTAATTCTATTTATTCTATTTATATTGAATTAAATATTTTGGGGCTAATTCTTTTATGAAAGTTTGTGAAACTTCGTATTCTCGCTTATTTTGCCATCGTATAGTGATAATGATTTTTGGGTGGCCATTACCTAAGAAAATCTAGTACATCATGTTCAACATTACCCATGACCTAACTTTTGGAAAAATTAATAAATGCTAAATTAATTAGTAAAATTATAAGTTTATGAATTTGGGCTAAATGTCTTATGATAGAGCCACAATAAATATCATATGGCATTTGGATGAAAATTTGAAGTACCTCCTCTCATATACATAATATAACATGAGTTAGTCTGCATTTAGTAAAACTGCGGAAATCGTGATAATATGTGGATTGGTCATAGGGAGATGAGATTATTAGTTTAATAATTTTAGTAAGGTGAAAATGAGGAAAATGGAGCTTCATTGGGAGTAATGCTGAGGAGAGGATTGGGTTGACTTGTAAGACCGCTGTCCCGGAACACAGAACAAGGCACGAGAGGGGTCTTATGCCCAGAACAACCGCCTTGCAGTAGCACTAGCACTCAGGCCAGCCTGTACCACAAGACGTCTATCCTGCCGGCTACAACCAATATCAACATATAAATACCAACCCAACCATAATAATATAAAGAAGTCAATCCACACTAAGCATAAGTCCATAAGTACAGCAAAAGAGAAGCTAAAGAAGCTATTACATAATCAGAGTACGTAAATAGAATTGCCCCGAAGGGCTACAAAAAAATCTATCTCGCTCACATCTGTAACCGACGGTAGCGATGGTACCGTCCCCTCAGGACCTGTCGTCCTTGCCTGGCTGTCCAGCTACATGACCTGCTGCTCCACCTGCGGGGTTTCCTCCTAAAAAGGAAGATGTAGCAATCATTAGTCATAAATACTAAGTGGCTTCACATCCGCTCCCCCGGCGACTCCTCGGCACCGGGCGGAGAATGGAATAGGTAAAATATATAAAAAAGTAGTACAAGTAGGTTAAGTAAGTATACATGTCATAAGTAGCAATAGAAGTAGTGTATAAATGAGCAACCTCTTATTCTACAATTCTACCATCTACAGCAACAAGAGAGTATAATGTTATAACAGTGAGTAACTCAACTTATATGGATGCCCATACAAGCATATAATTTGAGGGTCGTTCAGTAGTAAGTAACTCATTGTATAGGAGTGCCCATACAAACTTATACGTTGAGGGTCTTGTGTATGTAATGAAGTGCAATGCTATGTATGCAATGCAATGACACACCCATGATCAAGCACATCCAATCGCTATGTCGACACAGACTTATAGTTCCCACTATTCGAGATGGTAGCTAACCTATCAGGCGTAAACTGTCGTGGCCAAACGGTGATTGTAGAGCGGGCATCTCCACTACTAGGCTGGTCTCCACACTACCTGGCCTAGGCCTCCGTACGCCTCAATGCTAAGAATACAACAACGGAGCTCACATGCGTACTACGGCTCAGCTGGTTCTCTTGGGTAAATGTGCACCAAGATCCTAGGCCCGAACTGGCCTAAGGTATGACACGAAAGGAGCTCCAGAAATGAGCACGAGGACCATGCCCAACCGTTCACTTGGCACGGAAGGAGCCTCGGGACGTGAACACCGAGGACCAAGCCCAACCGCCCAAGGTCTAACTGTAAACTCCCATCGGTGTGACGATTGGCGAGCCCGTAGACCTGCCACACTATCCTTAACCCGGGATTGCGACACCGCGTGTCGACTCACACCATATACAATTGCACAATATCGTGGCATGGAAGGAGCCTCGGGACGTGAACACCGAGGACCAAGCCCAACCATCCATCAAATACGGAAGGAGCCTCGGGACGTGAACACCAAGGACCAAGCCCAACCGTCCAACTTTTCTCAACTCAACCTCATTCCAACTAGTGACGGTCAACACCGCACTTGTTAACTTCAACAATGCTACCCGTAGGGAGACAACACACTAAGAATTGGATTACTAATTCCCTTCTATCCATTCAACATACATCATGACCATAGTTAAGTCCTTTATATGCCCTTCCAAATGAATTCAATATAATATATCTACCAATTTATATCCGGCACTTTCGGTAAATTAAGCTTGTCGACAGCTCGTTATACGAATTCAGATTTATAACATCAACTTATCATAACACTATGATGATTATGTCAAAAGAGTTCACCCAAACCTCGAGTTGGATCGCCACATTAAATTCCACCAAATCAAATTCCACATTGCACAGCCCAGAATTTAGGTGCAGCATTAATCCGGGCAGTAACTTTGACCAAGGATTCCCGTGGATACAGAAATCCGGCGAGTGCATGTAACCACTCATTGGAAAGATAATTTCAAGGGCTACAACTTTTGTGTTTAGTCAAAAGCCCAGATCTGATCGCATCACACCTGAAATTCGACTCTGAGTCTTCTGCGTACAGGATACAGATTTCCTAGACATAATTTCCCCCAATCATAGCAAACTCGAATGAACTTTCCCGTGGCTACAGTTATCGCCCAGATATGTGCAACCACTTGCTGGAAAGGTATTCGCTAGGGCTACGACTTTCATGTTGAGTCTAAAACCCAGATCTGGCAAGAACACCCCCAAAATTTCCCACGAAGATCGCTGCGTACAGAAATCAGATTTCTGCACGCATCTTAAGGTGAGATGAATGGCATCCGTTCATCTTCCTCCTTACATCGATCTCCCAAAAACTTCTCCAGAAATTACGTCCACCCTTATTCACCCTCACAAAGCCATACTTCTCCACGAATCACTCTTTCATCTTCATTTTGAAGAATGAAGAGGTTGGAGGAGACTAAGCCTAGAAAACGACCTAGGCATGACTTTTCCCTAAGAAATCTCCTCCTCACCATCAAGACACTATGGAGTCGATATCTCTCCAAGAATATTAACTACAGATCTAGCACCAAGGGAGAGGGGAGGAAGCTCACCTCATTTCCAGCGGTACCATCATTCCCGGCCATGGATCTAGTCATCTTCCTCCGCGGCATCATTTCTTCCTTGACGGCAATGGCGTTTCTCCTTTTGCAAGGTTTGGTTGGCTCCAGCAAGCCTTTCCTCCTCCAGAATTCCAACTCCGATGATCTGCTTCTCTCCTGATGGTTTTGCGCGGGTAAGGGCTCGGCTTATCGGAGTGACGGCTAGGGTTCCGTTTGCTTCTTATTTATATTAGTGCATTAGGGTTATGCCACTTCGCTATGAGTCAATTTCTGATTGGACTGCCCAAATTAGGTTTTATTTGAAATGACCGGTCCAAGGTATCATCCAGCACGAATCCCGAAGTCCGGTTCAGTCCGCCTGTACAAGCCAGCGAATCTGCCTGGGCAGAAAAATGCACAAGTCAAATTATCTTTCCAACGAGTGGTTGCACGTTCCCATGCGATAACTGTAGCCACGAGAAAGTCTGTTCGAATCTGCTGTAGTTGGGGGAAATTCCACCCAGGAAATCTGTACCCTGTACGCAGCAGGTTTCGAGTGGATTTCTGGTGTGATGCGATCAAATTTGGGCTTTAGACTAAACAGAAAAGTTGTAGCCAACGAAATTATCTTTCCAACGAGTGGTTACACGCACTCGTCGGATTTTTTATCCTCGGGAATCCTTGGTCGAAGTGGCTGCCCGGATTAAAGCTGCACCTAAATTCTGGGTTTGTGTAACGTGGAATGCGATGTCGTGGAATTTAATATTGCGATCCAACTCGAGGCTTGGGTGGACTCTTTTGACATAATCATCATAGTTATGTGATAAGTTGAGGTTATGAATCTAAATTCATATAACGAGTTGTGGACAAGTTTAATTGAAGGAAAGAACCCGATATAATTGGGTAGATATAATTGGATGAATGTATAAATGATTTAACTATGGCCATGATACATGTTGGATGGATAAAAGGGAATTTGTAATCCAATGCTTAGAGTGTCGTCTCCTTACGGGTAGCATTGTGGAAGTAACAAGTGCGGTGTTGACGTTCACTAGTTGGAATGAGATTGAGATGAGTAAAGATGGACGGTTGGGCTTGGCCCTCGGTGTTCATGTCCCGAGGCTCCTCCCGCATTTGATGGATGGTTTGACTTGGTCCTCGGTGTTCACGTTCCGAGGCTCCTTCCATGCCACGATATTGTGAAATTGCATGTGGTGGTAGTCGACACACGGTGTCGTAATCCCGGGTTAAGGATAGTGTGGCAGGTCTACGGGCTCGCCAATCATCATACCGATGGGAGTCGACAGCTAGACCTTGGACGGTTGGGCTTGGTCCTCGGTGTTCATGTCCCGAGGCTCCTTCCGTGCCAAGTGAACAGTTGGGCTTGGTCCACGTGTTCATTTCCGAGGCTACATCCATGTCACGCATAGGCCAGTTCGGGGCTAGGATCTTGGTGCTCACTTATCCAAGAGAACCCGCTGAGCCGTAGTACACATGTGAGCTCCACTGTTGTGTCCTTAGCGTTAAGGCGTATGGAGGCCTAGGCCAGGTAGTGTGGAGACCAGCCTAGTAGTGGAGATGCCTGCTCTACTGTCACCGTTTGGCCACGACGGTTGACGCCTCAGAGGTTAGCTACCTGCTCGAATAGTGGGAACTATATGTCTGTGTTGACATAGCGATTGCATGTGCCTGGTAAGGGTGTGTCATTGCATTGCATTCATAGCATTACACTTCATTGCATACATAAGACCCTCATCGTATAAGTTTGTATGGGCACTCCTATACGATGAGTTACTTATTGCTGAACGACCCTCAACTTATATGGTTGTATGGGCATCCATATAAGTTGAGTTGCTTACTTTTATAGCTATATACTCTCTTACTGCTGTAGATAGTAGATTTGTAAAATAAGAGCTTATTATTATACACTACTGTTGTTGCTGCTTATGATATGTATACTCACTTCACCTGTTGTACTACTGTTATTTATATATTGTACCTATTCCGTTCTCCGCCCGGTGCCGAGGAGTCGCCGGGGGAGCGGATGTAAAGCCACTTAGTCTTTATGACTAACGGTTGCTACGTCTTCCTTTTTAGGATGAAACCCCGCAGGTGGAGCAGCAGGCTATGCAGCTAGACAGCCAGGCCAGGACGACAGGGCCTGAAGGGACGGTACCGTAGCTACCGTCAGTTACAGATGTGAGTGAGAGAGATTTTATTGTAGCCTTCGAGGCAAATATATTCATGTACTCTGATTTTGTAGAAGCTTGTTAGCTTCTCTTTTGTTATGCTTATGGATATATGCTTAGTGTGGATTGACTTTCTTATAATTATTATGGTTGGGTTGGCAATTATGTGTTGATATTGGTTGTTGCCGACAGAATAGGCGTCTTGTGGTACAGGCTAGCCCGAGTGCTAGTGTTACCGCAAGGTAGCTGTTCTGGGCATAAGACCCCTCTCATGCCGTGTCTTGTATTCCGGGAGGGGGTCTTACAAATTCGGCGGGAAACAGCTTCCATTCTCCACGATCGGCGAGTATAGTCGGGTATTCTCGATGAATTCGTCGGGTATCAACAATGATTCCCGACGAATTTCCCTTTACCAGTTTATCATAAATCCTGGCATTGAGTGTGTTGAGTATCATTCAACGATACTCGACGATCGGTCGTCATTCTCGACGATCGGTTGGTATATCCGGGCATTCTCGACGAATTCGTCGGGTATCAACAATGATTCTCGACGAATTTCCCTTATACATTTTATCAGAAATCCTGGCATTGAGTGCGTTGAGTATCAGTCAACGATACTCGACGATCGGTGGCTATATCCGTGCATTCTCGACGAATTCGTCGGGTGTCAACAATGATTCCCGACGAATTTCCCTTAACCATTTTATCGGAAATCCTGGCATTGAGTGCGTTGCGTATCAGTCAACGATACTCGACGATCGGCGGGATATCCGGGTATTCTCGACGAATTCATCGGGTATCACTAAACTCATCACTCCGTTCAACACACTTAAAACCTTTTGCCAGTCCACCCCGACCCCGAGTCAAGTCTCTTGACTCAGAACTCGTGCGAGGGGGGGGGGGGGCTAGCGCAAATTGGGACGTTACAAATCCTATAAACAAAATAAAAATATTTCGTCCCCGAAATCAGGCTGAGGCTATGGGGAGTAAAGCATACAAAAATAACATATGTTTTTAAAAAAAACTACCTGAAGCAAATAACTCCGGGTAGCGGCCTTGCATCAAATCCATCGGCTCCCATGTGAATTCCTCCTTCCCATGATTAGACCATAGCACTTTTACCAAGGGAACAATTTTGCGGTTCAACGCTCTTATATCTTTATCAATGATCCGCACCGGCTCTAGTCGTACAGATCTATCAGATGCCACAGTACCATCAATTGTGGGGATGTATTGTTCGGGCCGCAACAGCGCCTTTCGAAGCGACGATACATGGAACACATCGTTGAGATTCTCTTGCTCGGGCGGTAGCTCCAGCCGATAGGCCAAAGGGCCAATTCTTTCCAATATTACATAGGGCACAACATACCGTGGGCCGAGCTTCTTAACTCCCTGCACCCGTAACACTCCATGCATCGGCTGAATTTTTAGGAACAATTTAGCACCCACTTGAAATTCCACCATACGGTGCCTTGCGTTGTAAAACTTCGGCTGCCGACTTTGAGCCTCTAGAATACGATCCCGTATCAACCTAACCACCGCATCCGTGTCATCTATATATTCAACACCCAAAGTATTCGGGTCTTCATCTTGCACCCAAGACAAGGGGGTTCTACACCTCCTTCCATATAGGGCTTCATGGGGTGCTATGCCAATGCTAGCTTGATGGCTGTTGTTGTAAGAGAATTCCACTAAGGGCAAGAGTCTTTACCACGGCTCTCCCCTATAAATCACACACAACCTAAACAGATCCTCCAATGTTTGGATGGTCCGCTCAGACTGCCCGTCCGCCTGAGGATGAAATGCGGTGCTAAAGGTAAGGCGCGAGCCCAAATACGTCTGTATCGCCTTCCACTCCTTGGAGGTAAAGTGACCATAACGGTCCGAAACTATCATCTTTGGTACGCCGTGATACCGTACAAACTGCTCCACGAAAAAGTCGTACTAAGACATCCACATGAGTCTCCTTCTTCATAGGAATGAACCGGGCAACTTTCGTCTGGCGATCAACGATCACCTATACTACTGAATCATTTCCTGAGCGGGAGCGAGGTAGCCCATGTACGAAGTCCATGGAAATATCCTCGAACTTCCACTCGGGGATTGACAACGACTACAACAGGCCACCGGGACTCCTGCACTCCGCCTTCACTCTTTGGCAGGCTTCACAATGCGTGACAAAGTATCAGACATCCTTCTTCATTCCTGGACAACACATCGTCTTCCGTAAGCCGGCGTACATCTTTGAAATTCCCGGTTGCACTGAATATTGAGAGCAATGGATCTCGCTCAAGATATCCTCCCGGATTTTATCGCCTTTGGGAATGTAGAGCAAGCCGCGAAAGTAAACGAGGTCGTCCTTTAGTGTGTACTCGTCTGTAGCCCCGTCTTCGATCAACTTGATTGTCGGGGCTAGAGCCGCATCCAATCCTTGCTCTGCCCGGATCTGGTCCCGGATATCACAAACCATGCTCATGCTGGACAAGTACTCCGTATATTCTGCCGAAGCAGCCTTAAATATAAATGTATATCCATCTCCTCAATCATCCGCACCAACTCCATGCTCATCAAGCGAGACTCTGGGCTCGAGCCGGGTACTTTCCTGCTAAACGCATAGGCTACAGAGTTTGCTTTTCTGGGGTGGTAGTTCAAGGTGAACTCATAATCACATAGAAACTCTAACCACCTCTATTGTCTTAGGTTCAACTCCTTCTAGGTATAAAGGTACTTCAAGTTTTTATGGTCCGAGAAGATTTCGCATTGGACGCCGTATATATAATGCCTCCATACCTTCAAGGCGAACACCACTGCTCCTAGCTCCAAATTATGCACCGGGTAATTGATTTCACGCTTCTTCAATTGTCTTGAATCATAAGCAATCACGTGCCCGTGCTGCATCAACACCGCTCCCAACCCCTGATAAGACGCGTTCGTGTAAACTTGAAATCCTTCCTTCCCAGACGACAGGACAAGGATGAGGGCGGAGGTGAGTCTATCCTTTAATTGCTGGAATGCCGCTTCATATTGGGGTGTCCACTCAAATGGCACACCTTTCTTTGTCAAAGAAGTAAGCGGGAGGGCAATCTTGGAGAATCCTTTTACGAACTTGCAGTAGTATCCGGCAAGTCCAAGAAAACTCCTCACATCGGCCGCCGACTTCAAGGGCGACAACTCCTTCACGACACGCACCATGGACGGATCCATAGCTAGTCCAGCTCTACTGATTGCATGACCCAAGAAAGACACTTCACTAAGCCAGAATTCACACTTGCTAAACTTGGCGAACAGGGCATGCTCTTTTTTCTTCTCCAGAACTAAAGCCAGATGCCCGACATGCTCTTCCTCCGTCTTAGAGTAGACTAAGATGTCGTCAATAAACACAATGAGGAAGACATCTAGATAGGCCTCAAACACTTTATTCATCAAGCTCATGAAAGCCGATGGGGCATTTGTGAGCCAAAATGGCATCACCGTAAACTCATATAAGCCGTACCTTGAGCTGAAAGCCATTTTCTGGATATCATCCTCTTGTATTCTCAATTAATAATACCCCGAGCGCAAATCGATCTTGGAGAACCAATGCGCTCCCACCAGTTGATCGAACAACTCATCGATCCGAGGTAACGGTTAGGTGTTCTGTACCGTCAGTCGGTTGAGCTCCCGATAGTCTATACATAAACGCAGGGTTCCATCTTTCTTCTTAACGAATAGAATAGGGGCTCCTCAAGGTGATGAACTGGGGAGAATAAACCCTGATTCTACCAACTCCTGCAGTTGAACTCTAAACTCTGTGAGTTCTTTTGGGGCCATTCGATAAGGGGTCCTGGAAACATGCTAAGCTCCTGATACAAGCTTAATCTGAAAATCCACTTCTTTATGCGGGGGTAACCCTATTAATTTCTCATGAAATACCTCAGGGAAATCCCGTGCTACCCGCACATCCTTCACATCTACCCTCACCTCATTCGGTTCGAAACATATCATGTAGACTTCATCCCATCTCATATGAGCTTTCAAGGTCTGGATTGAGGATAACAATAATCGTGGTTCGAAATTTATACCTTGGAAGATTACATCAGTGTCTCCATGTCTCAAATAGATTTGCTTCTCCACACAGTCGTTTCTTGCATGGTGCCAATCCAGCCACGCCATGCCCAGAATGTTGTCGAATTCTGGAATTCTCAAAATTGTGGCGGGGGTATTAAAGGTCTTTCCCCCAATGGTTATCTCCAACTCACACTTCGCGGTTGCCGTCATCTCAGATCCGTCTTGGAGGCATACTCTTCGAGAAATACCAGTGAAATATTGCACTCTGTGTATATCCTTGATGAAGTCTTCAGACACGAAAGAATGTGAGGCACCGGTGTAAAATAACGTATAAGCCGGTTTCACGCCGACCATCACGGTGCCTAAGTGTCATTAATAATACTCAAGCTAGACGTCTAGTATATCTTAAGCCACTAGAAAATATGAATGGAAGCAAAATGGCTAATTCAAATCGTACCTACAATCATCTACTTAGGATTTCGCTCTTGAGTCATATCCAAGGCATACATCAGATCCCGAGCGGGTCCGGGGTTTCTTCCTCGTGGTCCACGTCCTCGACCATGCACATACCCTCGCTCCTGAGGGGCTGCTGGAGGGAAAGCAAGAGGCGCATATCCAAATAGTTGCAGATAGTAGCATCGAATGTGGCCCGGTTGGTTGCATTCAAAGCACACCCGCTCCTGCCTTCCGCCGTGTTGCTTTAATTGTTGAGGTGGAGGTAATGCTAGCGGTTGCGGAATCGGGCGCTCCTCTCTTAAAATCTGGGGGAAACGCCCGCCACCTCTCTGATATCCTCTTCCTCTTCTATTGTCAAATCTCCTTCTGTTGCTGGGGCCGGCTTCCATCACGCCCTTTGCTGGCCTCTTACCACTTCCCAAGTGGTACGCTTCCAATCTCTTCGTCATATCGATAATCTCCGCCAGACTAGAGTCCGCTATAAACAAAAGGGCTTGCCTTAGGAGATCTCGCAAGCCTTTGTAGAATCGTTTGGCATACCCTCTATCATCCAACTCATAGGAGTCAGCGAATCTAGCCAAGTGCTGAAACTCCCGTTGGTACTCTGTCACCGACTTTGACCCTTGCTTTAGTTGCAAAATCTCTCTTCAAGATCATCCTGAGCGGCTGAGGGGATGAAGTGCTCTAAGAAGGCTTCAGAGAACTCGCTCAGACTAATGTCCGTGTACACCCTTCCATGAAAAGTGGAGCCCATGAGGGACTTCCAAAACCTTTTGGCGTGCAACTCTAAGAGTGTCACCACAAGGGTCACCACCATGTTGTTTGGGAATCTTGTTCCCGCCAACAATTCTTTTATAGTGTCGAGCCACTCTTCCGTACGCATCGCCGACTCTGTCCTAATATAAGCGGGAGGGGAGAGAGCTCGAAAAATGCTTAACCAACTAGATCCCGAACCCTGTTGTTGTTCAGGTGCCTGCTGAGATTGGGACCTAAAGGCGTCCAAAATAGTTGTGAGCGTCTTCCCCAGCTCTGATTGTTGGAATTGTGAAGGTACGGACGGGGCGGGGGTTCCCCTCACTAGCTCAGCATGTACTTGGATCTACACATAGGGTACAAACCTAAGGTTAGGTTGGCTAATCTAAGGCCAAATATGGACGAACATAGTGTGAATTGCATATGGGCACACCACTGCTTCCGCTAAGTCAGTTTGTCCCCAAACTGACTAATCAAACGGGGGTGGCACCATTGTTAAGTGACTGTCTCCTTGGAGGATCGTAGCAAGCTGATACCATTTATAAGTCCCCCGTACCGGAACATAGAACACGACACGAGAGGGTTCTAATGCCCAAAACAGCCACCTTGCAGTAGCACTAGCACTCGGGCCGGCCTGTACCACAAGACGCCTATCTTGCCGGCTACAACCAATATCATCATATAAATGCCAACCCAACCATAATAATATAAATAAGTCAATCCACACTAACCATAAGTCCATAAGTACAGCAAAATAGTGCTAAACAAGCTTCTACGTAATCAGAGTACGTAAATAGAATTGCCCCGAAGGGCTACAATAAAATCTCTCTCGCTCACATCTGTAACCGACGGTAGAGACGGTACAGTCTTCTCAGGCCCTGTCGTCTTGTCCTGGTTGTCCAGTTGCATGACCTGCTGCTCCACCAGCGGGGTTTCCTCCTAAAAAGGAAGACATAGCAACCGTTAGTCAAGCAGGTGAAGTAAGTATACATGTCATAAGTAGTAATAGAAGTAGTGTATAAATGAGCAACCTCTTATTCTATAATTCTACCATCTACAGCAGCAAGAGAGTATAATGTTATAACAGTAAGTAACTCAACTTATATGGATGCCCATACAAGCATATAAGTTCAGGGTCGTTCAGCAGTAAGTAACTCATCGTATAGGAGTGCACATACAAACTTATACGATTAGGGTCTTGTGTATGTAATGAAGTTCAATGCTATGTATATAATGCAATGACACACCCATGATCAAGCACATACAATCGCTATGTCGACACAGACTTATAGTTCCCACTATTCGAGTAGATAGCTAACCTCTCAGGTGTAAACCGTCATGGCCAAATAATGACAGTAGAGCGGGCATCTCCACTAATAAGCTGGTCTCCACACTACCTGACCAAGGCCACCGTACGCCTCAATGCTAAGAACACAATAGCGATGCTCACATGCATACTACGGCTCAGCAGGTTCTCTTTGGTAAATGTGCACCAAGATCTTATCCCCGAACTGGCCAAAGGTATGAGATGGAAGGAGCCCCGGAAATGAGCACGAGGACCATGTCCAACCGTTCACTTTGCACGGAAAGAGCCTCGGGACGTGAACACCGAGGACCAAGCCGAATCGCCCAAGGTCTAACTGTCAAATCCCATTGGTGTGACGATTGGCGAGCCCGTAGACCTGCCACACTATCCTTAACCTTGGGTTGCGACACTGCCTGTCGACTCACACCACATATAATTCCATAATATCGTGGCATGGAAGGAGCCTCGAGATGTGAACACCGAGGACCAAGCCCAACCTTCCATCAAATACGGAAGGAGCCTCAGGACGTGAATACCGAGGACCAAGCCCAACCGTCCAACTTTACTCAACTCAACCTCATTCCAACTAGTGACGGTCAACACCGCACTTCTTAACTTCCACAATGCTACCCGTAAGGAGACGACACTCTAAGCATTGGATTACTAATTCTCTTCATATCCATTCAACATACATCATGGAAATAGTTAAGTCATTTATATGCCCTTCCAAATGAATTCAACATAATATATCTACCAATTTATATCCGGCTTTTTCCTTAAATTAAGCTTGTCCACAGCTCGTTATACAAATTAAGATTTATAACATCAACTTATCATAACACTATGATGATTATGTCAAAAGAGTTCACCCAAACCTCGAGTTGGATCGCAACATTAAATTCCACCAAATCAAATTCCACATTGCACAACCCAGAATTTAGGTGCAGCATTAATCCGGGCAGCAACTTCAACAAAGGATTCCCGTTGCTACAAAAATTCAGCAAGTACGTTTAACCACTCATTGGAAAGATAATTTCCAGGGCTACAACTTTTGTGTTTAGTTGAAAGCCCAGATCTGATTGTATTACACCAGAAATTCGACTCGAAGTCTGCTGCGTACATGATACAGATTTCCTCGACATAATTTCCACCAATCGCAGCAAACTCGAACAGACTTTCCCATGGCTACAGGTATCGCCCATAAACGTGCAACCACTTGATGGAAAGGTATTCGCAAGGGCTACGACTTTCATGTTTAGTCTAAAACTCAGGTTTGGCTAGAACACCTCCGAAATTGGCCACGAAGATCGTTGTGTGCAGACATCAGATTTCTGCACGCATCTTAAGGTGAGATGAATGGCATCCGTTCATCTTCCTCCTTACATCGATCTCCCTAAAACTTCTCCAAAAATTACATCCACCCTTATTCACCCTCACAAATCCATACTTCTCCACGAATCACTCTCTAATCTTCACTTTGAAGAATGAAAAGTTTGGAGGAGACTAAGCCTAGAAAACGACCTAGGCATGGCTTTTCCCTAAGAAATCTCCTCCTCACCATCAAGACTCTATGGAGTTGATATCTCTCCTAGAATATTAACTACAGATCTAGCACCAAGGGAGAGGGGAGGAAGCTCACCTCAATTCCAGTGGTACCATCATTCCCGGCCATGGATCTAGTCATCCTCCTCCGCGGCATCATTTCCTCCTTGACGACGATGGAGTTTCTCCTCTTGCAAGGTTTGGTTGGCTCCAGCAAGCCTTTCCACCTCCAGAACTCCAACTCCGATGATCCGCTTCTCTCCTGATGATTTTGCATGGGTAAGGGCTCGGCTGATCGGAGTGACGGCTAGGGTTCCATTTGCTTCTTATTTATATTAGCGCATTAGGGTTATGTCACTTCGTCTTGTGTCAATTTCTGATTGGACCGCCCAAATTAGGTCTTATTTGAAACGACCGGTCCAAGGGATCATCCAACACGAATCCTGAAGTCTGGTTCAGTTTGCTTGTATAAGCCAGCGAATCTGCCTGGGCGGAAAAAGTCACAAGTCAAATTCGGCGGGAATCAGCTTCCATTCTCGACGATCGGCGAGTATAGCCGGGTATTCTCGACGAATTCGTCGGGTATCAATAATGATTCCCGACGAATTTCCCTTGACCAGTTTATCGGAAATCCTGGCATTTAGTGCGTTGAGTATCAGTCAATGATACTCGACGATTGGTCATCATTCTCGACGATCGGTGGGTATATCCGGGTATTGTCGACGAATTCGTCGGGTATCAACAATGATTCCCGACGAATTTCCCTTAACCATTTTATCAGAAATCCTGGCGTTGAGTGCGTTGAGTATCAGTCAACGATACTTGACGATCGGTGAGTATATCTGGGCATTCTCGACGAATTCGTCGGGTATCAACAATGATTCCCGATGAATTTCCCTTAACCATTTTATCGGAAATCCTAGCATTGAGTGCATTGAGTATCAGCCAACGATACTCGACGATCGGTGGGATATCCGGGCATTCTCGACGAATTCATCGGGTATCACTTAACCCATCACTCTATTCAACACACTTGACACCTTTTGGCAATGCGCCCCGAGCCCGAGTCATGTCTCTTGACTCAGAACTCGTGCGAGGGGGGGGGGCTAGTGCAAATTGGGACGTTACATGACTAGTATTAAGAGGTACTTGGGATCGTTGAAAGATCGTCTTTCCTGTGGAGAGAGAGAGAGTCAAAACAAACTAGGGTTAGTTCCAGAGTAATATTAAAAGGGATCGAGAATTAGGTATTAACCATTAATAGTAAGTGCCTTGCGAAAGGAAGCTGTGGGCTTCAGCCCATCGTAGTTCCTAGTGACCTCGAGAGCCTTCACGGGGAATGGCTTGGGCAGTCCAAGGTTAACATAATCCGTAAGACTAAATGAATTACAAGAGTAATTAGAAATAATCTAGGGTAAAAATTACACTCACACTCCCCGGGGTTGTGGGAGTTAGGATTGGTATCACGAGCGATAGGCTCGGTGGTTTTGGTGATGGGAAGGTTAGATCGGCGAGCCGATGGATCGAATGGTTTTTTGACTGACGGGTTAGTCCGGGGAGCTTTTGGCACGGTAGATGATTGTGATTGACGGGATAGTCTAGGGAGCTTTGGCTCAGTGGATAAATACATTAATATTGCATGTGCATAGAATATAAGGTGGTGGGTCTACGATATTAGAGAGTCAATGAACCGACATGATTATGTTGATTCGGTAGGTGTGGTTTTGTACTTGGCCAAATAAAGTCTCGTGCGCCAATCGACAAGAGTACGTAGGAGATCCGGTTAGTGCACCACATTTGAGGCGTACGATAGGTTTAACTGGTAGTACTTATACCAGTTTAAAGGTGGGTGAGGCCCAACCCACCGCTTCTGTTTGCCACTACGGAGGTATCCTGCGAGGTTAGGCTCTAGAATAAGGGAACTAAAGGTCTGTGTGCACAGAGTTGAGTGTGTGTGTTGCACTTGCATGTTCACATCATAGCATACTTGCATGTCATAGCATGATCATTGAATTTAACCACTAACACCTATTATATAAAGTGATATGGGACACCTTATACAATAGGTCTTGCAAAACGGTCCCTTAGCATATAAGCTTGTGTGACATGCTTATAAGTTATGGTTATTTTCTTTTGGATATTTATCACCTCCTTATAACTGACACTCCATCGTATAAATTGTATGTAACTCTTTATACGATGGGAGACTTGCAAAAGATCCCTTAACTTATAAGATTATGTGGGCATTCATATTAGTTAAGGTTACTTATTTCTTAGTTTACTTTTCATGCACTTACTGCTTCCTTATTATAGAACTGATAGCTTTCTTTTCTTATTATAGTTCTTTTATACATAAACCTATTAGAGTAGTTGTCACCTGCTTGTTCCACTCTACTTTGTCGTCCTCCGCTATCGACCTCCCCGCGCGGTGCCTAGGAGTCGCGAGGGTGAGGCGAGGAGGATAGTGGCTTAGTCTTTTGACTAACGGTCGGTGGAACTCATCATTTTAGGGGACCTAGCAGCAGGAGCATCGGCACTGACATAATAAGGAGGTAGTACATGAGGATATGTTGCTGCACTCTACTGCTACTACATGACGACAGGTCGAAGATGGTTTTCAGTTGCTTTCGCCAGATGTGTGTTGTGAGAGAGAGATTATTGTATTAGACATGTACCGGGCCTAAGAACTTTTCTTTTCTACCATATTTCATACTTTGTACTCATTATGGATGTTGGGTACATTGGAAAATGTGTACCTGATTTGAAGAAACCCAACCTAGCTCAATGATATACATCAAGGTGTATTTGATGTTGTTTTGAGTTGACATGTGCAGGTGAAGAATTGATAAAGTATGCAGAAAAATTCTAAGTCCAAGTGTCGACACAGAGAAGGATGTGTCGACACATAGAAGAAATTAGTCGACACAACACTGGGAAGCAGTGTCGACACATAGCAGTTAGTCTACAACAATACTGGGAAAGTGTGTCGACACAGAAGAAGTAAGTCGACACAACACTGGGAAGCAGTGTCGACACAGAAGAAGTAAGTCGACACAACACTGGGAATTTGTGTCGACACAGAAGAAAAGCGTCGACCTCAACATTGGCAAAAAGTGTCGACACAGAAGAATATAGTCGACCTCAAGTTTGTCGACACCAGCAGGATGTGTCGACACAGAAGAATATAGTCGACCTCAAGCTTGTCTACACCAGCAGGATGTGTCGACACAGAAGAATATAGTCGACCTCAAGTTTGTCTACACCAGCAGAATGTGTCGACACATTGTGATTGAGTCGACACATTATAGAAGAGTTAAAAGAAGACTGTGTCGACACCTGAAGGCTAAGTCGACACTTACTAAGTTATGATTCTACAACAACTGTGTCGACACACAGGACTTGTGTCGACACACTGAAGAGTCAAGACCAAGTTATTTTCAGAAGAAGCTGTGTCGACTCAAAGGCAACTTAGTCAACATCACTGAAGACTGTGTCGACACTAAAGTCAATTGTGTCGACACAGATATACAGATGGTCTCGACACTTTCTGACAGACTGTCTCGACAACTTGTGGTTCAAGACTAAGGCACAGGACTTGTTTGAAGACTTGACAGCTGTGGGTTGCCACCGGTTAACTGAAGCTGTCAGACTTGTCAGAAAACGGTTAGAAACCGGATCAGCCGGTTACCATGAAGAAAGTCTATAAATAGACAGATTCAGAAGGAGAAAGAAAAACTTTTGAAAACATTGATAAGAATCAAAAAGTTGAGAAGGATTACAATCCAATTCATTTCAAGAAAGTGCTAGGCACTTAAGAAGATCTTCTCCAGAAGATCTAAGAAGACTATCTAAGGATAGATCAAAGAAGAGTTCTAATCAGAATTCAGAAGAATCATTCAAAGTGCTGGATAGAGAGAGATCAAGCCAGAATTTGAAGAAGAAGAAAGAAACCACCAGTGGATTCTCAAGAAGCTGTTTGGAAATCAACTCAGCTAAGTTCATATTCAAGAAGCTTTGAAGAAAGCTCAGATACAGTTGATTTCATCAGCTGATCAAGAATTGTCTTGGCCTTTTCTCTCTCAATTTAGGCAAGACAGTTAAATAATCTTTTCTATATTTCTGTAGGATCTGTTTACACAGATCTGAGTTGTAAGCCTGTGATATAAAGGCTGAGTGTAGGAGTGTTGAACTCTGAGTGGTAGGGCTGTTTGCCTGAGTGTAGGAGAAAGGTCTTCTGTGAGTTGTAGGCCTTGGGGCAAGGCTGAGGTAGGGCTGTTGTGCCTGAGTTGTAGGAACCAGTTGGGTTCTGAGTTGTAGGATCTGTTGATCTGAGATTAGTGGAAGTTTGGCCGAATCTAGCATACTGCTAGATAGGTGAAGTGGGAAAGTGGATGTACCCAGACCTTGGGGAACCACTATAAAACATTGTGCAATCTGTGATGCTTTATTTTCTGTGATTGCTGTGATTATTGTGTTAGCTATTGAATTAAATTCTGCCTATAAGTTTTTATAAAGAAGTAGAACCTATTCACCCCCCCCCCCCCTCTAGGTGTTTAGGCTGTCTTGAAAGTTAAACTATCAAGTGGTATCAGAGGGAGGTTCCTCAAAAAGGACTTAACAGTCTGAGGTAGATCTGAAAGGCAGATTCAAGATTCAAGAAGATGGGTTCTGGAGAGAATCATAAGGAGCTAGGGTCTATGAAATTACCCATATGCAAGAAGGAAATCTTTGGGATCTGGAAAGAAAGAGTCAGATTGTTTATGGAGGCATCTGACCCAAGGATTTATATCACAGTTCAGGAAGGGCCCTTTATCCCAAAGAAGATTTCAGCTGTGGATGCAAATATCCAAATACCAAAGACTTATTCAGAAATGACCAAGGATGAAATCATCTTGGCAACCATGGACAAAAGGGCACAGAACATCATTGTTAGTGCCATAGATGATTCAACATTTCAGAATCTGATTCACTGCAAGACCTCCAAGGAGATGTGGGACACATTGATTGTCTACATGGAGGGATCTGAAGAAGTAAGGCTGGACAGGAAGTCTATGCTAAATCAGGAGTATGAAAGCTTTAGACAAGGAAAATCTGATAGCATAACTGTGTGCTATAAGAAATTCTATAGAATTGTGAATGAGCTAATATCCTATGGAAGAGTCTTCAGTACCTATGAACTGAATGACAAATTCTTAAGATCCTTATCAAAGGATTGGGATACAAAGATCTGTGCCATAAGAGAAGTGGCTAAATTGGCAGAGATATCTCCTCCAACTCTGTTTGGAAAGTTGCTATCCAATGAAATGCAACTTATAGTGAGAAAGGAGGAGGAAAGAAACTCAAGAGGAGAGCATAGAGAAAAGACTGTGGCATTCAATGCAGAAGCCACTAGAAAGAATAGGAGGATATCACCATCTCCTCCTAAGGAAGTTACAGAAGATAGTTCTGAAAGTTCAAACAAGGGTTCTGAAAGCTGTGATTCAGATGCAGATTTTGCTGCATTCACAAGACAATTCCAGAGGTTCTTGAAGAAGAAGCAGTAGAAGTCTAGGCCTTCCCCATCACAGCAAGTTGATGACTATTATAAGAAGAAAAGGTCATCAAGGAAAGAGAAGAGCAGATCAAAGCCCAGTAAAGCCACTACTTCAAAGATTGTCTGTTATTGTTGCAATAGGCCTGGACATGTAGTGGCTGATTGTCCTGACAAGAGAAAGGAATCTTCAAAAAAGAAGAAGTCTTATCAAAAAGGCAAGAAGGAGAAATCCTTTGTAGCAAAGAAAGATAAGAGTCTATCAGACCAGTCAACTTCAGAATCAGGATCTGAAGCTGAAGCATATATTGGACTATATGCTGCATCTGAGGAAGAGGAGTTTATGCAGTTGCTAGACTCCATCAATGAACATCAATGCATGGGGTTGATGGCAAGATCAGAAGAGGACATATGCCAGAATCAGTCTGGTCCTAATGAGGTAAAATGTCCTTCCAGTACATCTGTTTGTAGTACAAGTGAAGAATCAGCTACATCTGCATCAAGTGATGAAGATGCATATGAATCTGAAGGAGATGTCTATCAATTGATAGATAAGTATGGGGACTTGTTGCAGGCCCTTAAGAAAAGCAAGAACCTGGTTAAATCTCAGGCTTAGGAAATTGCTGAACTAAGGGTTGCAACAACTGAGTTAGAAAAAGTCCTTGATCAAAAGTTGGCTGAAATTGCCAAGCTGAAGAATATAACTATTATTCAGATGGGCACAATTAATTATACTAATGATCAAGTAAAGAGTCTGGAGGCCAGACTTAAAATTGAAAAAGATTTAGTGGCTAGTTACTCTAAGCCAAAATCTGTCTTACCCTTGATAGATGAGTTTGTCACTCAAAAGGGTAAGGCTGGATTATGATTTAAAGGTAACACCAGGGCTGACAACTTCAAGAGGAAAGGTAAAGCTCCTGTTCAGCCACTAAATTTTTCAGTCCCTATAAAGTTTAGAAAGGAGGAAGTGCCTTCTAACAAATATGATCATGAGAATACTCAAGGTCATATTAAGACTAGTGTTCAGAATAACAAGGGTGTAAATGCCAGCAGGCCTATCCATGGTCATAAACCCAATTGTTTTAAGAAATCAATGGGTAAGGCTGCTGCAGCACATGCAATGGACAGACATTTTTCTGTCAAGAATGTATCTAAAAATAGATACAATAAGTTTGAGTGTTGGTGCTGTGGCAAGAGAGGCCATTTTGCACTAGACTGCTGGTTTAACACAAGTGTTACAAAGAATAATAGTCTACCTGTTAGAAGAGATTATGGTAGCTTTGTTAATGCTAATCTGAACCAAGGACCCAAGACTTACTTGGGTTCTAAGGGTATGTAATTCTGTTTTGCAGGATAGTCCAAGTGCTCATACCCCTATATGGTACTTGGACAGTGGTTGCTCCAGGCAGATGACTGGAACAAAGGGGATGCTGAAGGAGTATTCATCTGTCAAAGATGGACCTAAAGTGATCTTTGGTGGATCTGAGAAGGGAGTCATCAAAGGGTTTGGTAACATTTCTTCTAACCTAATTACTATCACCCAAGTGGCCTATGTAAAAGGTTTGAAACATAATCTAATAAGCATAAGCCAGCTGAGTGATCTAGGATATGACATTTCATTTGGTAAGGATGGATGTCATATCAAAAGGTCAAGTGATCAAGAGATCATATTGACTGGGTATAGGAAGAGAAATGTATATTGCCTTAATTTTTAATGTGAGAATAAGGCTTCCCCCATTTGTCTTGTAGCTGATGACAATGCTTCCCATTGTGTTAAGTGGCACAAGAGATTGGCTCATCTAAACTACAAGACAATTGGCCAACTCATTAGTAAAGAACTAGTGAGGAATGGGCCTCAAGTTAAGTGTATAAAGGAAGGGGTATGCTCAGCTTGTCAAAAGGGCAAGCAGACAAAATCCTCATTTCAAAGCCTTGAAAACAAGGATTCTGTGAGGTACTTATACCTCTTGCATATGGATCTTTTTGGTCCTATGCCAGTTCACAGTCTAGGTAGGAAGGTCTACACTCTAGTGGTTGTAGATGACTATTCTAGATTTACATGGGTGTTCTTTCTGAGACAGAAATCAGAAACCCCAAGTATCTTACTTAATTTTGTTAAGCAAATTCAGAATGAACTGAATAGTACAGTGGTCCAAGAGTTCTCCTCACCAAGAACACCTCAGCAAAATGGGATTGCTGAAAGAAAGAATAGGACATTAATTGAAGCTGGTAGAACTCTATTGAGTGACACCTCTCTCCCAGAATATTTCTGGGCTGAGGCAGTTAACACTGCTTGTCATGTCATCAATAGGGCTTCTATCACCAAAAGCCACAGAAAGACTCCCTATGAGATTGTGAAAGGCAGAAAACCAAATCTATCCTATTTTAGGATCTTTGGTTGCAAGTGCTATATACTTAACAATGGCAAGTCATATTTGACTAAGTTTGCTGCCAAATCCCAGGATGGGATATTTGTTGGGTACAACACAAATAGTAAGGCCTATAGAGTCTTCAACTTAACAACTTAAGTTGTTGAAGAATCTGTGCATGTTGTATTTGATGAAACAAGATTAATCAATTGTGAGTTGTCTTGTAGATCAAATGACTCAACAGGTATAAGCAAGAGGATGGACAAGCTCTCCATTGCTGAAGCTTCAAAGGAAGATGGAGCATTGGAAAATGAAGGCTGCTGTCCAGGGGGAGTACAAGAGATAATGGAAGCTGATGAAAACCAAGAGGTTCAGCAGAATGAAGAAGCTGGAGATGCTCAACCTGAAGGGAATCTTCCTCCAGCTATAAGATATCTAAGAGATCATCCTGCTGATCAGATAATTGGTGATCCAAGACAAGGAGTGCAAACTAGAAGCAGAAATCAAAGCACAGTTTTGCATTCAAGTTTCTTGTCTCAAATGGAACCTAAGAAGTTTGAAGAAGCTATCCAAGACCAGCACTAGATTGATGTTATGCAAGAGGAGATGAATCAATTCAAAAGGTGCAAATTCTTGGAGCTTGTTCCTAAACCAAGAGGCCACAACATAATTGGCACTAAGTGGATCTATAGGAACAAGCTAGATGAAAGTGGGATAATAGTGAAGAATAAAGCAAGGTTAGTTGCAAAAGGATACAGGCAGGAAGAAGGGATCGACTTTGATCAAACCTTTGCTCCAGTAGCAAGGCTGGAGGCAATCAGAATGTTCCTTGCCTATGCAGCCTACCAAGACTTCAAAGTATACCAGATGGATGTGAAGTCAGCATTTCTGAATGGTGATCTTAAAGAAGAAGTATATGTAGAGCAGCCATCAGGTTTTGTAGATCCTCTTAAACCTGATTCTGTGTATAAGCTTAGGAAAGCTTTGTATGGGTTAAAACAAGCTCCAAGGGCTTGGTATGGAACCCTGTCTACCTTCCTCATTGAGAATAAATTCTCATGTGGAAAGATAGACAAAACTCTATTCCTTAGGGAATCCAAAGGTAAGATCATCTTAGTTCAGATCTATGTTGATGACATAATCTTTGGATCTACTGAAAACAACCTTTGTAAAAAGTTTGCCAAACTTATGTAAGGGAAGTTTGAGATGAGCAGTATGGGAGAACTTAAGTTCTTCTTGGGACTCCAAGTAAGACAGACTGATGATGGATTGTCCATATCCCAGTCTAAGTTCACCAAAGAATTAATTAAGAAATATGGTATGGAGTCATCCTCCACCATGAGAACTCCTATGGGAACAAGTATGCCTATATGCAAAGATGAGGCAGGTAAACCTGTTGATGAATCATTGTATAGAGGAATAGTTGGGTCTCTACTATATCTCACTGCTAGTAGACCAGACATTATGTATGCAACATGTGTCTGTGCTAGGTACCAAGCCTGCCCTAAAGAATCTCATTATACTGCAGTCAAAAGGATTCTGAGATATCTAAAGGGCACTCCTAATCTAGGCCTTTGGTACCCTAGGAATAGATATTTTCTACTAACAGGCTATTCAGATGCAGATTTTGCAGGATGTAGAGAGGACAGGAAAAGTACTACAGGTACTTGTCAATTCCTGGGAGGAAGACTAATATCATGGAGTAGTAAGAAGCAGACCAGTGTGGCAATTTCCATAGCTGAGTCAGAGTATATTGCTGCTGGAAGCTGCTATGCACAGCTATTGTGGATGCAGCATCAGCTTAAGGATTATGGTATTCAGGTAAATAGAACACCCCTTTTATGTGATTCTAAGAGTGCTATTTCTATTGCTAATAATCCAGTTTCTCATAGTAGAACTAAGCATATAGAAATCAAATACCATTTTCTAAGAGAACATGTAGAAAAAGGAGACATCTCATTGGAATATGTAAAAACAGATTATCAAATAGCAGATGTATTTACTAAGCCTTTAGATGAAACCAAATTCAATAAATTCAAAATTGAATTAGGTATGTTAACCATTGATTAATGTATTAACAAAATCATTAACAATGCAATTGAAGTGGTATTTAAGTAAGTTAAAGTAATAACAACATAATTAAGTGTTAAAAAAAAGGACACATTGAAGTAACACTTACAAGTGGTGTTGAACCAACAGAAATTGGCTAAGTAAGAATGTGTCGACTCATTCAGTAATAATGTGTCGACTCAGAGAAATAATGTCGACAAGTCAGAAATATTGTGTCGATACAGAGAATATGTGTCGACACTTAAGAGTTATATTGTCGACTTAACCAGAAATGTAATGTCGACTCAACCAGGATAATGGTGTCGACACTTACAGAATATGTGTCGACACTTACCCTTAGAGTCGACACAGAATTTCTGTCTATTAACTATGTATCCAAGGTGTCGACATAACCACAAATTGGTGTCGACACATAGTAGGCTGAAGTAATGTCGAGACAATAGAAGTTTGTGTCGACACATTCCGTCTGTGTCGACACATTTAGTCTGTTTTTGGCGCCTTTTGAACTTCTTTCAACAGAAGGTATAAATAGGTCAAAAACTCTTTCTGTCGACACGCTTCCAAGGTTTTCGAGACTAAAACCCTGTGTCGACAGTCTATCTTTCTCTCTTCTTTCAAGCTTTCTCGACGAATCGATGGCGCCAAGGATTGAAGACAACGTCAATGAAGGGTATGAGTTGGTGCGCCAGGCCTTTGTAGATGCGCCGCCGGATGTTCAAGGGGTTATCACCCTCCTCTCCGAGTCAGGGTTAGAATTTCTAATCTCAGAACCGACTAAAATCTGGAAGAAGGAGGTGCACGAGTTCTTTATCTCTGCATCAGTTCACTCAAATGGCCTCAAGATTAAGTCCAATGTTTAAGGGACTAAGGTGAAGATTACTCCAAGAAGTTTAAGAAAGATCTTTCAATTACAAGTAGTTGAGAATGAAGAGGAAGTTCCTAGTTCTAAGACAAGGGAAGCCCTTCAATGGTGTGGACTGGACTCGAGCATGAAGATTGGAGCTGCATTCAACAGGAAGGGTATGAATCAGCAAGGGAAGTTCTTGTCTGAAATTGTTGGGAAAGTGATCCTCTGCAAGACAGGTGGACATGATAGGATTTCTTCCTATATGTTCAGCCTTATGACCAGGATTGTTTTTACAATTCCTACTGATTGGTCAGGAGTACTCTTTGACAAGATCAAAGAAGGAATCAAGAAGCCCAACATGGCTAGAATCATGAGCTTATATCTCACTGGAGTGATTCCTGAAGTGATGCAGCAACTGCCAGGGACTAAGATCAATCATATGAGAAGGATGGATATGAGACTGTTCTCTAGGTGGGATAGGGTGCTGTCCAAGGATGTGTCTGAAGAGAGCAGGCCAGACACCCCTGTGAAATCCCCTTCTCAAACTCAAGAAACTGAAAAACAACAAGAAGACCCACTCAGGACACAGGTTGAAGAACAGCCTGACTCAACTATAGTCCAGCAAGTGTCAACACCTGCACAGATGCAGGGGGAGCCAGTTCAATCTCCTGCTCAAAATGTATCTACTCCTGATCAGGTACAAGTGTAGGGGGAGCTAATGTATTTTACTATAAAAGACATTGCTCATATTCTTATTACTGCACAGGTTCAGGGGGAGCTAGTGTCCACCCCTACTCTAGATACTACAATTACTGAACGAGTACAGGAGAAGCTGTTGTCAGTACAAGTACAAGAGGAAGCACAGTTAGACTTATCTCAAAATTTAACTGCTGCAGAAGATACAGCTCAGCTGGAATTTACTCTGGAGGAATTATTCCCTGATGCTGATACTACTACTGATAAAGTAGGAGGAGGACCAGAAATTGAGAAGTCCATAGGTATGGAAATTTATCAGGAAGCTGAAGTTGAGCCACAGGTTGAGGGGGAGCCAGTGGATGTTGAGACTGAGCAACAGGTCACTGGGACAGATACACTTCATCCTCCTCAAGAAAGAATTCATATAGATACTTCGTCTGATACTGAAACTGAAGAAGCCAGGATGGCCAAGAAAAGAAAACTTGTTGTATTTAAGAGAAGAAGCAAGAATTATAAGCAGGCTTTACAGACAACACCTCAACAAGTATCTCCTGCCTTTGATCATAACAAGTTTATGGTAGATCTACAGGTGAAATTGGATGAACAAAGAATGGCTCTGGAAAAGTATGTTGATGAAAATAGCAAGTCACTTCAGTTTGACTTAGCTCAGGATATAAAGTCCATCCAGTTTCAAGTCAACATGCATAAGAAAGAAATGACAGATTGCTTCCAAAAGGGAGGCCATGCTGTGGTTTATCTAGCTCAACAACAGGAGGCTATTACTAAAAAGGTAGATGATGTTGTCCTGAAGCAAGGCTATGTCATTACCAATCAGATCAATATGAATGCAAATCTGGAAGACTCCCACAATCAGATTCTTCTAGAATTACAAAAGAATTGCACTGAAATGTCTGAGGCAAGAGCTAAAGAAAAGGAAGAGTTTAATAAGAAATTTCAAGATGCCATTGCCTCAGTACAAACTGCTATCTCCACCTGCCAACAGGACATATCAACCAAGCTGCAAAAGTTGAAACCATTTTTCAAAGATGGTATAAATTATCTAGATGGACAGATAAGGTTTCAGAAGAATGGTCTTAGAGATCATATGACCAGAGAAGTCATAAAGGGGGAGAGGTTATTGATTCATGCAGGCCAAGAGCACTCTAAATGGGTGACAAATAGTATAAGAGCCACCTTGGGATATCCACCCTTGTGTGATGATGATATGATGGCTGAATCAGGCATTCAAGCAGGACTACGTGAAGGCAACCAACCTGAGGTTGCCCAAGTTATTTACCCCCCTTCTGATTTTGATATTCTGGATAAGCAAGTGCAGGATATGTATAGTCCTCCAAAGGAGGTTACTAATATTGTTATTGGGAAGGTTGATAAGCCTGAGGCTACTTTGAAAGACCAGCAAGATGCTCTTCTATCTAAGAAAAGGTTTAGAGAGCAGGCTGAACTTAAGCCAGACTTTGAGCAGTGGAGTCCTACTTCCAGAAATATAATACTCACTGCATGGAAGGCTGTCAAAGACCAAGTCCAGGAAAGAGGCAAGTGGTACAATGAGATGGAATGGCAGAAGTATGAAGCCAGGCAAGAGGCCATTGTACAGTTTAGAAGAAAAGCCAAGCTGGGTAGGCTGCCACCAGATGCTATGGAGCCAAGCAAGTACTTCCCAAAGCCTTTTCACTATTTTGAAAGGCAAAGGCTCAAGGAAGAAGCTCAGAAGAAAGATGATCTAAAAGGAAAGAAGATAGCTGAAGAATCATAAGCTCCTGTGACAGCTAAAATTCAATCTGGCAAAGGGATTATCATTAGAGAGCCTGATCAATCCTGATTGTGTTTTAGTTCCTTCATAATGTTTTGTAATGTTGTGATGTGATCATTAAATGTAAAACAATGTAATCAAACATTACCCAGTAATAAACAAAATATTGTTTAAATCTGTGATAGATTGTTTTATCTATGATGTTTTTATTATTTTGTTTATAATTAAGTATCCCTGTGTTTTTTGTCATATATCATCATTTAGTACTGTTTATAAATGATGTATATCATTGGCTATAAGGGTTATGACTTCTCCAAATAGGGGGAGATTGTTGGGTACATTGGAAAATGTGTACCTGATTTGAAGAAGCCCAACCTAGCTCAATGATATACATCAAGGTGTATTTGATGTTGTTTTGACTTGACATGTGCAGGTGAAGAATTGATAAAGTATGCAGAAAAATTCTAAGTCCAAGTGTCGACACAGAGAAGGATGTGTCGACACATAGAAGAAATTAGTCGACACAACACTGGGAAGCAGTGTCGACACATAGCAGTTAGTCTACAACAATACTGGGAAAGTGTGTCGACACAGAAGATGTAAGTCAACACAACACTGGGAAGCAGTGTCGACACAGAAGAAGTAAGTCGACACAACACTGGGAATTTGTGTCGACACAGAAGAAAAGCGTCGACCTCAACATTGGGAAAATGTGTCGACACAGAAGAATATAGTCGACCTCAAGTTTGTCGACACCAGCAGGATGTGTCGACACAGAAGAATATAGTCGACCTCAAGTTTGTCCACACCAGCAGGATGTGTCGACACAGAAGAATATAGTCGACCTCAAGTTTGTCTACACCAGCAGAATGTGTCGACACATTGTGATTGAGTCGACACATTATAGCAGAGTTAAAAGAAGACTGTGTCGACACCTGAAGGCTAAGTCGACACTTACTAAGTTATGATTCTACAACAACTGTGTCGACACACAGGACTTGTGTCGACACACTGAAGAGTCAAGACCAAGTTATTTTCAGAAGAAGCTGTGTCGACCCAAGGCAACTTAGTCGACATCACTGAAGACTGTGTCGACACCAAAGTCAATTGTGTCGACACAGATAGACAGATGGTCTCGACACTTTCTGACAGACTGTCTCGACAACTTGTGGTTCAAGACTAAGGCACAGGACTTGTTTGAAGACTTGACAGCTGTGGGTTGCCACCGGTTAACTGAAGCTGTCAGACTTGACAGAAAACGGTAAGAAACCGGATCAGCCGGTTACCATAAAGAAAGTCTATAAATAGACAGATTCAGAAGGAGAAAGAAAAAACTTTTGAAAACATTGATAAGAATCAAAAAGTTGAGAAGGATTACAATCCAATTCATTTCAAGAAAGTGCTAGGCACTTAAGAAGATCTTCTCCAGAAGATCTAAGAAGACTATCTAAGGATAGATCAAAGAAGAGTTCTAATCAGAATTCAGAAGAATCATTCAAAGTGCTGGATAGAGAGAGATCAAGCCAGAATTTGAAGAAGAAGAAAGAAACCACCAGTGGATTCTCAAGAAGCTGTTTGGAAATCAACTCAGCTAAGTTCATATTCAAGAAGCTTTGAAGAAAGCTCAGATACAGTTGATTTCATCAGCTGATCAAGAATTGTCTTGGCCTTTTCTCTCTCAATTTAGGCAAGACAGTTAAATAATCTTTTCTATATTTCTGTAGGATCTGTTTACACAGATCTGAGTTGTAAGCCTGTGATATAAAGGCTAAGTGTAGGAGTGTTGAACTCTGAGTGGTAGGGCTGTTTGCCTGAGTGTAGGAGAAGGGTCTTCTCTGAGTTGTAGGCACTGGGGCAAGGCTGAGGTAGGGCTGTTGTGCCTGAGTTGTAGGAACCAGTTGGGTTCTGAGTTGTAGGATCTGTTGATCTGAGATTAGTGGATGTTTGGCCGAATCTAGCATACTGCTAGATAGGTGAAGGGGGAAGTGGATGTACCCAGACCTTGGGGAACCACTATAAAACATTGTGCAATATGTGATGCTTTATTTTCTGTGATTGCTGTGATTATTGTGTTAGCCATTGAATTGAATTCTGCCTAGAAGTTTTTATAAAGAAGTAGAACCTATTCACCCCCCCCCCCTCTAGGTGTTTAGGTTGTCTTGAAAGTTAAACTATCAATGGACTATAACACAAATATATATATATATATATATATATATATATATATATATATATTTGTGGTAATTTTATGGACTTGTATTGTTTGTATTTCTACTTCTTTGGTGATCGTCGATGCAGGCAGGAATTGCATTTTGTAGTGACGACCTTCCTAGGTGTGTTGGTGTCACCATACATCGACGTATATGGGCAAAAGACCCCTGTAGATTAAAAGAAAAAAAGGGGGGGGTCTTACAAACTAATATCAGAGCAAACTTCGATCATAAAGAGAATAAGTCCACAAAACACAGGGTCACCCCGCACGAGCATTAGTTTAGGGACAAACTAAGCAGTAGTATCAGTGGTGTGCCGATGTGTAAAAATCACAATATATAGTCCATATATCAATGAGTTAGGCCAACCTAACTAGGAAACTTGACTCACCAAGACTATTCTTACTATACCCTGGTCAAAGTTGACTTTAGGTTTAAATCGATTAAGGTACGAGGATACTCGAAATGACTAGAGGATGAGTCTAACGCGAGAGTAACAACTTGAGTTTTAAACTTTGATGTCCTTACTTCACTTATCAAGTGGTACTATCACCTGTTACCTAAATTAATAGGACAAACTTAAGTAGAATTAAGGTTTATATTCCATTAACAAAATAGTAGGGGACTCTTAGGCTCAACCGACATACCGATAACACGATTATTTTGAGAAAACCATCATACCAAATACCAAGGGTCAGATAAGAATTTAGGTTCAGAAGAGACCCATTTGGGACAAAGTCACATGTTGAGTTTGAGAAAGTTGTCGTAAATGGTAACCTAGAGATTGTAAAGTATGGAGTATATCAACGAGTTTTGGGATGGAACCCCATGTCTATGTTTTAATGCCCTAAGGATTGTGTGCTCATCTAACCCAAATATAACATGGTAATATCGAAGATATTTTACCCAAGATAGGTAAGGGCTTATCTTTTGTTTATTTTGGGTTTGTCTTTTGTTTATTGGGCAAATTAGTTATTGACTTAGGTTTACTAAGACCTAATTTAAAAAATGTGGTATCATAAACATAGTGAGATTAAAGCTTATCTTATTCGACGTTATTCGAGCGAAGATAAGATTGGTAAAAGCGTGTTTGAAAAGATGATATGTAGCAATACTAGGACAATGTCATGGTATTAAAGAGGAGTGATTATGAGATTTACTTATTGCAAGATATCACGTGAAATTAGATGAAAGTTTACAAGACTAAGGATATCTGGGAAGACAAGATTAAATAGCTATGTTGTAAAATCGGAAGTATGATGACACTAGGAAATTACAAGAAATTAGCAGACTATATATTGAAAGAAGTAGACCTTAGATATGACTCATAAAGTTGAATTGATTGATTACTCGGGCGTACTCGAAGGAATAAGAACATGACCGCATATGGAATGTTTATAGAATCGTTGTCCACACTTACAAATGAGAACTAAAATTACTAGAAGAAAATTGTGTTTATCAGAACGTGTATTTCCCCGGAATAAATAAATACATCATGGATTTTATGATGAACAGTAAGGTTTATCGACTGGAGGAGGTCAAGAGCTCAAGGCGATCGCATCGGATAGGGATGGATGATTTATTTACAAGGAAAGAAGATCAGTCTAGGCTTATTGGGGCTCTCGGTCGATATTCAACACAACTCTCCAACCGCAGATGACAGAAAGACGGAGCGTAACAACCTGTCACCAAAGGATCTTTTACGCTTATACATTCTGGACCACGGAGAGCATTGGGAGAGAATTTTTCTACTGATCAAGATCTCTTTTAAGAATAGTCATCTGTCTTATATAGGCATGTCCCTCATGAGACATTATACGGACGGAGGTGCAGGACTCCATTGTATTGGATCTAGGATGAGGATTCAAATGCACTCGGCTTAGAATTTTTGTAGAACAAAGATACCTAGGTATGACTCATTCGAGATAGGATGATGGAGGCCTAGAGCAGACCAGCCAAATATTACGATTCACGGCATTACCATTTAGAGTATCAAGATGGAGACCATGGGACTGTAAAGATACGTCTGATGCATGGAGTCTCACGGGTATGCAGGCGAAAGAAGCTAAGTCCGAGAAATATGGGGTCCTATAGGATCCTGGGGTGGATCGGCTCATTGTCTTACAGACAAGAACTACCGCAGGAGTTAGCAAGTTTGAACGACGTCTTAAACATCTATTATCTTAGGAATGCTCTACTACAGCCAGAGTAACAGTTTACTAGTATAGATGGCTCGGCAGCTTCTGAGCTATCAGTCCGCTTAGAGTCGGTTAGGATAGATGATGCGGTAGTGCGAGTCTTGCGGCCCGAGAAGGTTCTGATTGTCAAGATCATGTGGACATATCATGCACAAGAGGAGCATACTTGGGAGCCACTAGATCTGATGCAGCAGAAGTACCTAGAGCTCTTTTCATTAGGTATAACTTCAATTTCTTAGGGATGTTACATTCAGTTACTCTCAGTAGAAACCCCGCCGACCTAACCTGAATTTCAGGGACAAAATTATTTTTTTTGTTTATTGCGATTTATAATATCCTTCAAACAACTACACCCCTAAGAATAGTTTTATCATGACGAGGTCATGACAAAACCCTAAGAAGCCCAAGAGACCAAGTGAACCTAGGAATGAAGGTGAGATCACCATGGTCTGCAAATAACAATTTCCAATTACCCAACCAATGGTTTGATTTTAGGGCCTCATCTTGAATCTTTGACCCCACCATAAAATCCCTAACCCTTTAGAAGGTTCATTGGGTCACAAAGGATCCATTGGGGCCAACTTAAAAGGTCAAGTTGACCAACGTCAACCCCATCCCTAAAATGGTTAAAGTAGCCTATCTAGGGCTAATAGACCTCCAACTTGACAAAATGACCCCACATAAACCTCCCTAACCCTTTATAAGGTACAATGGGTCACTAAGGACCCATTTAGGTCTACTCAAGTGGTAAAGTTGACCAAAGTCAACCCAAACTCCTAAGTGGTCAAAGTGCCCTTATTAAGGGTCAAGTGGCCTACAAGGTAACAAACCAAACCTAACCAAGTATCCCTAGACCTTAGGGGAGGCCAATGGGTCACCAAGGACACATTGGGGTAGACCCAAATAGTCAAATTGACAAAAGTCAACTCAACCCTAAAATAGGTCAAACTAGCCTAAATGACCTAACCAATCCCAAGCCACTTGGGCTTAGCCCAACTTGAGTGGCCCATTAAATTTAGGAGGCTAATATTTATGTGGGATGCCACCTAAATTTCAGAGGGGGTGACTAGGAGAGAGAAAATTGGAGTTTTCTCCTTAATGGAGGAGAGAGAGAGGAGAAGAGAGAGAGGAGTTATGAAGGGATGTCATGGGTCAGTCCATTCATCTCCCCATTGTCCCCATTCATCTCCCTTGCCTATTGGGATGATGATTATATAAATTTTAGCAAGCCAACACTAATGGGGGGAGCCCAACCACCATGGCCAACCAACCATTCACCTCTACTCCCATGAAAAATATAAATCCCCATATGCAGCCCCACATTCTAATTTTTGACCATCCCATCACCTTCAAAACTTCCTTGGCATTCAATATAATGTATTGGATCAAAGGTTTTGGTGGAGGATCGAGGAATCGGGCAAGCTCGCTGGAGAGGAAAAATGACATGGCCAACCACTGTCGCCGCCGTCATTAAACCACAAACAAGGTCCGCTTCTCGTCCTCTCCCCTTGTGCTAGTATCTTAGAACAAATTAGGCTGAGATATCGGGCTAAAACAAGCCGATCCGGTTATAAAAAAATGATGTTTTTTGAATACTCATGGTGACAGGTTCGCCGAAAACCACCACCTCCGGCGGCCAAACCATCGTCGGACAATAGACACCACCTCGACGGAGATGGTGGTGGCGGTGGCTGGCCAGGGAAGTGGAAGGGTGGTCGACAAAGAGCTTGGGAAAAGCTACAGGAAAATGCATTTTCGGGATATTGTTCGGTTGTTTGAGGAAGATGAACAATAATACTTATAAAATATTTAATATATTTTTTAATTAAGGTTTTACATTTTTAACCCTTTACTGTGCCTCCTTTAAATTAAATAAATGAGACCCTTAGGAGATAAACCTTAAAAAGTGGGCAACATAAAAATTGTACCCCTTGAAGTCTACTTTAAGTTAAAATTGATTTTAACCTATTTGGGTAAGTTTGACAACAACACTCAAAATGGTACAGCCTATATATAGGCTTGACCAGAGACTAAATTGAGTGCCTCTATCAATTCAGTCATTCAAATGACTTGAAATTTTGACTGGGGTCACTATTATATATATCTATTACATATCCAAAAATTAGAATTTTTGGAAAACATTTTCCTAAAGTTTTTGTATAAATTTAATAAATATTGCATGAATTATTTAAGAGGTGTAATGACACCTAAACCCACTAAACTTTTGGTGTCTGTGTCTTAGTGTCATGCAATGACTGTGGTTAAAATTTCAGACCAATTGGGTTTCATTTGGAGAGGTTTTTGTGAAACCAAAGTAAGGCCCTTAAGGGGTTAATTTAGAGAAAAGAGTGTTTGTGGCATGGAGGGACCATATCTCACCCAAATGGGTTGGGACTTTTGCCAGAGCCCCATGGTCAGTAAAAACACCCTCTCATGGAGTTTAACATGGATTGGGACTGGTTAGCCCTAGGACCTTAGTACAAGCCCTGAGGTTAAACTTTGGGGGTTTGTGAAGGACAATTGGTGATATGTCCTTGTATAGACGTGGTGATTAGTCCATGAGATTTTAGGGTGGTGAAATGCCATAGGGACGAATTTTGTGACATTTAGAATTATGCACACAACTTAAATTAATTAGGGTTAGTTTTGGCCTTTACATTTTAGGAAACTATTGATGGGTCATATAACCTTGAATACTTATGAAATTTTGGTAGAAGAGTTTTTAAAACAATATTAGCCTCGGGAAATTATTGCAGGATGTTTGGAAGACATTAGCTCATACTTGTAGTTATAATCTTTATGTTTCCCCTAAGGATAATTTTGATAAAATCATGGTTAAACTAACTTAGAATGTTATAAAACTTAGTAAATGATGATTTATGATCATATTAAAGCCCTGGTAACTTTTATGTAATTTCTGGATAATATTTTGAGGTACTTCTCTCTTTAATTCTATTATATTGAATTAATTATTTAGGGGCGGATTCATTTATGAAAGTTTGTGAAACTTTGTATTCTATGTTGTTTTGCCATCATATAGTGTTAATAATTTTTGGTGTCCATACCTTAAGGAAATCTAGAACTACATGTTCAAAATTACCCATGGCCTAACTTTTAGAAAATTTAATAAATGCCAAATTAATTAGGAAAATTATAAGTTTCTGAATTTGGCTAAATGTGTTATGATTGACCCACAATAAATATCTTAGGGCATTTGGATGAAAATTTGGAGTACCTCCTATCATGTACATCATATAGCATGGGTTGGTCTACTTTTAGTAAAACTACGGAAATTGTGATAACATGTGGAATAGTCATAGGGAGATGGGATTATTAGTTTAATGATATTAGTAAGGTGAAAAAGAGGAAAATGGAGCCTCATTAGGAGTCATGATTTGGAGAGGATTGGGTTGACTAGTGTTAAGAGGTGCTAGGGATCGATGAAAGATCGTCTTTCCTGTGTAGTGATAGAGAGAGAGTCAAAACACACTTGGGTTAGATCTAGAGTAATATTAAAAGGTGTCGGGGATCGTGTATTAAACAATAATAGTAACTTCCTTGCGAAAGGGAGCTTTGGGCATCAGCCCATTGTAGTTCCTAATGCCCTCGAGAGCCCTTCACGGGGAATTCCTTGGCGAGTCCAAGGTTAACGTAAGCCATAAGACTAAATGGATTACAAGAGTAATTAGAAATAATCTAGGGTTACACTTACACTCACACTCCCCAGGGTTGTGGGAGTTATGTTAGGTATCATGAGCAATAGGCTCGGTGGATTTGGTGATGGGCAGGTTAGCCCGACGAGCCGAGGGCTAGGATGGTTTTGAGACGGACGGGTTAGTCCGGGGAGATTTTTGCTCGATAGATGATTGTGATGTACGGGATAGTACGGGGAGCTTTGGCTCGGGGAGAAATACATTAATATTGCATATGCATAGAATATAAGGTTATGTGTCTTCGGTTTATGAGAGTCGTCGCACCGACACCAATACATTGACTCGGCAGGTGTTGTTTTGCACTTAGCCAAATAAAGACCGGTGCGCCAACCGACAAGGGTACACAGGAGCTCTGCTTAGTGCACCAGCATTGAGGCGTACGATAGGTATAACTGGTAGTGTTGTTACCGGTTTAGATGTGGGCGAGGCCCATCCCATTGATTTTGTTTGCCAATATGGAGGTATCCTGGGAGGTTAGGCTCCAAAAAGGGGGAACTAAAGGTGTGTGTGCACAGAGTCGAGAGTGTTTGTTGCATTTGCATGTTTACATCATAACATACTTTCATGTCATAGCATCATCATTGCATATAACCCCTGACACCTATTATATAATGTGGTATAGGACACCTTATATAATAGGCCTTGCAAGACAACCCCTTCCTTATAAGCTTGTGTGGCATGCTTATAAGTTTTGGTTATTTTCCTTTGCATATTTATCACTTGCTTATAACTGACACCCCATCGTATAAATTGGTCTGTGACTCTTTATACAATGGGAGCCTTGCAAAAGAACCCTTAACGTATAAGTTTTTGTGGGCAATCATATAAGTTAAGGTTACTTATTTCTTAGTTTACTTTTCATTCACTTACTACTTCCTTATTATAGAACTGCTAGCTTTCTTTTCTTGTTATAGTAATTTTATACATACACCTGTTAGGGTATTTGTCACCTGCTTGTTCCACTCTCCTTTGTTGTCCTCCGCTTTCATCATCCCTGCATGGTGCCTAGGAGTCACGGGGGTGAGGCGAGGATGATAGTGGCTTAGTATTTTGACTACCGGTACGTGGACCACATCATTTTACGGGACCGAGCAGCAGGAGCATCAACACCTGCAGGATAAGGAGGCAGGACATGAGGAGCAGTTGCTGTACGCTACCGCTACAAAATGACGACAGGTGTTTGGCCACGGAATTGACCGGATTCACTGAGAAGGTACCCTGAGTGCACGAGGTGTTTGGCCGAGCGAGCCTACCCCTGTGGCGAAATATACTTATGCACTTTATTGTTTAGCTGGGCTAATGAAATGCAGGGAAGGAGCACCGCCGTCCTGAATAAGGTGCAGGGTCATTATTATTTGGTCAGCTTTACCTTACCGTTGCTTTGTTTGCCACCGTACGGTGGAATGTTTCTTGTAGGTGCAGCGGAACCAAGTAAGAAATAGCGGGATGAAGCCCAAGCTGTTGTGCTGGCCCTCGAAGGCCAAAGTGAACTGTTTTTTTTCTATCATATGTGGCCTCCCTGCAAACCGAAGTCTGTAAAACACTAAGTTGTTAAGTGAACATTTGTATGTCCATACGACCAAGTACTTTATTGTATTGTGGTATTTCTTTCCTAATGTGGTTAGTGGACATTCATGTTTCATACTATCTGTTATTTGGGTTCTTTCAACTAATTAAAAGCTTCTGCTAGTTGCTCTGTGTAGGACGTTTATGTTTGGGAGAATTGTTTCATTCTGTAACCCTTCGGTATGTCTGTAGTATAAGGCGTCGGGCCCCGGCTAGACCTATTACTATATACCATGCCACGGATAGGGGTGTTATATATATAATGAGTTACTTTACTGTAAAACAGATCTTTAACTTATAAATCTATATGGGCATTTTTATAATTTAAGTTACTTTCCTGTTATAAATATATATGCTTAATGGATTGCTATGATTTGAGTAGAACTGCTAAATGAGAATGTTGATAATAATGCTATACATTGATGCTTTTACTACTCATGATATATAAAATCTTTACCTGCTTGAACTACTACTTATATATCTGTTATACCAACTTATTTTTCCCGCTCAGTGCCTAAGAGTCGCAGAGGGAGTGGATATGATAGCGACTTAGTCTTGTGACTAACGATTGGTATATCTTCTATTTTAGGAGGAAACCTCGCAGATAGAGCAACAACAGGTTGTGTAGAAGGGCAGCCAGGACTGGGTGATAGGGCCTGATGTAATGCCATGAAACTAAAAAGAGGAACGGGCAATGTTTGAGGCATGTTTGGACCTTGGTACAGGTCACACGGCTTGGGACACGAGCGTGTCCCAGGGCCGTGTTAGGGCCGTGTTCGATGCCAGGTCGCGTGGTCGACAAAATTACATTCAACGGTCTTCGTGGCAGTGAACACGGCCTGGGACACGAGCGTGTCCTAGGGCATGTCAGCCACTCAACGCCTTTCACTCAACGATTGTTGAGACAGGGCACACGGCCTGAGACATGGGCGTGTCAAAGGCCGTGTCCTACTCGGGTCGTTTGGCAAGTTGTGTTGAGGAAGCTACACGGCCTGGGATACGGGAGTGTCCTAGGGAATGTCTAGCACACGGCATGTGACACGGGCGTGTCACATGGCAATTTCGTTCTATGGACGTTTTTGTCCTGAGTCATTATAAAAACACTCCCAGCTACACCGGCGCGTATTGGATGATACGGGCGTGTCAAGCCTAACACGGGCATGTTGAGTGCACGTGTTCTTTTCGGATGCGAAGGTTTCGGCAGTGAATGAGTTACACGGCCTTGGACACGGGCGTGTCGCAAGTCGTGTTCGGCCTAGGAAGTTTATTTTCAGGGTGAATCATTGTCATTCGTTTCCTTATTTTGGGATCTAATGGCTCAGCCTCTTCTACCTTAGGGTTAAGGCCGGGATTGGGAGTTTAAACCCTCACTTTTCTTTAGGCTATCTCTTTCTAACTTCTAGAGAGAGGGGAGAGCAAGGAGGAAGAAGGTAGAGGGAGATCCGGTCGACGGAGGAATGTTGGAGAGCCGAATCGCAAACCGAGCCGAGATCTGCGGAGGCAAGATCATCTCGGTGCTTTTCATCCGCGTAGTTTTCCATGGCACTGAGGAGAAATGCTAGGTTAACGATTCTCATCTTGAGAATGTAAATTTCTTCTTTTTTGCATAGGGAAAACCCTCTCCCGCGAGTGTGCGGTGAGTCGCGGTGTTACTTGGGGTAGATATGTAAAGTCCCCCTTATTTAGAGTCCGGAATCATTGTACGGACATATGCATGGTTTGTTAAGCCTACCCGAACATGTTGGTCTTGATCAGTGATGTTTTGTTATGCATGGTTGGCCGGAGAAGACTCTGTGCCTTTGTGTTGTTTTTGGGTTTCTACGTGGTAGATTGCAACAGGAGTCTTGGGGACTAACCCCAAGGTGTACTCGAAAATCTGGGCGGAAGCAAAGTTCTGCCGTTTTGGAGGCCTGGGAGCAAGCCATGAACATAGCCGGGCTATATACCATGTTTGATCGATAGTTGGGACTGGGTTAAGCTTGGCCCGCATCAAAGGCCAAATGGTCATGGCGGGGTGAGCAACGGGCTGGTAGACCATACCCGCTCCATCTGTTTCGGTTAAAGTGACTTAAAGTTATGTGGGACTAACCGATGATTTGGAGAACGAGTTTAGGCTACGGCAATGGTGGAGCCAAGGAACGGACTGGGTTCGGACATGCTTCACCGAGTAAGTGCCCTGAGAGAACCAGGTGTATGGCCGTGTGTGCGTGCACCTGTGATGTTGTGTTTATTCGCTATATTGCTTGTTTTGCTAACAAGTGTAGGGAAGGAGCATTGCCGCCCCGAGATTTGGGGCGAAATCGTTATAATTTGGTTAGCTTTAGCTGACCGTTATTCTTGTTTGCCACCATTGCGGTGAATTGTGATTGCAGGTGCTGTGGAGCCGAACGGTAAATAGCGGGCCATAGCCAAAGTTACTGAGCTGGCCCTCGAAGGCCTTGTTTGTTTACATATTTAATTCATGTGTGGCCGGCCTGCGAGCCGAAGTTCGTAAGACACTGATTAATTATTATGAACTCTTATAAGGCCATAAGGAAAGTACTTTTGTGTATTTTGTAGTTCATTCCTACTGGGTTTTGTTAGTGGACATTCGTTCTTATGCTGGGTTCTTTCTCTTACAACTTAATAAAATTGCTTCCATTAGATACTCTATGTAGGACGTTATGATTGGAAGGATGGTTTCATCTAGTAACTCACCGGTCTGTCTGTGGTCTATAGCGTCGGGCCCCAGCCGGACCTACTGTTATATGCTATGTGACGGATAGGGGTGTTATAATTTGTTATCAGACTACCGGTTTCGGTCAGTATTAAATGAATTCGTGGGCGAATTCACTTTAAGTGGTGGTGAGCACATGTGTGTGCATCATCATTATAACATGAAAAGAACCCATTAATGTCTACTTAGGAATGAAAATACACATGTTTGAGGAACCTGCGTGTTCCTATAATTGCTTTTTGCAATGTTGTTTTGTCGCTTATAGGTGTTCTGTATGAATATAGGTGACCAGGAGTGGTGTTGGGCCATCAGAATGTCCAGTTTCCGATGCAATCAGCGAACCAAATGATGCGTCGACAACACCTCCTTCGGCTGAGACCATTCAATTAGTAGCGGAGGCTGTGTTTGCAATGATTAACACGCAGCCTTCGAGATAAGTACAGCTGCCTGCCCCTGCTGTGGATCAAGTACCACTCCAAGCTACAGAGAAAAGGAGAGTGGAGCAGGTGGTAGTTGAGCCAGTGTTGCCTAGGAGGGCAATGGAGAAACAGCATAAGCACGTGAAGGGCTTCAATCCTCTAGTTTTCTCGGGGATCGGAACCCCAACTCAAGCAGAGGATTGGCTCTCTAGAATTAAAAGAGTGTTTATAACTACTGAGACTGAAGAGTGTCAAAAGACCACAATAGCCACGTTCTTGCTGGATGGTGACGCAAGACTATGGTGGGAAGGCTTGGAGCTACAACATATGTGGGGTAGACAACTTACCGACGTCTCGATAGAGGAGTATTGAGACTATTCTTGGTTCGATACCTCCCCTCAGCTCAGAGGATAGCACTAGAAAATGAGTTCTAGAAGCTGCAGTAAGGTGAGAGCAGTGTGGACGACTATCTCTATGAGATTACTCGATTAGGTCGGTATGCAAGCGCTACCTTCGCTGATGAGGAGCGAAAGACCAACCGATTCTACGAAGGTCTAAGGGATGACTTGAGACAGCTAGTATTGGGACCAATGACGCAGGGTTTCCTGACCTTGGTCAACACGGCCCAGTCTTTAGAGAAAGACATTAAGAATGTATAGGCAAAAAAGGACTCCGGCGGGAGGAAGTAAGAGTTCAAAGTGCCGCCTGCAAAGTCTGGTTTTCGAAGGTGGAATAAGAAGGCTAGGATGTCGGGTCCAACCCCTTCTTCAGGTGCCTCAGGCCCAACTACCAACCGAACCTCAGGCGCTTGTTTTACTTGTGGTAAGATGGGGCATTTTGCCTGTAACTGTTGGAGAGGACGTCCAAAGTTTGAGAGGAAGCAGGGAGCAATCTACGAAGAAAAGGGCAAGGTGGTCGATTCAACCGCATCCCATTATGCTCCGACTCAGCCAAGAGTCTATAATCTTGGCCAGCAGGAGGCCATCAAACAAGCAGACATGGTGACAGTTATGGTTTAAATTTATAGCAAGTTAGCTTTAAATACTGTTACCTAGTGCTTGTTAGCTTATTACTATTTGTTTATTCTTTGTTCTGATTTGCGATAGTCCGGCAAGAGCACTATTCGATATGGGAGCTTCACACTCCTTTTTGTCTGAAAGTTTCATATCATACATCAGGGATCCTTCTTTGATGGCGAAGGTCAAATTGGACGTGTTGCTGCCGAATGGGTGTTCTATGCGTGCGGACAGAGTATGTGTCGTAAGGGTCATATTGGAAGTCAGTAGTTTGACTTGCTAGCGTCATTATTGTCGCTAGTAGAGTTCGACATTATCTTTTGTATGGACTGGATTTCGGAGCTAAAGACATATATAGATTGAGATCGTAAAAAGGTCAAACTGGGTGTTGGGCGGGAGATAACGTTTTGCGGGTTTGAAGAGGTCGAGCAAGACGTTGATGTCTGCTCTTCATGTGGTCAAGGCACTTCATGATGGCGCAGAGCTATTCTTCACGCTAGTGGAGGCCGTAAAGCCTATACCCACTTTTGGTATTCTCCCAATGGTATGCGAGTACCCCGACGTGTTCCCGGACAATCTTCCCAGAGACCCACCGCACCGAGAGATCGATTTAACCATCGAGCTAGTGCCAGGTGCCAAACCTATATCACGGTCTCCTTATAGGTTGGAGCCTAAGGAGATGGCAGAGCTACAGGTTAAACTGGAAGAGTATATGGAGCAAGGTTATGTGCATCCAAGTTCGTTGCCTTGGAGCGCACCGGTCCTCTTTGTTAAGAAGAAGGACGGAAGTTTACGGCTGTGTATCGACTACAGAGAACTAATTTAGTTAACGGAAAAGAACAAATACCCGATCCAAAGTATTGATGATCTTTTCGATCAGTTAGTCAAGTCGTCGGTATATTCAAAATTTGATTTGAAGTCGTGTTACTATAAGCTAAGGATAAGGGAGAGTGATATCCCAAAGACAACATTCAACACAAGGTATAGGCATTTCGAGTTTACGGTCATGCCATTCAGGCAGACTAATGTGCCATCAGTATTCATGGATATAATGAACAGGACGTTTCAGGAGTACTTAGACCATTTTTTGATCGTCTTTATTGACGATATATTTGCTTACTCGCAGTGCGAAGATGATCACTTCAAGCTTCTGGATTTGGTTTGGAGACGCTGAGGATGAACGAACTATACGTAAAGTTCTCCAAATGTGAGTTCAGGTTGTCCTAAGTGGAATTCCTTGGTCACATAGTCATTGGTGAAGGTATTGTGGTAGATCAAACGAAGATTGTTGCAATACGGGAGTGGCCTGTGTTGTCTTCAATAGCGAAAGTCCAGAGTTTTCTAGGGCTTGCCGACTATTACAGGCACTTCGTAGAGAACTTCTCACGGATATCGTTACCTCTCACGACGTTGATAATGAAAGATCAGAAGTTTTTGTGGACGCAAGAGTGCACGCAAGTGTTCGAAGAGTTGAAGAGTTGGCTGAACACGGCGCCAGTACTTAGTTCTCCAAGTGGTACCGAAGGATTTTAGATATACAGCAATGCCTCAGGCAGTGGTTTGGGCTACGTGCTGCTGCAGCATGGTAGTGTCATTGTATATGGCTTGTGTCAGCTGAATGTGCACGAAAGGAATTATCTGGTCCACGACCTGGAGTTAGTGGCCGTGATTTTTGCGCTAAAGCTGTGGAGACACTGTTTGTATGACATAAGGGTCGATATTTATACATACCACAAGAGCATGAAATACCTGTTGGATCAAAACGATCTGAACATGAGAAAGCGGAGTTAGATGGAGTTCCTCGGGACTATACATTCAAAATTCATTATGTGCCCGGGAAAGGCAATGCAGTTGAGGATGCGTTGAGTCGTAGGGCTCCCGCCCAAGACAATTGGTTGTCGGTTTATGATGAGAGGTTTATTCGGGAGTTGGAGGCATTAGACATCTGTTGTGTTGACAAGCAGACTAGCATCGAAGCACTATTGAACTGGACGGAAGTTCAGTATGACCTGACTGATCGGAAACGGCAGGCTATGAAATTGGATAGCAGCATGAAGGCGATCATAGATACAGCTTCGGATGGGTCAAATTCCCAGTTTGCAGTTGAAGATGGAAAGCTATGGAAGGACAGTCGTTTGTGCATCACAACGTGGGAAATCTACGGGCAGAGTTGATGTACGAGGCTCATTATACCAAGTACTCAATTCACCCAGGGAGCATAAAGAAGTACTGAGATGTAAAGTAGTTGTTATGGTAGCCATGACTAAAGAAGGATGTGGTACTATATGTGGCTAAATGTAAGACTTGCGCCTTAGTGAAGGCAGAGTGCCAAAAGCCAGTGTGTTTCTTAAAATCTTTGCCTATTCCGGAGTGGAAGTTCGACGACATTTCGATAGACTTTGTGCATGGATTGCCAAGGTTGCAGAGGGAAACGAAGCCATCTGGGTGATCGTAGATCGATTTACAAAAGTGTCGCACTTCATTACGCATAGGAAGGATGATTCAGCGGAGAAACTAGCGAAGTTGTATGTAGATAACATTGTTAGACTGCACGGTGTACCCCGCAGCATCGTGAGCGATAGAGATGGGCGTTTTACATCCAATGACTTGAGGTTGGTGCAGTAAATGCTGGGGACTAAGTTGAAGTTCAGCACAGCCTTTCATCCGTATATGGATGGGCAGACCAAGAGGGTCAACAGGACGATGGAGGACATGCTTTGCATGTGCGTTCTGGACTTCGGAAAGTAGTGGGAAGATGATTTGTATTTGGTGGAGTTTGCGTACAATAATAGAAACCAAACGAGCATACAAATAGCGTCCGTCAATGCCTTATATGATAGAAAGTGTCGCACACCGTTGTCGTGGCTAGAAACGGGTGAGGCAAGGTTGTACAATAAGCAAGAGGTGGAAAGTGCTACTTCATTTGTGCGAACCATTCGGGAGCATTTGCGGATCGCTCAGGATAGAAAAGATAAATACTACAATGCCAAGCATCGGAACGTGGAGTTCACGGTTGGCGATTAGGTGTACTTGAAGATAAAGTCGTTCAAGGGTGTCTCACGGGTGCGACGCTTAAAGAAGCTGAGCCCGAGGTACCTTGGACCATTTGAGGTCTTGGAGAGGATCGGTGAAGCGGCTTACCGTCTGAAGCTATCGGTGGAGTTGTGTGGTCTACACGATGTATTCAACCTATCAGTTTTGTGGAAGGCGGTACAAGAGCCATCGTAGGTGATTGCAGTTGATCAAGTACCGATGGACAAATAGTTGACGACTAGGGTCAAGCCCGTTCTTATTGAGGACTTTGAAGTCAAACGACTTCGTAACAAGGATATCAGGATGGTCAAGGTCTGTTGGGAAAATTGCGGTCGGGAGGAGCTCTTTTGGGAATAGGAGCAGACCATGCTTGAGGAGTACCCAGAGTTATTCCACTCAGGTACCGCTTTTGATTTTCTGTTTTCTTTTCCTTTGGTAATTTTGTGGACGAAATTCTTTTAAGAGGGAGGAAGTTGTAACGCCCCGAAACTCAAAATAGGAATGGGCAATGTTTGAGGCATGTGTGGACCTTGGTACAGGTCACACGGCTTGGGATACGGGCGTGTCCCACGACCGTGTCCGGGGCGTGTTCGATGCTAGGTTGCGTGGTTGACGAAATTGCACTCAATGGTCATCTGGGCAGTGAACGCGACCTGGGACACAAGCGTGACCTAGGGCGTGTCATCCACTCAACGCCTTTCACTCAATGATCATTGAGTCAAGGAACAATGGCGTGTCAATAGCCGTGTCTTGCTCGGGTCATTTGGCAAGTTGTGCTAAGGAAGCTACATGGCCTGGGACACGGGCGTGTCCCAGGGCATGTCTAGCACACGACATATGACACGGGCGTGTCACATGGACGTGTCATGCTCAGGACGTTTTGGTCTTGAGTCGTTGTTGGAACACAGCTTGCTACACGGGCGTGTACTTAATGACACGGGCATGTCAAGCCTGACATGGGCGTGTCGTGTGCCCGTGTTCTTTTCGGGATGCGACAATTTTAGCAGCGAATGAGTTATATGGCCATGAACACGGGCGTGTCACAAGCCGTGTTCGACCCAGGAAGTTTATTTTCAAGGCGAATCGTGGTCATTCGTTTCCTTATATTGGGATCTAACGGCTCATGCTCTTCCATCTTAGGGTTTAGGCCGGGATTGGGTGTTTAAACTCTCACTTTTCTTTAGGCTATCTCTTTCTAACTTCTTGATAGAGGGGATAGAATAGAGGAAGAAGGTAGAGGGAGATCCTATCACCAGAGGAGAGTCGGAGCGCCAAACCGCAAACCAAGCCCAGATTTACGGAGCCAAGATCATCACGGTTCTTTTCATCCACCTAGTTTTCAATGGCGCCGAGGATAAATGCTAGGGTATCGATTCTCATCTTGAGCATGTGAAGCTCTTCTTCCTTTGCATAGGGAAAACCCTCTTCCGCGAGTGTGTGGTGAGTTGCGGTGTTGCTTGGGGTTGATATGTTAAGTCCCCCTTATTTAGAGTTCGAAATCGTAGTACGGACATAGGCATGGTGTATGAACCTACCCGGACAGGTTGGTCTGGATGGGTGATGTTTTGCTATGCATGGTTGGCCGGAGAAGACTCCGTGCCTTTGTGTCATTTTAAGCTTTCTACGTGGAAGATTGCAACAGGGAGTTTTGGGGATTAACCATAAGGTGTACCTGGAAATCTTGGCGGAAGCAAAGTTCTGCCATTTTTGTGTCATGGGAGCCAACCAGGTACATAGTGGGGCTATGTCCCATGTTTGATCGATAGTTGGGACCGGGGGAAGCTTGGCCCGCGTCAATGGCAAAATGGTCATGGCAGGGTGAGCAACGGGCTGGTGGAACCCTACCCGCTCCATCTATTTTGGTTAAAGTGACCTAAAGTTACGAGGAACTTACCGATGATTTGGAGAACGAGTGTAGGCTGCGGCTGAAAGGCCTAAATACTCACGAGGTTTGATGCCCCTAGGGGCGGTGATGGAGCAAAAGGAACGGATCGGGTTCGGACTTGCTTCACCGAGTAAGGGTCCCTGAGAGCACGAGGTGTATGGCCATGTGTGCGTGCACCTGTGATGTTGTGTTTATTCATTATATTGCTTGTTTTGCTAACAAGTCCATTAAAGGAGCTTTTCCGCCCCGAGATTGGGGGCAGAATCGTTATAATTTGGTCAGCTTTAGGTGACCGTTATTATTGTTTGCCACCGTTGCGGTGAATTATGCTTGCAGGTGCTGCGGAGTCGAGCGACAAATAGCAGGCCAAAGCCCAAGTTGCTGACCCGTCCCTCGAAGGCCTTGTTTGTTTCTTTATTTAATTCAAGTGTGGCCGGCCTGCGAGCCGAAGTTTGTAAGACACTGATTAATTATTATGATCTCTTGTAAGGCCATAAGGCCAGTACTTTTGTGTATTTTGTAGTTCATTCCTACTGGTTTTGTTAGTTGACATTCGTGCTTGTACTGGGTTCTTTCTCTTACAACTTAATAAAATTGCTTCCGCTAGATGCTCTGTGTAGGACATTATGATTGGAAGGATGGTTTCATCTAGTAACTCACCGGTCTGTCCGTGGTATATGGCGTCGAGCCCCGATCGGACCTACAACTATATGATATGTGACGTATAGGGGTGTTACACCTGATATGACGTTACCATCACTGCCCTCAGTTACTAATGCGAGTTTTTGAGAGAATCATATTGTAGCCCTTTACGCAATTTTTGTGTACTCTGATATTATGGAAGCTGTTTTTGCTTCTTAATATTATTGTACTGTGTTTGAACTATATACTTGTGTGAATTTTGACTTCTGTTTTTATTCTTTATGTTGGGTTGGCATGGATGTTATTGGTTTGGCCGGAAGGATATGAATCTTATAGTACAGGTTAGCCCGTGTGTTGACGCTACCATAAGGCGGCTGTTCTAGGCATAAGACTCCCCTAGGTCATGTTTTGTGGTCTAGGAGGGGGTCTTTCAAATGGTATCAGCTTGCAAATGATCCTAAAATAAGAAATCATTGAACAATGGTGCCTCACCTGCTCGATTGGTCAGTTTGCAGACAAACTGACATATCGGAAGCAATGGTGTGCCCATGTGTAATTCTCACTTAGTATGTCTAGTTATTATCCTATGATTAGCCAACCTGACCATAGGTTTATAACTTTATACGTAGATCCCTGCGTGCATAAAGCCAGTAGTGGGCACTCCCGCCCCTTCCATCCCTACCCAATTTCGACAGTCAGAGCTAGGATAGACGCTTACATTAATCCTAGATGCTTTTAGGACTCAACATGCACTAATACAACAACAAGATCCAGGCTCTAACATGTTGAGTACCTTCCGAGCCCTTTCACCGCAGATTTACTATGGGATAGAATCAGCTGTCCGTACTAAAGAGTGGCTGGATACTGTGCAAGAGCTAATGGCAAGACTCAGATGTCCAGTCAGTATAGATATAACCTTAGCTGTGTCAGTCCTGGAGTCACACTCAAAAATGTGGTGGAAGCCCCGCATGGGTTCCACTTTCCAAGGCTGAGTGTATACAAAGATAAGTTGGAGCAAATTTTATGAAGCCTTCTTGGAGTATTTAATTCCCTCTACTACATGAGACGAGCTTGAAGAAAGGTTCCTACAGTTGAAGTAACGACCCAAGTCCATGACAAAATACCAAAGGGAGTTTCAGCACCTCGCTAGATTTGCTGACTCCTACAAGTTAGACAGTCGCGGGTATGAAAAACAGTTTTACAAAAGCTTGCAAGATCACCTAAGGTAAGCCCTTTTGTTTATAGTAGATGCGAGCTTGGCAGATATAATTGATATGATGAAAAGTTTGGAGGCGGATCACATGGTAAGTAGTAAGAGACCCGCCGAGGGTTTTATTGAAGCAGGCCCCAGCTTCAGAAATAGACATAATAATAGAGGTGGAAGAGGAAACCAAATAGGTGGCATTCGTTTCCACCAGAATTTTAGGATGGAATGTCCGGGCCCGTAGTTAACAAAATCTCCACCTCCACAGTTCAAACCACAACAGCAACCAGGAGGACCATTTGGGCGAATCTTTTTTCAGTGTAACCATCCGAGCCACATTCGGAATTTTTGCCCTCAGTTATGAAGAGATGCTCCCCCTGTTTTTCTTCCGGGAGCCCCGTGAGGATGAGGACAAGGTTATGGTAGAGGATGAGGACCATGATAAAGGAATCCTGATCCTCCTCGAGAGCAGATGTTTGCTTTGGATTTGGAATATGAGCAAAATTCTCAGGACGTGATTGCAAGTACGTCGATATTTAATTAATACATTATAAGCATTCATCCTTAATTTTCCTAAGATGTGTAAGGAATCTAGCTTGAGACTTTGCAATTGATACTTAGGCACCATTACTATTAGTGGGAAACCAGCTCACACATTATTAAATACCGGTGCCACGTATTTGTTTGTCTCGGAGGATTTCATAAAAGATTTAAATGGTATGCAATAATTCACTGTCATCACTCAGAGAATACACCTCCCAGATGGCTCCAAGATGATTTCGTCCGTCAATTCCGACTTGGAAGTATACATTGGAGAAAATTTTTTGAAACCCCTACGACGGTATTAAGAATGCCAAAATTTGATCTTATTCTGTGCATGACATGGCTGGATTAGCACCACGCTAGAATTCATTATGCGGCAAAGTAAATCACTTTGAGGCATGAGACTTGGAAGTTATCTTACAAGGTATTAAATTCGCACCTCGAATGTTGTTATCTTCAATCCTGGCCATTAAGGTTCATATGAAAGGGGATAAAGTATAATTATATGCTTTGAACTGAAAGAGATGGTGACGAGCATGAAGGATGTGCTAGTAGTTTGGGATTTCCTTGATGTATTTCCCAAGAAGCTATCGGGCTTACCCCCGCATAGAGAGGTGGACTTCCAAATTGAAATAGTACCGGGTGCCAAGTCCATCTCTCATACCCCTTATAGAATGGCCCAAAAGAAACTCCTCGAGTTTAGAGTTCAGTTCCAAGAGTTGGTGGAATCAGGGTTTGTTCGTCCCAGTTCATCACCCTGGGGAGCCCCTGTTTTGTTTGTTAAGAAGTAAGGTTGACCCCTACGGTTGTGTATAGACTACCAAAAACTTAACTCACTAACGATGCGGAAAACCTACCCGTTACACCAGATCGTTGAGTTATTCGAGCAGTTGGTAGTAGCGCATTGTTTTTCCAATTTGGATTTGCGTTCGGGGTACTACCAGTTAAGAATATAAGAGTAAGACATTCATAAAATGGCATTAAGTTCGAGATAAAGTTTATACGAGTTCACAGGGATGCTGTTCTGACTCACGAACACCCCTTCTGGATTCATGAGTTTGATGAACAAGGTGTTTGAGCCTTATTTAGACGTCTTTGTCGTCAACTTCATCGATGACATTTTGGTCTATTCGAAGACGGAAGGGGAGCATGTTGAACACTTGGCCTTAGTTTTTAAGAAGTTAAAAGAGCACTCGTTGTTTGCTAATTTCAACAAGTGTGAGCTTTGGCTCCGAGAACTTGCCTTCTTGGGCCATGTGATTAGTGGTGCTGGGTTAGCGGCAGACCTCGCCAAGGTACGTGCCCGTAAATGAATGGTCAACTTTGAGGTTGGCGGGCGACGTACGTAGTTTTCTTGGACTTGCTGGATATTATCGCAAGTTTGTGAATGAATTTTCAAAGATTTAACTTCCTCTCACTGCCCTAACAAAGAAAAGTGTGCCAAATGAGGTGACACCCCAGTGCGAGGATGCATTTCAAGAGCTGAAGGATCGACTTACCAACACACACATCCTAGCTCTTCTAAAAGGGAAATAATGAATTCAAGTTTACACAAATGCGTCCTATCGAGGGATGGGGGAAGGATCGAATTACCAACGCACCCCTCCCAGAACACAACACACGACTGAGGGGAGTCTTATCCCAGAATAGCCGCCTTATAGTAGCATCAACACACAGGTTGACCGGTACTACAAGACGCCTATTCTGCCGGCTCTTTACAATATCATCAATGCCAACCCAACATAAAAAGGTATAGAAGTCATATCACCATAGTAAGCAAAAATGTCAAAAGCATGGTACATGAATAAAAGGAACAACACCGACTCCTTTAATATTAGAGTACAACAAAATTGCCCGAAAGCTACATTAAATGTCTCTCAAATCCATACACCTAAGTAACTAACGATAGTGAGGGTAATGTCGTATTAGGTCCTGTTTCCATAGCCTGGCTGCACTCCTGCATCACCTACTGCTACAAGTACTCTATCCGCTGTGTTTCCTCCTAAAATGGTAGACATAGCAACTGGTAGTCATAAAGACTAAGTGGCTATCACGTCCGCTCACCCCAGCGAGTCTTAATGAGGAAAGGTATAATATATATATAAACAGTAAGTACAAGCAGGTAGTACATTTCAACATATAAAAGTAGTAATAACAATAAGATATAACATGTGATACAATCATTCTACACTAGCAATTCTATAAAGGAACTGTAATCATCAACATCATGTATTTTAACTACAGAAATAGAACTTAACTTATAAAAATACCCATAAAGATTTATATGTTAAGGATCAGTTTAATATAAAGTGACTCATCATATAAAAGAGCCAATACAAATTTATATGATGAGGATCTTATGCAGTACAATGCAATGCAATGAAGGTTTATAATGCACCCATGCAACTCACGCACTCTGTTTTTCTATGTCGACATAGTCCTTTAGTTCCCATATTTCGAGCCGGTAGCTAACCTCTCAGGCGTCATCTGTTGTGGACAAACGGTGACAGTGGAGCAGGCATCTCTACTACTAGGTGGGTATCCACACTACCAGTCCTAGGCCTTCGTATGCCTCAATACTAAGAACACAATATCGGAGCCTATGTGTACTACGACTCAGATGGTTCTCGGGTAGATGTGCAACAAGAACACATCCCAAACTTTCCTATTATTGTGGCATGGAAGGAGCCTCTGGGAGCGTATCACCAATGGACCAAACCCAACTGTCCACTAGGCATGGAAGGAACCTCGGGAATGAGCTCTGATGGCCAAGCCCAATCGCCCAAGGTCAATCCGTCAAACCCTGTCAGTGTGACGACTGGAGAGCCCGTAGACCATCCACTCTATCCTTAACTAAGGATTATGACACTGTGTGTCAACTCAGACTGCATGCAAGGACACTTGGCCAAGCGAATAAACATTCAATTGCACCAACTGATTCCCTTCTAATCATTACCCAAACTAATGCTCAAAGGACTCAAGGTCTCTCCATGAATACAGGTGGCAAGCTGCCTTTTACATCATGCTAATCGCACACATCTACCTATAGGGATAAACAACTCTAAGTAGTGGACCTCTCTGTTCATCCCTCCAATACATGGGATCAATATTCAACATGTCACATGGCCATGAGCATTTTCTCACGTAGCCCCCATTTCTATAATTCAGTAGGTACCTGCAATCAAGTCATTCATCTTTCACAGATTCTAAGTCAAAAAACATTCAACATGCCATTCATATTTCTACATGAACATGCATCGATGCATCTTGTATTAAAACCTTTCCAAACTATATCCATTCGTCGCATTATCACCAAGATGCATCTTTACCAAATTTCATGAATAAACCATTTGTTTATACCACATCCAAACCATTAGCTTATCAAAGTAATGAATCCATATGATAAATTCACACAATCCCAATTTCAAGATAAGTTGTCTGTTTATGTAAACCATTCATTTAAGTATAATAAATTTACCCAAACCAAACATCATTTGACTACAATCATCTTTTGAAACCCAAACAACACATCAACTTTTACTGAGCATTCCCGGGGCTACAAAAATCCCCCATTAATGGGAAACCATCCATTGGAAAGGTATTTCCGGGGAATGCAACTCTCTTATTTAGCCGAAGACCTAAAAGTACTCATATCATGGCTTAAATCGAGCACAAAGTCTGTTGCATATAAAAAATAGATTTCTGCATGAATCTTAAATCTAAACGAACGACATCGGTTCATCTTCTTCCTCTAGCCATTACTACAAAGTACAATCAGCTCTTCCTCCTCCCTTATTCAACCTCAATAGACCACCATTCTTCATAAAACGAAGTCCATCGCCTTCATATTGGAGAGAGGAGAGGTGGAAGAAAATAAAACCCTAGGACAATGGTCCTAGCATGGTATTTTCTTAGAAGATCATCATTTCTCACCAAAGTCAAACTTTTTTGAGCCGACATCAATCCTATTTCATAACTAAAGATCTAGCATCAAGGGAGGGGTAGGAAGCTCACATCATTTCCGCCATAGATCTCATTACCCTCCTTGGTGGCATGTTCAGTTTCCCCGTCAGTATCATTCTTCACAGAATGGAAGTTCAGAGTTTGTCCAAGCACTTCCGACAACTTTTTCATTCTCGTCGGGCTCGACATAGTTTTGATAAGGAGAACGACTATGGCTATTTTCGCGTATTCCTTTTTATAAGAGAGGAATATGGTTTAGGTTACATCGTCACGTATCTCCATATCATTGAACCGCCTATCATAACTTTAATAAGTCTTATTTGAAAAGACCGGTCATAAGGAGTCATTTGACACATTACCGAAATCTGGTTTATCTTGTACGTATGAATCAGTAAACACTGTCTGGCCGAAAAATATGCCAAGTCAAATTTGTCGAGCATCCCTATACACACTCGATGAATCGTCGGAATACCTCAAGTAGTCTCGAAGAATCAACTCAACCTTTCCGATGAATCCATCAAGTCCAACTCGATGTATTCATCAAGTTTACCCGACAATATTCAACAACTCTAAACAAATCTCACCGAATTTCTTTAAGTTATTTTCGACGAATTCGTCAGATATCCTCGACGATATCCGACGAATTCCAATTATTCTACCGAATTTCCCAATCTTTTCCCACAAATCCATCGAGTATCACTCGACGAATTAATCTAGTTTATTTGATGATATTCGACGAATCTATACAAATCCCATGGAATTGCTTTTAGTTATTTTCGACGAATTTGTTGTAAATCCTTGACGATATCCGATGAATTTCACTTATTCCGCCAAATTTTCCTGTCTTTTCCCCCAAATACTTCGAGTATCACTCGATGGATTAATCGAGTTTATTCAACAAAACCCTACGAATTCCACTTCTAGGAAATCTTCCAATTCAATTGCATCGTATGCGTTGAGTATCACTCGACGATATCCGATGAATTGTACTTGTCTCACCGAAACCATCCCAGTAAAATTCATGGCATGCGTTGAGTATCACTCGATTCTTCATCGAGGCATCATGATCACTCGACGAATCTTTACTGGCTGTAATTATTTCAAGTCCCATTCTTCTTATACATCGAGTGTCACTTGATGCAAGCCCACTAGCCAACGCACTCGACGCCTGTTAAATCCTGTGCACCCCAAGCCTGAGTCAAGTCTCTTGACTCAAAACGCATGCGAGGGGTCTAGCATGAAATGAGACATTACACTGAGCCTGAGGCAATAAAAAAAAGAATGCCTCAACAAAAAATAAACAAGTGGAAACAAATACCAAAAGTAATGTAACAATAGAATTCCAAGGGTTACTAACCTAAGACATAATAGCTACAAACCACAGCATAAATCCTAAAATAATAGGAAATGAAGAATTTACAGAGTTTAAAGTAGGAGAAGTTGCACCAAAGGCGGAATAAAGTGTAAGACCCCCTTTTTTTCTTTTTCAAACCCCCAGGGTCTTATGCCTATAATTGTCGTTTTGCGGTGACAACGACACTCGGGAAGGCCGCTACTCCAAAATGCCAATTCTACCCGCCTTTTCGATCACAAAAGAGAGAGAAGTAAATATAAACTCAATATAATCAACTTCACAAAATCATATATAAATGAAAAAAAAGAGTATTGCAATAGAACAGTATAAATGAAATATAAACGGGCTCAAGCCCGGTACATCTGAGTCCTAACAACATATCACTTATCGCGGAAGCTATAAGGAAGACTAATCACTCACGGAGTTTGTCACTGGTGCTCCGGAACTAGAATGGCCCACCTCCATGCTCAGCGTACTCCGCTAGTGCTGGTCCATGGGCTGCTGGTCCCTGTCTCCCATCTTGAGCTCCTGTAATGTTGTGGTCCAAAAACCATTAGTTATAAAGACTAAGTCCTATCATCCACTACCCCTCCCCCTACGGCTCATAGGCACCGAGCGAGGAGGAGGAAAGGGATGCTAAAAAGGTGGAGAGTAAGCAAAACAGGTGATAGTGGAACTAATCTAGATTTTATATATATTGAATAAATAACTTAGGTAGAATGGTACAATCTAGCAATTCTACAATAGTGAGCAGTAAAGTAAACAAGTAGAATAGGCAACATATGTAAGAAATACAAGGTAAGAAATAAGTAACCTTAACTTATATGAATGCGCATACAAACTTATAAGTTAAGAGGTTTTCTTCAAGGCTCCCATCGTATAAAATTCCCATACCGATTTATACATTGGGGTGTCGGTTGTATGCAAATATGAGTGTAGTGAAATGCTATGCCATGATTCATGTAAGTGCAACTCACGTAGATGACTCTATGCTCATAGACCTTTAGTTCCCCCTTTACTGGTAGATAGCTTCCCTCCCAGGAACCTCCGTAGTGGCTAACGGAGATAGTGGGTCGGGCCCCCACTCCTAGGCGGGTATCCACACTACCGGGCCTTGCCATTCCATACACCTCTAAAGAACACAACTTAGATTATCCATGTCCTAATGCAGGCTATATCGATCAAACTTTCTTTTTCTAAGTGTACCACACCTTCGAGTAAACATATCAACGTCGGTGTGAATGACCGTCCAATACCGAAGACCCAACACCTTATTCTGTATCCAAACCTCGAGCCACCGGCTCCTCGGACTATCTCGTCCGAGCATCTACCTTCCGAACCTACCGTCTGAATGGCAATCAAACCAACCAAATCAACCTCCCGAGCAAATGGGGTGTGTGAAAGTGAAACCCTAGTTATACTAGTTGCTCTTTTAGTTTATTATTCCTACAGTTTTCGTTAGCCAAAAACTACCCAAGATATTCCCCATGAAGGGCTCTCGAGGGCACTAGGAACTACGATGGGTTGAATCCCAAAGCTCCCTTTCGCAAGGCACTTACTATTATTAATTACTACTAAGTTCCCAATCCCTTAAATATTATATTGGATTTAACCCTAGTGTATTTGACACTTTCTCTCCTATGGGGGAGACGATGTTTCGTCGTCCTCGAGCACCTCTAATCACTAGCATGACTTCCCAATCCCCATTATGACTCCCGTTTATAACCTCATTTCACTTACCAGACCAATACACTAATATCCCATCTCCCTAAGTTCATTTTGCACAATTATATTATTCTTGCAGTTTTTACTAAAAGCAGACCATCCTAAGCTATATAATGTATACAATGGGAAGTACTCAAAATATTTATCCAAATGTCATAAGTTATTTACTGGGAGTCTATAATGACATGATCAGGCTAAATCTAGTAATTCAAAATTTTCCTAATTTGTTTGATATTTAATTAATTTCTTTCCAAACTAATCCATGCTTGAATAGAACATGATGTACATTATTTTCTCAAGTAATGGCCACCAAAAATTTATGAACACCAGATAACAAAGAATTAACAATACATATCAAATTCCATAATTTTCCTTAAATTCTTTGCCTTCTAATTAATTAATCCAAAGTAATTCCAACAATCATGGATAAAGAAGGAAGAACTACAATTTATCATTAGAAAATTATAGAAAAATTACTGAATCTTAAGGGTGACCAAATAGGACCTCTGAGCAAATATCATAATTTTTCAAGCCTACTAAGTACCAAAATTAATTCAAATGGTCTTAACTTGGAAAATATCACTTTGTGAAGCAACCTATATAACAAAACTTCCAAAAACTCCACAAAAATTTAAAAAGCTTTATAATGTCATAAAATTTTCTCTGACTAAATTTCATAAGATTCTAGTGAGTGGTTAAATCATTAGAAATTTCTAAGTAGATTGAACAATTTGATGGTTTGTAAATGACATACTATATTTATTGATTTAAAATTCATAACAGAATTTCCATATATGAATATCACTATGAAAACACTCCTACCAAAGTTTCACTAAGAATCAAGGTCATATGGCCCATTATAAAATTCCTATTGTGTATAAACCAAAATACTTATTAAGTGGTTTATGTGGGGGGTGTTTATGTCCAACTACTACCTAATCACTTCCTAGGGCATTTCACCACCCTATATTTAATTGTTCTAAATACCAAGTCCATACAAAGACATATCACACTATGTCCTTCACAAACCCACCAAAGTCCAACCTTAGGGTTAGAACTAGGGTCCTAGGGCTAACCCACCCAAATCCATCTCAAACTCCCTGAGAGGGTGTTTTAGCTGACCATGGGGCTCTGGCCAGGGTTCCAACACATTTGGGTGAGAATTGGCTCCTCCATGCCCCAAATACTATTTGCCCTAATTTACCCCTTAAGAGACAAAACTTTGGTCACACCAAAACCTATTCAAGTCAAACCTAATTGGGCTGATATTTTTCTCAGGGTCAAACAATGACCCTAAGAGTCAGCCACCAAAATTTTGGTGGGTTTTGATGTCATTAAACTCCTAAAAAAATTCAGAAATGATTTCTCAAATTTTACTAAAACTATAGGACAAAGTTTTCCAAAAAATACTCATTTTTGGATATGTTTTAGATATATTTTCTAGTAACCACCGTCCAAAATTTCAAGTCATTTGGATGGCTGGATTGGTGGAGGAACTCAAAATACTATCTGGTCTAGCCAATGTATAAACCCCACAAAAATGGGTGTTGTGGTCAAACCACTTCCCCAAATGGATTTAAACAAATTTTAAGATAAACTAGACTTCACAGGCTACAAATTTCTTGTTGGCCATCTTTCCTGTAAATGGGCCTAAATATTTTTAATATTTAATTTAAAACCACCGAGTAAACGGGCAGAAATTTGAATAATTGGAATTAATTATAAAAACAGGCACGAATCTTAAAGCAAGATCTAAGGGCCCTAGCATTGTCTTCTTCCTCCAGCCAAAGGCCACAATTGCTTCATCCTGGAGCACCTTCCAAGCACTGCCATCGGCCATCCAGCCACCTCCCTGGCAGTACACCGCCACCACCACCTCCGTTGAGGTGGTGGCTATCGCCAGGCGGCGGCACAGCCTCCGGAGGGGGGGGGGGCAATCTGGCGAAGCAGACCCTTAAATTTTCACGGAAACGGTGATTTTCCATCCCCCAATCTGCTCAACTTAGCTCGATCCTTATCCCTAAAGAATGCTACGATCTACCCGTAGAGAGAAGGAGGGTAGGACCTTGTTTGCGGGCTGGAGGAGTGCCGATCGACGGAAACCATTGGCAGTGGAGGTGTCGCTGGCGCTCTGCAACAGCACAATGAAGTCTCTTGTCTCCTTTGGGAAAGGTGTGGAAACGAAGGCTTGGAGTCTAGTGAAGCTTTTAAATCAGTAAAATGGGGGAGGGGAGGGGTCTGGCTGGTGGTGGCCATTAATTGCCCTTTAGGGTGAATCTCGGCCATGGTGGTGGGGGATGAACATGGCTCAATCCAGTCAAGTAACTGCTAGAAACTCCTCCTCTTCCCTAGAAGAGTTGAATCTAGCCATAAAAGAGGAGGGGAAGGAGGCCAAGGCATTAGGTGCCATTAATGGCCCTGCAAGCCAACTTTCGGCCATGGCCGTGACGTTTCTCTCTCCTCCATTAACACGTAATTTCGGGTTTAAAATCATCTTAATAAATAACCGCTTAATATTTTATTAAATAAGTCTTAATAAACGAAAAGGCTAATTAACTAATCCTGGCCAAATTCCTGAAACGGTCCATTTCAGCTGAACCAGCAACCATACCAAAATTACCAGGAGTAATCTAAGTAAAATGGCGTTGATTGAACTCGACACTCTCGATGCCATTCAGCCTATGGCTTCGAGTGCACTCGATGCCATTCTTCCTATGGTGTCGAGTGCACTTGACGCCATTCAGCCAATGGCGTTGAGTGAGCTCAACTAACACAACGCCATAATTTGGCAAAAATAGTCTAAGAAAAATGGCATTAAGTGCACTCGACACACTCAACGCCATCATGCCTATGGCGTTGAGTGCACTCGACGCACTCAACGCGTGCCACAAAATTCTCCCCAAGTATGATGGCGTTGAGTGCAATCGACGCACTCATCGCCATTCAGCCTATGGTGTTGAGTGCACTCAATGCACTAACCGCCCGAGCCCCAAGTTCTTTCTGAGAAAGATGGCGTTGAGTGCACTCGACGCACTCAATGCCATTAATCCAATGGCGTTGAGTGAACTCGATGCACTCAACGCCCGAGCCCAAAAGCCTATTTAAGTAGATATCTGATATATTCGTCGAGTCTTGTCGACTCACTCGATGCTCCCCAGACTTGAATCAACTTGGCCTCTTTTTGGTTGACCGCAATGGATCCTTAGAGATATATTGGCCTCCCTTAGGGTTAGAGATGCCATGTTGGAATCATTGAACCAGGTTAACACCCTAAGGTCACACCTAATGTAGTAATTAAGATTCTACTACTTGCAGACCAAGGTGATTTTCACCTTACGCCTGGGTCACTTAGCCTCCTTGGGCTTTCTAAGGTTTTGTCATGACTTAGACATGACAAAACCACTCCTAGGGGGTGTAGTCATTTGAGGGATATTACAAATCCTAATATATAAAAATAAAAATTTAATCCCCGAAACTAATGTTCAGCCTACGGGGGTTTCTACTGGAATAGAAGAAATTATAATATCCCTAAGGTTTAAGGTATACCTAACTCGAAGAGTCCCGGGTACTTTTGATGCATTAAGTCCAGTGGCTCCCATATATGCTCCCCCTGTCCATGATTTCTCCACAGAACCTCGACTAACGGAACTTTCTTGCGTCGCAAGACCCACACAACTGTTTCATCGATCCTGATCGGCTCCAAGCTAACTGATCAACTCGAGGCCACCATGCCATATACTGTGGAAATCAACTGCGTAGGGCGTGAGGAGACTTGGAATACGTCATGCAATCCTGCTAACTCCGGAGGTAGCTCCAGTCTATAAGCCAAGGGGTTGATCCGCTCCAAGATTCTGTATGGCCCCATATACCTCGAACTGAGCTTCTTCCGCCCGTAAACCCGTGAGACTCCGTGCATCAGCTATATCTTCAAGAAAACCTGGTATCCTACCTGTAACTCCACCTGACGATGCCTTGCATCGTAATATTTGGCATGCCTGCTCTAGGCTTCCAACATCCTATCCCGGATAAATCTAATCTGATCATCAGTATCCTCCACAAACACCGAGCCGAGTGCCTGAAAATCCTCATCCTGAACCCATGATAGTGGGGTCCTACACCTCCATCCATATAATGCCTCGTAAGGAGCCATGCCTATGCTAGACAGATGGGTGTTGTTGTACGAAAACTCGATCAGAAGAAACAATCTCTCCCAAGGCTCGCCGCGGTCCAAAACAAATAAGCACAAAAGATCTTCCAATATGTGGTTGGTGCGCTCCGTCTGCCCGTCAGTCTGAGGATGAAAAGCCGTGTTGAATGTCAACCGAGACACCATATGGGCTTCAACTGACCTCCACTCCCTGGATGTAAACCGCTCATCCCGATTGTTGGAACACCCTATTACTAATTTTGGTCAGGATCACTATGTCTATAAGATTATTGCATTGACCTTGTTGTATATAGTAAAGGTCAACTAGTTAAGGTCTAAGGCTTAGGACTTAGGTTTGAAGCTTTCCCCAAGACCTCATAGTTCAGATGAGAAGCCCAGATATTGAGTTCGACTTGCCGTCGATCTCATATCGATGAAGCGTCGAACCCAGTTTGACTATCTCTGAGCTCAGGTCGACGAGACGTCGAACTCAGTTCGACGATCGCTGAGCTAAGATCGATGCTTTCTGTATAAGACTAGTTCCAATATCTCTGAGCTCAGTTCGACGATAGTTGAGCTCAGATCGACGATTATCTTTGAGATCGACGATTTTTGGAATTCTGTCAGTTTGTTAAGGATTTCAAATGTCTACAAGTTAGAGCATTTATTGAAGAGGATTTTTAGCTGTTATATTAAATCTAGAGCAAGTTTCAAGGAAACAATTAAGGAATGTTATTTAGGTTTTTCCTCCAGAAACAGTTGACATTTAAGGAAAGCATTTATGATTTTGCTAACGGCTATCTAGAAGATTTGAAGACTAGATTTCATATTATTACTCTGAGAAGAAGAAATAGAGACAGAAGAAAAAAAAGATCAATAACACAGAACAGAGAACAAGCTTCTATTCCTTCTGATTCCTTAAAATTCAAAGTTTCTGAAGTCTTCATCATTCATACTCCAGACAACATACATTTCAGTTCTTGTTGAAATCATCTTTTGCTAGAGCATTCTTTTCATTGAAGACCTATCACCCTTACAAAGCTTCTATTCCTGAACTCTTGCTAATCTCAGGGGGAGCTTTGACAACATCAACATCCACTTGTGCTTCTCTCTGATTGTTGACAGAGAAGACAACCTAAGCTTTTTATTTTTCTTTCCTGTAAAAGTGTTCTTTACACTCCCTTCAAAAGTTTTATTTTCGTTTCTGAGACCTGATCAAAACTCAGTAGTGGCAAGACACCTGATCAAAAAATTTGGTTTGGTTTTTGAGCACCTGAACAAAAGCTTATTGGTGCCCAGGGCACCTGATCAACTCATCCTGCAGTGGATTCCTACCAAGGGTGGTAGAAGAGTAGATGTACCAGGGTTTTGGGGAACCACTATAGTTTCTTGTGTCTTCTGGTTTCTTGTTGTTTTGTTTGCTGTGTGTTGTGGATTTGCTTCTATTATTTGTTTTATTCTGATTACTATTAAGCACTTTACACTAAGTAAATTAAGTCTTCCACTACTAAAGTAATTTTTATATTTGCAAAATTATTTTTAAACACTCTATTCACCGCCCTCTTGAGTGAAGGGTTGATCTTACACTCACTTTCAATTGGTATTAGAGGGAGGTTGGTTGTTCATACAGGCTAACACCTGAACCAAAAGATCTCTCTTAAAATCCATCCTTAATAGAGGGTTATTTTTATTATATTTATTTTAATCTAAATTCATGGCACAGAACAAAGATTATGCTAGCACCAGACCTCCAGTGTGCAATCTCTCCAAGTTTGCACTTTGGAAGGCAAGGATCAGATTATACATGAATTCCATTGATGAAGATATTTTTAATTCTGTTTTGACAGATTGCCCCAAGCCTCCTACAAACACAAGCACAAATGTTGTTCCACCTCCTTCAGGAACAGATGCTGACATAAATAAATGGAAGGTTGCTGATGCTAAAGCTATGAACATACTATCTCAGACAATGTCTGATGACATCTTCTAGAAGGTAGCTGAATGCAACTCAGCTAAAGAGATTTGGGACAAGCTATCTGAGCTTGTGTCAGGATCAGCTGATGAGGGAAAAGATAGGAGATCTCATCTCATCACTCAGTATGAGAATTTCAAGAAAGCAGAAAACGAATCAGTAGCTGACATGTACAACAGACTAAGTCTGATTGTTAGTGAACTCAAGACATTGGACAAGGTGATCTCTCTCACAGAGATAAATGACAAAATCCTAATGTGCTTCCCCAGTACTTGGGATTCAAGGATCTAGCCCATCAAGGATGCCAGAAGTATAAATGAAATCACTACAGAAGCTTTATTGGGCAAGCTCAAATCTTATGAGCAGCTCTTCAAGAATAAAGACGAAGAGCAGAAGACAACTTCTCCAGCAGTAAGGAATGTAACGCCCCCGATTTTTCTGCGATTATTTAATTCTCGTTTGACGTTACGTCGACTCATTCTCTTGGCTTGTGTCATCTGTGGAGTGTGGTCTTAACTACTTAGAACTGAGTGGCCTATTTTGTAGCCTATTGGCAAGATCTCCCTAGCAAGTCGAGTCATTTTGGGTGACCCGGTGTGGCCTCTCGGGGGATCCTTGTATTTTGGCTTCGGGTAGGTATAACTCGAGTTCTGTTCGTCGAAAGTTAATTTCAAATTCACCATTGCATTCGTAGCATGGGTATTTAGCTACGGTGCGAGTTTCGTCGAATTCCAAGGTAGTTTGGTTTTCGCGTCATTTTGGGTGTGCTAATAATAAATGCAAATAAGTAATATTTTAAGCTATTTAAATGATTCTTTTCGGTCAAAAGATTTGAGAGTGAACCGACGTCTTAGGAGGCGGTTAAGGTTGATTATGCGTGATTTGATTTATTCAAAAGCCTTAAGCCAAATTAGCTGGCCCATTCTTCTTCTTCCCGAAAAAAAACGTCGCTTGCTCCTGTTCGCGGAAAACAGAGGAAAACCGCAAGACCTGCTACCCCGTAGGACGGAGATTCCGGGAGCATTTGTGGACGGATTTCGATTCAGAGTGTGGATCTGGATTGCTTTCACTCAGATCTTCGTTTCTACGATAAGAGATTTGATTTTCGTAGGGTTTTTAGGAGGTTTGGATTTTCGGTTTTTACTCTTTCCGCCATTAAAGATCGGGATGTGCTGGCTAGGTGTTGCTGCTGCTAGTGTCGAGAGAGAGGAAGGGCTCGAGTGAAGCTTCGCTAAAAAACCGAGGCAAGTGGTTCTTGCACTTGCTGTTTTGAACTTCCCCCTCTTAACTACCCGGTTAGCCCTAGGATAGAAGCGAAGTTTTTTCCTCTTTTGCTTTGCTAAAACTCTGTGCTTCAGTTTCCCTTTAAGAGCCCCCCTCCTTGTGCTGTTTGTGCTCTACCCGCTAGTTGTTTCCACCATTAAGACTCCAGATTTTTATGTATGGTTTGGTGTTATTACGGGTGAAGCCGAGAAAGAGAGAGGGAGATTTCTGTGGTAGTGCTCTGGTTAGAACCATACTTATTAGGCTTTCGGGATTTGGCGTTGAGTGTGGTGCACACACTCAAAGCCAAAAGCCGCCCGGGTTTGGCGTTGAGTGTGGTGCACGCACTCAAAGCCATAGTTTGGTCTGCTTCTTTTTCGGCTAAGTACTAGGGCGTTGAGTGAGGCGAACTCACTCAACGCCGCAGCCCCTTCTAGCGGCTAAGTACTTTGGCATTGACTGAGTCGACCTCACTCAACGCCATTTCCATTTTGGCGTTGAGTGAGGTGAACTCACACACTGCCACGGCTTTCAGTATGGCCAGGTACTTTAGCATTGAGTGAGGTGGGCTCACTCAACGCCGCAGCCTTTTCTGAGGCTAAGTACTTTGGCATTGAGTGAGTCGACCTCACTCAACGCCATTTTGGTTTTGGCATTGAGTGAGGTGAACTCACTCAACGCCGTAGTTTTATGTGCGGCCAAGTACTATGGCGTTGAGTGAGGTTGGCTCACTCAACTCCGCAGCCTTTTTTGAGGATAAGTACTTTGGCGTTGAGTGAGTCGACCACACTCAACGCCATTTCGGTTTTGGTGTTGAGTAAGGTGAACTCACTCAATGTCGTAGAACTGTTTGCGGCCAAGTCCTTTAGCGTTGAGTGAGTGATCCTCACACAACGCCATTGTTGTTTTGGCGTTGAGTGAGGTAGACTCACTCAACTCCACAGCCCTTCTTTGCGGCCAGGTCCTCTAGCGTTAAGTGAGTCGACCTCACTCAACGCCATTGCTGTTTTGGCATTGAGTAAGGTCAGCTAACTCAACGACACAGCTTGCTTTGTTTGCGGCTAAGTTTCTGGGCGTTGAGTGAGTGAACCTCACTCAACGCCATTGCTTCTTTGGCATTGAGTGAGGTGGACTCACTCAACGTCGCAGTCTCTGTTTGCAGTTAAGTGCCAGGGCGTTGAGTGAGTGAACCTCACTTAACGCCATAGTTGTTTTGGCGTTGAGTAAGGTTAGCTCACTGAACGCCAGAGTTTTCTTGCAGGAGGCATTGATTGAGCGAACCTCACTCAACGCCATAGATGTTTTTGCATTGAGTTAGGTTAGCTAAATCAATGCTAGAGCTGTTCTTGCGGAGGGCGTTGAGTGAGTGAAACCCACTCAACGCCATGGTTGTTTCTGGCACTGAGTGAGGCTAACTCACTCAATGCCATGGTCTTGTTAGGCGTTGAATGAGTGGGGCTCACTAAACGCCTGGCCGTGTTGAGTCATCTCAACGCTTTTCCCTTACCATGATTTTCGCTCCCGAATGAATTCCTTGATTTTGAGGTTCCCTGTCAGCTATGTTTTCTTTCCCAAAGGCCGAATCGTGGGTCGTGGTTAGTAGTGGTGGTTTAAAGCTCTTATTGGGGGTGGTGTTGTGTAATTTAGCCGTGGACACCCTTTTCTTTTATCTTGCTCCAGGTACGGGCATGGAAAGGGGGTGGGATGTCCCTAGTGCTTTCACATGTAGACTCTTGAGCTTTGTTTGCATGGAAATTGTGGATGGTAGACTGAGTTTGCCTCCAACCCGGATCCGCGTTGTTTATTTTGCTACTACCATCTCTCACAGCTTAGGCTGTTAGACTCTGGAGCATTTTGGCTCATGGTAGCCTTGTAGACTCTGGAGCATTTAGGCAGAGTAACTGTTGTGTCCTCGCACTTAGTGCACTTCATTTTTGTCTTGCCTTAGGCAGTTGTGACTATTACTACTTTGTTTTCCTCTTTTACTTGTCTTCTGATTGACTCTTCCGTGCAGTTTTCTTTTTTTGCTTGCTGAGGTATTATTTCTTCTTTGAATGCCTCAAGTTCTGGATAGTAACCGCTCTGACGGCTAGTGGTGCTGTGCAGTTGCTGGTGGTCTCTGGTGCTATAGAGATCAGTTCCTTGTTTTTGCGAGGTAGTTTTGGTGTTGTTTTTTCTTACAGACATACATACTTGCCAGTGGGTTCGTGTCAGTTTGTTTGCGCTCACTGGTAGTTTTACCTTGATACTAGATATGTTATCTTTTACTACTACCCTTTTTTTGGAGATTGTCTATTTGCTCTAGGGATGCTTTATGCTAGGTTGGTAGTTACTTTTAAACCTAAAAACACTATTATAAGTATATCTCATGATATGCATGTTTTATAAAACTCAAACACTATTTTTCAAACAACGTAAAAAGATCATTTTCTTAAATATATAGTATAAATTAAATGTAGGGTCTTGCATAGTATAAGTTGTCCTCTAGGGGCAATTATGCACTCTTTTAGGATGTCAAACCTGAATAAAGTATTTTCCGCAGCGCATTAGTATTGTTTTTATATTGTGGACTAGGTGATCCACCGAGTCGAGGGATACGGCCTTAAAAAATATAACTGATTATCTAATCATATAACTTATGAATTTTCATAAAGTATAGTTGATCGTGGTTTTCCTGAGCGTCGGCAGTTATCCCCTGCTCGACGTAGCATCATGACGCGTGTTTTCTCCTACTCTGATAATCTGTTTCCTTCGGAGAAAATGCGGGTTGTGATAGTTGGTATCAAAGGGAGGTTGCTTGACAAGCTAGTCGGGCTACCTTCCCTTTTGATTGCAATAGTAGTTCAGCATCATGTCATTCACACACTGATATGTAATCAACACGTTTTGGCAAAAGCACGAACACTACACTCATAGCATAACATGAAGTTTACAGGTCATATTATGTAGTATGGGATGCATAATATGTGTTCGTATATGGATCCACCATAGGGGCAACATGTGAGGGTTATGTAGTATGGGATTCATAACCTCACAACATGGCTGCGACTAGCTCGTTTTCTTTTTCGTTGCATGAGGATGTTATGTAGTATGGGATGCATAACATTTTCATGTGTACGCCGCTCATAACATGCATTATGGCCTTTTTAGAATGCATAACACAAACATGCATAGCATAACATTGCATAAGCACAACGTGCCAAGCTAGAGACTGCCAGGATGACATATGTACACACATAAGTTTTCGAGTCAAAAATAATAAAAGTCATGCATTCCCGATCTAGGCACAAGAGTTAGTATGGTGGTGGTTAACCATCCTAGGTTAAGGCATAACATCAATATTTGTAAAAAATAAACTCCCAGAGCAAGTTTAGCAGCTTTAAGTTCATATATATGTATGTACTGTCTGTACTTGTAGATAGTTATAGCTGTTGTACTAGGATCTGACTAACGTTGTTATGATTTTAGGATGGCGAGACGCCCTTCGAATAGATCGACCCCCCTGTCTGAGGGTGTTGGGTATTGTATCCACAATTACCTGGATTTGAAGAAGCCTCCAGTCAAGCTAAGATGGATTGACAATGTATTTGACAATCTTCTATTAGGTTGTGCTTGCAGCTATTCCATGCTAAGTACACACCAATGTTAGGGTGCAGTGGGTCAATATACACGGGTCTGCGCAACGTAATCCATCGTTTAGCAGATCATTGTGTTTACTCACGTGTGCTCTCTCTATTGGAGTGTACTTACGTTCAAGTACAGGGTCGATATAGATCAAGAGCAGAAGAGGAGCAAAGATGGGTCGAAGATCAAGTTCATAGGAAGGAAGAGAAAAAGCGTCTAAGTAAAAATCGACAGGAATCACTAAGTGATTCTCGCCGATTCGACGGGAATCATTAGTGATTCTCGCTGAATCGTCGAGAATCAGTCAATGATTCCCGCCGACTTCATCCGGCTGACTATTCTCCTATAAGAAATCTTTTAAGGCAGAATCGATGGGAATCACCAAGTGATTCTCGCCGATTCATCGAGGATCACCTTGCATTCCCTCTGATTCCCTCCGGATGACCAGATTTCCAACTTGAATTCTGCCGAGGCAAATTCGACTGGAACCGTGAGTGATTCCCGCCGACTTTGACGGGAATCAACAGCAATTCTCGCCGAATTTACCTTAGGAAAAATTCCCGTTCGCTGGACCGAACCAAGTTCTCTGTACGCCTTTTTCAATAGAACTAGGGCTTCTACTTTTTGGCCCCACAACGGTCATTTAGGTTTGGCTTCGAGTATATATACTCGTGTATTTGAACATACCTCAGATCAAACAACGGAAAGAAAAATCCGAGGCGTGCGTGACCTAGTCGATCGCTGAACTCCACCGTTCGCTGTCGCCGCTCGCAAAGTTGTCACCGCCGCAGATCTCAGATCAGCTTTGATCTTCGGGCGACAGAACCGAGCCAAGTCTAGCGTCTCACGCTTCTCTCTCGAGATCTCTTGTCTATCGATTTGTTGAATGAGGTGAGTTCTTCATTCTGAATCGATTGAGACGACCGATCCGATTAAGATCGTTGGTAGACCTTGCATGCTTCATCAAGAAGTTTGGATATATAAAGCATCGCCGCCGCAATCGGTTGCAACCGCCGATCTTGGCAAGATCCTCTCCAAGAGAGTACTCCGGTCATGGACTCTTCGTCTTCTTCAAGAAAGCTTCAACGAACGAAGAGAGACATCGGATTCTCCACAAGTGTTGTATGTATTTCTTGTACATTCTAATTTTGTTTTTTTGTAAAGGAATATTGATTCCTAGTTGTAAGGGTTGGGTGCAACTCGTGGTGGAGTAGTGACTCCTTCAGTTGGAAGGGTGCCTTCCATAGTGTGAGGATTGGATTTAAATCCGTTTTGCCAAGTGACTGAGTCGTCTCTTGGTGGGAGATAGGTCGAAGGGGGAGAGTGGACGTACCCAAATCGGGGAACCACAATAATTTCTTGTGTGCTTTTCTGTGCTGTGTTTGTTTAATTGTGCAGGTTATTTAAATTCCGCAAAAGACTGCAATTCACCTATTCCCCCCCCCTAGGTGGAATTAGTTGACACTAGATACTTTCAAGTGGTATCAGAGCGAGGTTACTCATCAATAAGGTTAACACTTTGAGTAAGATCCCGTGTCTAGTGTCAAGAAGAAAAAAAGAATCAAGCATGGAGTTGTAAACTGATGTCTCTCCCCTGAGACTGCCTGCATGCATAAAAGAATATTATCCCATCTGGAGAAGGAGGGTTCAGTTTCATCTGGAAGCAATTGCCCCCCGTGCATTATTTATTGTGGAAGAGTGTCACTTCATTCCCATGAAGGCTTCTGACTATGGAGAAGATCACCAAATCCCTAAGAGTACCGCAGAGATGTCTGAAATCAAGCTTTCACTATTCAACTTGGACAAGCTGGTATGACAGATCATCTCTGATATTTGGGCAGGGTCTTCTCTTACAAGATTGGACAAGTGCAAGACTGCAAAGTCCATGTGGGAAACAATCTCTGACCTCATGGAAGAAAAAAAGGCTGCCGGGACTGAATGCCAACAAGAGGATGAGGCTTATGTAGGGGTCCTTGTCTCTGATGATGAATGTCTAGAACAACTTCTCAATATAAGGCCTTCGGTATCTCTATCAGTGACTGAAGAAGAGATTGAGGTATGAAGTTGTGATGAAGCTGAAACCTACATCTCAGCTGACCACAACTCTAACCCGGATCAGCACGATCAAGATCATGTATCTTCCTCTTCCTGCTCTCTTCCTCTTGTATCTCCTGAAGATAGGAAAAGTTCAGAGGTTTGTCCCTCTGTTGATGCTAGGGAAATAGACAGTTCAAATCAAAAGATTGAAACTCTTGATTCTCTTTGTAGTGCCCTTCAGAAGAGCAACTTGCTTGTGGAGAAACAAGCTATGGAAATTGCTCAGTTGAGGAGCATGATGAATCTCCAATTGGAATCCATCAAGGTGAAGGACTCAAAGATCTCAAATCTAGAGTTTTCTCTAGAGACCGAGAAGAGAATAGTATCTAACTTTTCCAAGGTAGATGCTATTAAGAGAAACGGAGAAGCCGGGTGGATCTCGCGAATCTTAAATTTGTGGAGAAATGGGGAAACTGTGTTTAGACCCCCCACACCGGGCAGGAATGGCACACATTATTCTTTCAGGTATCACCATAAGAACAATTATGCTCACTACAAGAGTAATCAGCCCTCATGTGGAAATAGCCACAGTGCAAGAGCTATTATAGCTACCCATGAGAGAATACACAAGGCTCATCATGAACCTATTGTATTCACGCCCTCAGTCCCAACTCGTCATGAATGTGAAGGAACCAACTCTCACAGTAACTCTCACCACCCTAGGACACAGGTAAAGGGGGTTGGGAAACATGTAGCAAGTACCCATGGGGCCCCCCAGATGTGTGCTGGCTGTAAAGAAGGCACCACCTCCAAGGCCTCATGACACTCACCACATGTTCTCCATCCACCCTCCCTCATGTCTCGGTAGAAAGGGCAAAACTGTGAGTAGAACCTGCCTTTCCCTTGTCATACCTAAGATCATGACTAACTCAATCAGTAGATATTGTCAAAAAAGGAGATATAACATTCATGAGTGTTGGTGCTGTGGAAAAGTGGGTCACTTTGCCATAGATTGTTGGAACAATCCTTCTGTGCCAATGGCAAGGGTATGTCCACTTCCTTTGGCTAGAGATAGCCTTCCTGACAAAAATCCTGTAGGAAGGCATTCAGTAGTTTATGCTGACAGGAAACTAGGACTCAATGCATATTGGGTTCCTAAGGTAAGGTAATTCATTTTTGCAGGATAGTCTAGGTTCCCGTGAACATGTAGGGACCTAGACAAGAGATGTTCCAGGAACGGTATGGAACAAGTATATGGGATAAGAGATAATGCAAACTACAATTGCCTACTTCAACTGGATACCTTTTGTACTTCAAATAGAGGATCCGAATGATCAACTTAATGATCCCAAGTACGCACATTCAGTTTGGAAAATTGAATCGCATTACATAGATGTTTATATATATATATCCAAACAAATATGTAGATTCTCTCTATAAAATAAATATACATAGATATATATACACCCACCTGATGGTAGGACACGAGAGCTAATATCTGTATGATTCTTAGCTTGGAATCTGATGAATGGTTTATATATCATCGATAATGTGTGACAATGGGTTTCAATCGGTCTGATGAAACTCAAGGGACGTGTGCTAGTAGTTGTAACGAAAACTGTACTTTTTTGAATCACCAAGAAATACCCAGTGCTTATTTCTTGGGTTAACATCCCTTCGACATGACTTAGCTATTCTGACCAGGAAATAAAAAGGGCAAAGTTTCAACATTCAAATCTACAACTCAAAGTTTCGAAATAAAAAGGGTAAAGTTTTGAAAGGTTCGAATTTCGAAACGGTCAGCAGAAATCGGCTCTTCACAACGAAAATATCAGCTACCCTAGCTTTCGGAGGAGATAAATAGCATAAACCACGAAAATCCCGACCCTTCACATTCTGGACGCTGTGGAAATCTCGTCGAATCTGCGGAAACCTCGCCGAATCCCGTCGGTCGTGCGGAAACTCCTCCCGTGCTTAAGTCGCTCGGTGTTCTCATCAACTTCCCCTTGCCTCCCAATGACTCTAGCTCTGTCGATTATAGTCCGCCGCTGTCCTCTCTCCGTCGGATCGGTGCTCCCGTCTCCGGCATCTACTTGACACAAAGTTCCTGCCGATTCTTCATTCTCTCTCTCGTCATCTCCCACTCCCGTTGTCAAAAGTCCCAACGCAAGCCGACTAGGGACTCTCTCCGCTATGCGCAAGGGTAACGACCGTTCCTCCTTGAATCTCACGCTTGTTTGTAACTTGTCTAGTTCCTAATCTAGATATTGAGATAGAGTTAAGTCCCTTGGATGTAACTTATTTAGGTTTATAATGGCTCATCAAACCACAGTCGGGATCCTCACTGGGAGTGAGTTGGTTAGGACTAGCTTCGCCCATGCCTCTGATGAATTAAGGAACATAATCTTGATGCTTGAGCAAGCAGGGCTCCCCTTTATCCTTGAGCACCCATGCAAGGTTCTATATAAGGAAGTTCTTGAGTTCTTTGCAACCGCCAAGCTACATTACGAGGACATCTTGATAAAGTGTAAGATTGCTGGACTTAGAATCAAGATGACTGCTGGAAGACTATCACATCATCTGCAGCTCACCAGCTCAGTACAAGAGGACTGCCTTGTAACGCCCCCAATTTTGCTCGACGATTTTATTTAAATGGGAAACATCATATTTATGATGTCGTGGCGTTACCTTTAACGTCAAGTTGACGACGCAATGTCGTAAAGGCATTTTCGCGTCCATGCGGTCAAGTCGGCCGAATTCTTGTTGTAATGGGAAATTTTTGCATCTGGAATTTAAGTTAAGTAATTTTTGACTTGCTCGTCCAGTTTCGGTGCGATCCAAGCGATATTTGGGCCTCAGTGTTTTTCCAAAGTTTTGTGGAATTTATGTTCGTCGTAAACTTTGAAAATTTATATCTCGAGAATGGCACGTCGGATTTAGGTTTTGGCTTCTCCGTTGGAATCATAGCGCTAGTTTTCTCCGATGGTGTGAGTTTCGTTTAATTCGGCACGTGTATGAGCCTCTGTTCTGAACTCGTGTCCCTTTGTTCAAAAATTTCATTTCAAGAATTTGCGCTTTGTTATCTCGAGTAGCCCGTTTCAGATTTTGATCGGATGCTGTTTTGAGGGTCAAAACGGTGTCGTATCAAAATATAGTAAACATCAAATTTGTTCGTCTTGACGATAACTACAACTTTTATGTTGACCACTTTTTGATTTGAAGCCATCTTAGACTCCTATTTTTGATTTTCCCAAAATTGCTCGTAAATAAGCTGTATTATTGATTTCTACTCGAGTACCATTGATCTACTCGAGTACTACCATACTATCTCGAGTATTATGGTTTTTTATCGAGTAATATTGAATTCTCTCGAGTTCCAGTGATTTTACTCGAGTATTATACGTTCCTCTCGAGTATTTTGCTCTTATTCTCGAGTAACCTTCATTCCTCTCGAGTAGTCATGTACAGTCTATGTTTGGGCGGATATTTGAGGGTCAAATATGCATTTTATCGAAAAATAGTCAACATAAAATTTGTTCGTCTCGACGAGATCTACAACTTTCATGTTGACCACTTTGCAATTGGAAGCCATCTTAGACCCGTATTTTTGATTTTTCCGAAGCAGCTCATGTCCAGCTCGGGTAAACTTGATCCACTCGAGTTCTAAGTCTTTTATCTCGAGTAGAATTGATCTACTCGAGTTCTATACCTATCCTCTCGAGTTCCAGATGACTATCTCAAGTTCCCAAGTCTCCATCTCGAGTAGTTACCTCTCTCTCGAGTCACCATCTCGAGTAGACTTCTCCATCTCGAGTAGACCCATTCCACTCGAGTGGTTCTGTACAGTTAGAGTTCGGGCACCGTTTTGAGAGTCAAAACGGTGTCGTGCGAAAAAATGGTCGGCATAAAATTTGTTCGTTTCGACGAGATCTACAACTTTCATGTTGGACACTTTTCGATTTGATGTAATTTAGACCTCTATTATCGGTTTTCCCGTAGCCACTCATAAATTACACGTTTTCTTGTATTTAGACAAAAAATTTATAAGTACTTTTACATAATATATATATATATATATATTTGGACTTAGGTTTGTTCAGAACTTCATCCTCTCCGATTCTTTTCCTCCCGAACCAGAGCGGCGTGAGCGTGAGAGAGAAAATACTTCGTGAACCTTCCGGTGGCCGCCGACGGAGCTCCGGTGCTCGAAATCTTCAACCGAGCGTAGTTCTGGAAAGCTCTCATCGAGAGCTACGCCATCGTGGTAAATTTTTCCTCTTTCTTTGAGTTTTCTCACTAGGGTTTTTCGGCCCTAACCCCCTTTTTCGACCATTTTTGTCTAGATTTTAACTTCCTCCATCCTCTTTTGCCCTGATCTGTGACGTGGACTGATTTGGAGAACTTTTCCGGTAAAATAGAGGCAAGTGGTGGTCTCCCCTCATTTCTCCTTGTCCGATTTGATGGTAACGGTTCAAGTTTTAAGTTCTTTAAAATTTTCTACACTTTGTCTTCCAAGTTATTGCTACGATTAACTTTTTTGGATGATCACTCAATGTTGTAAGATTTTGTCTTAGTGAACTTGATCTTGTCATGATATATTTAATCGTTCTTGAAGTGTCTTATTGATGGCTTTAAACGTCTTAGATTTCATTATTGAATGGATTAGTGTTATTTAGGATTGTAAATCGTTCCTAAGGGTTGATCAACCATGTCTTGAAACTAGAAGTGTCAAGTAGAATCTGACGTGCCAAGTCCCGAGGTTTATTTCATGATGTTTCTTTGTTGCGGGTGTTAGTGGGCAAATCCACTGACCGCAAGGTTTGTTTCCATCATTAGTACCCCATGGAACTCTACTGGGTTTTGGGCATCTGCGGTGATTGGTGGAGTGTGCAAGTCTCCCCTGCAGTTAGACGGATTTTAACATCTGTGAGGGGTATATCTAGAGAAGTGACCACCCTGCCTGTTTTTATGAGTAGAGTTGACTACAGGTTGCTAATAAAGTTTTGGAGTATTCTTTCTTATGATTTAATCATGCTCTCCCCTTACTTTGGGTATCCTGCATGATTTGTTGTACGTGATGATTCACGTGAGTTCTTTACTTCTGATTTATTTCTTGAGTTTTATTTATGTACCTTACTTCAGTACTGTTGGTCTTGGGTTGGTACCCCGTTTAACCTTTGTTTTATTTTATTTACTTCTCTGCCGCCATTTGTCCCTCTTGCTGAGGTGTTCTGTCTTTGGAATGCCTCAGGATCGGAGCATTAACAGGTACCGGAACCGGTTTTGGAGCCCTTGCAGCAGCAGGTTGGCTGTGGTTTTTCCCCTCGCCGTAGCGAGGTAGTTTGTTGTTTTAGTTTTCTTTGCCTGGTTTCAGACATATTCATACTGTGAGTTCGTGTCAGGTTGTTGACGCCCACAGGATTGTTGATTTCTTTTGACACTTGCTAGGCTAAGTGGTTTTCTTAAGTTCGGTGTATATTACTTGCTCTCTGGGATGATTTATTGCTAGGATTGCATGTTAGATATTTTTAACCTATAAAACCCTACTATTAGTAAAGCATACGTGTCATCTCTTTCAAAACTAAGCCACTACTTTCTATTTAGCGTAAAGACTTTCTATACTTATTGTAAATCTAGGGTTGCATAGTATGAGTTGTCCCTCGGGGACATTTATACTCTTGTAGAATATTAGAGTCAATTTAAACAAGTACCTTCCGCAAGCGTATAACTTGTATTTTAAACTGTGGACTAGATGATTCACTAAGCCGAGGGATACGACTACCATCATAACTTAAACTGGATTTTATTCAAAACCATTTATGTTTTCTTTTAAAATTGTAGAGTTTGGAGTCTTGCCTGAACGTCTGCGGTTATCCCCTGCACGGCGTGGCATCACGACGCATATTTTCCCCTTGATCTGATATAATTAAATTGTTGGGAAAAATGCGGGTTGTGACAGTTGGTATCAGAGGGAGGTTGCTTGATAATTGGTCGGGTAACCTCCCATTGTTAGTGTTAGTTGCTTAGTGTCATATCATACACACACCGATGTGTCATCAATATGTCTTGGCTAAAGCATGAACACTACACTCATAAGCATGATTAGAAGTATACGGGGCATATTATGTAGTATGGGATGCATAATATGTGTTTGTATATGGATCCACCATAGGTGGCAACATGTGAGGGTTATGTAGTATGGGATGCATAACCTCACCACATGAATGCCCATTAGCTCGTTTTCTTTTCATTGCATGCAATATTATGTAGTATGGGATGCATAACATTGCATGTGTACGCCGCTCATAACATGCATTAAGGCCTTTTATAGAATTCATAGCACCACATGCATAACATAACATAACATGAGCACAACATGCAAGGCTAAAGATTTACTTGATGACAAATGTACACACATGATTTTAAATAAGAGTAAAGAATTTATGCATTCATATCATAGGCACATGAGTCAATAGGATGATAGGATATCATCCTGAGTAGGACATATCATCATCATATAATCCCAGAGCAAGTGACAGCTTTAGCAAGTGTCTTTCAAGTATGGTCTGAACTAGTTTTGTTTGCCCTAGTCGTAATCTAGGATTTTAATCGGGTTGTTCGTTTGCCTTTTTAGAAATGCCTCCAAAGCGTATTGCGACGAGATCGACTCCCCAGTCGGAGGGTGAGTCGTCAGGTGCGCAGAGTGATGCGTTGATTGAGCGTTTGCGCCAGAGCAACGAGGCTCTGTCAAGGCAAGTAGTTGCGATGCAAACGCAAATTCAGTCATTATTGTCTACCGCTCCAGCGCGGCAACCTTCAGTACAAGAGCCTGCCTTGGGTCAAGCCGTGCCCGATACCCCTGCTCCTCTGGTGGCCCCGGTGGCAATACCACCAGAAATGAATTTCATATCGCATTTCCAGCGATTGGGACCTCCCACCTACGACGGGAGTGCCGACTTTATGATCTTGGATGATTGGATCATCTCAATCGAGGAGATGTTTTCGTATTTCGGGATTCTAGAAGCCCAGTTGGTTATGATTGCAGCCTATCAGTTAAAAGGCCTAGCAAAGAGTTGGTGGATTTGTGAAAAGGAGAGTCTGAAGGAAGGCTGTACCTGGGACTCTTTCAAGAAGATGTTGCTGAAGAAGTTTCTGCCCTCGGTCGAGCATGACCGTCTCATGAATAACTTCCTGCATTTGAAGCAGAGACAGCTCACGGTGAGCGAATATGAGATTGAGTTCAGCAAGTTGAGTAGATTTGCTCCCGATTTGGTAGCTTCGGAGGAGCGAAGAGTGAAACGTTTCCTGGGAGGACTAAGAAGTGATGTCTAGCAGTGGGCATGCGCTTATGGAGCTGACAGTTATGCTGTGGCAGTGGAAGCCGCACTAAAAGTTGAAGCGATTGAAAATGCCAAGAACCGTGGTGCTGCGGCGAGGAAAGAAAAAAGGAAGGGTGTTGAGGATGGTAGCTCCAGGGCATATGGCCCTTCTTCGAAGAAGAAAGGTAAGGAAGTGTGTAGTTTCTGTGGTTGTCCTGGCCATCCTTACGAAAGATGTTTCAAGAGAATAGCCACCCTGAAGCAGCAGCAAGTGTACGCCATCCAAGGTGCACCCAAGGGAGAGCTCGTGTGCTCGTTCTGTGCAAGGAAGGGTCATGATGTGAGTTGGTGCTGGATGAAAGAAAGGACATGCTTCCAGTGCGGGCAGAAGGGACACCAGAAATCTTCGTGCCCCCAGGCTCAAACCCCACTGCAGTCTGCCCTGCTTCGAGCTCTGCCGCCACCACCAACCCTAGATAAAGGAAAAGGAAAGCTGAACGTAATGACTAGCGAGGAAGTTCAAAACTCTATGCAAGTTATTTCAGGTTAGCCCCAGTCTATTTTATCCCTATTATTTATCATTGTTGCCCTAGTTATCGTTCGTTTAGTTATGTATATTACGGTTTTAGGGGAGTTTAAGGTGCGGAATAGGTGGGCACACGTTCTATTCGATTCGGGTGCACTCATTCCTTTGTGGCAAGGAGGTTTGTTGATAAACATCGCCTGGATGTTGATCAATTGAGAGACTCCTTCGACGTCAAGCTTCCCTCCGGTAATTCGGTGATATCCAATCAAGGAGTCCTGAGATGCCCTATTCATCTTGGCAATTTTCTGGCCCTTGCGGATCTGATAATTTTAGACTTGGCTGATTTTGATGTGATTTTGGGCATGGACTGGCTGTCCAAGTGTGATGCAGTCATCCAGTGCAAGGCAAAAAGACTGGACTTCAGGATGGACAATGGCCAACCTATGAGCGTATATGGATTTCAGGACAGAGCTTCCCCTGTCATTTCTGCGGTACGTGCTATAAAGTCTTGTTGCGAGGCGTTTTTAGTTTCTATTTCTGCTCTGGAAACAGCTTCTGTTACACCACGTCTCGAGGATGTCTCGGTGGTGCAAGAGTTTCCAGATGTCTTTCCTGATAGTCCTCCAGGACTTCATCCTGAGAGGGAGATTGAGTTCGTGATTGACCTCGAGCCAGGCACTCGTCCCATCGCCAAAGCACCGTACTGTATGGCTCCGCGTGAGTTGGATGAGTTGCGTACTCAGCTCGATGAGTTGCTGAGGTGTGGTTTTATTAGACCAAGTTCTTCTCCGTGGGGTGCTCCGGTTTTGTTCGTAAGGAAGAAGGACGGATCGATGAGGCTTTGCATCGATTATAGGGAATTAAATAAGGTGACCGTTAAGAATAGATATCCCCTACCAAGGATCGATGATTTGTTCGATCAGTTGCGTGGTAGCTCGGTATTTTCAAAAATCGATCTTTGCTCAGGCTACCACCAGTTGAGGATTCGCGAGGAACATATTCCCCGAACTGCATTCCGTTCACGGCATGGACATTATGAGTTTTTGGTGATGTCTTTTGGTTTAACCAATGCACCCTCTATTTTCATGGATTTGATGAATAGGGTGTTTAAGGATTTCTTGGACCGATTCGTTATTGTGTTCATAGATGATGTCCTAGTGTATTCCCGCAATGTTGAGGAGCATACTCAGCATTTGCGTTTGGTTTTGTCGACCCTGAGGGAGCATAAGCTATATGCGAAGTTGAGCAAATGTGAGTTCTGGATACCTCAGGTGTCCTTTTTTGGGTCATGTTGTAGGCAAGGACGGTATTTCTGTAGACTCGACCAAGATTTCTGCCGTGATGGAATGGGAAAGACCTTCTACACCTAAGGAGATTAGGAGCTTCTTAGGCCTCACTGGCTACTATAGAATATTTGTGGAAGGATTTTCGGTGTTGTCTGCTCCTTTAACGTGACTTACTGAGAAGAATACTGCATTCATTTGGAGTGATATGTGTGAAGAGGCTTTCTAAGAGTTGAAGAAGAGATTGTGTACTGCCCCAATTTTAACCTTACCTACTGAAGGAGTCGAGTATGCCGTGTACGTCGATGCGTCACACATCGGACTTGGTTGTGTTTTAATGCAAGATGGTAAGGTGATCGCGTATGGATCGAGGCAACTAAAGATTCATGAGATAAACAATCCTACGCACGATTTGGAGTTTGCTGCCGTAATTTATGCACTGAAGCTGTGGCGACACTTATTGTATGGCGCGCAGTGCAAGATCTATATGGACCATTAGAGTTTGAAGTACGTCTTCACTCAGAAGGAACTAAATCTACGCCATCGTCGGTGGTTAGAATATGTGGCGGATTATGAAGTAGAAATTCTTAATCATCCGGGAAAGGCCAATGTAGTAGCTGATGCTTTGAGTAGGAAGACCGCTAAAATTTTTAATCTATCGGTACAGTCCTTAGTGGAAGAATTCTTGCTCATGAATATTGAGATTGGGAGTAGTTCTACGCCTGCTAGTTTGGAAGTAGAAGCGCCCTCTTGGATTTCCCTTACTAGGGTGCACCAAAAGGATGATCCGAAATTATTGTACCTCTGGAATAGAACTGAGAAAGGAGAGTTACCTGATTTTTCTTTGGACGAGTTAGGTACTCTGAAATATCGGGGTAGATTCTGTATTCCTAATATGGGTGACATCCGAGCTAAAATTTGTGTAGAAGCTCATGGTTCCAGTGTTTCCTATCATCCTGGTTCCACCAAAATGTATAAAGATCTAAAGCAAATTGTTTGGTGGGTAGGGATGAAGAGCGATATCGCAAAGTTTGTATCAGAATATTATACGTGTCAGCGTGTCAAGGCTGATCATAGAAGGACTGGTGGTAAATTGACACCTCTTGATATTCCAAGTTGGAAATGGGAAAGTATTTCAATGGATTTTATCACCGGTCTACCAAAATCTCCCCGTGGGCATGACTCAGTTTGGGTGATAGTCGACAGATTGACAAAGTGTGCCCACTTTGTTCCGTTTAAGATTGGGTATTCGATGAAGAAGATAGCTGAGCTATATCTGGAAGAGGTCATCAGGTTATATGGAGTGCCTGTTAGCATTATATCAGATCGGGACTCCAGATTTACGTCTCGCTTTTGGAAGAGCCTGCAAGAGGGGTTGGGTACCGACTTGAGGTATTCCACCGCCTATCATCCGCAGACGAATGGGCAAACAGAAAGAGTAAATCAGATCGTGGAGGACATGATTAGGTGTTATATTTTGGATCATTGTGGTGCTTGGGATGAGCGTCTCAGGCTCATGGAGTTTGCTTACAATAATAGTTATTAAGAGAGCTTGCAGATGGCCCCGTTTGAGGCCTTGTATGGGAGGCATTGTAGGACTCCCTTATTTTGGGCGGAGGTTGGTGAGAGACAATTGCTAGGTCCGGAAGCCCTTGAGGAGATGAATTGTGCGGTGACTCATATTCGAGAGAAGCTTCGTGTAGCACAAGAGCGCTATGAGAAATATGCTAATCGACGAAGGGTCGATTTGGAGTTTGTCGTTGGGGACTTGGTTTTTCTGAAAGTTTCTCCGATGCCAGGAGTAAAAAGATTTGGAAGGAACCACAAGTTAGACCCCCGGTATGTGGGACCTTTTCAGATTTTGGAGCGCATCAGAGTGTCAGCTTATCGACTGGTTTTACCTGCTACCTTCCCTGTTGTCCACGATGTGTTCTATGTGAGCCAGTTGCGGAAGTGTGTTCGTAGTGATCGTCAAATTCTTGACTCGGTGCCCCAAATTCATCCCAATTTGTCGTATGGGGAAGAGCCTGTCCATGTTTTGGAATCTCAAGAGCGTGTCTTGCGAAGGAAGACCATCCCCATGTTTAAGATTCTTTGGAGAAATCAGGACGTCGAGAGCACGACGTGGGAATTGGAATCAGTAATGAGAGAATCTCATCCGCACCTCTTCTCTTCGTTTCGGGTACGTCGATATGTTTTCAGTTACGTTTGATTTTATCATTTTGAGTTGGTTTTGGAGTTGTGTTAAGTTTCGGGACGAAACATCTTTTTAAGGGGAGTGACTGTAACGCCCCCGATTTTGCTCGACGATTTTATTTAAATGGGAAACATCATATTTATGACGTCGTGGCGTTATCTTTAACGTCAAGTTGACGACGCAATGTCGTAAAGGCATTTTCGCGTCCATGCGGTCAAGTTGGCCGAATTCTTGTTGTAATGGGAAATTTTTGCATCTGGAATTTAAGTTAAGTAATTTTTGACATGCTCGTCCAGTTTCGGCGCGATCCAAGCAATATTTGGGCCTCAGTGTTTTTCCGAAGTTTTGTGGAATTTATGTTCGTCGTAAACTTTGAAAATTTATATCTCGAGAATGGCTCGTCGGATTTAGGTTTTGGCTTCGCCGTTGGAATCGTAGTGCCAGTTTTCGCCTATGGTGTGAGTTTCGTTTAATTCGGCGCATGTATGGGCCTCTGTTCTGAACTCGTGTCCCTTTGTTCAAAAATTTCATTTCAAGAATTTGCGCTTTGTTATCTCGAGTAGCCCGTTTCAGATTTCGATCGGACGCCGTTTTGAGGGTCAAAACGATGTCGTATCAAAATATAGTAAACATTAAATTTGTTTGTCTTGACGATAGCTACAACTTTTATGTTGACCGCTTTTTGATTTGAAGCCATCTTAGAATCTTATTTTTGATTTTCCCAAAACTGCTCGTAAATAACCTGTATTATTGATTTCTACTCGAGTACCATTGATCTACTCGAGTACTACTGTACTATCTCGAGTATTATGGTTTTTTTATCGAGTAATATTGAATTCTCTCGAGTCCCAGTGATTTTACTCGAGTATTATACGTTCCTCTCGAGTATTTTGCTCTTATTCTCGAGTAACCTTCATTCCTCTCGAGTAGTCATGTACAGTCTACGTTCGGGCGCATTGTTGAGGGTCAAAAATGCATTGTATGGAAAAATGGTCAACATAAAATTTGTTTGTCTCGACGAGATCTACAACTTTTATGTTGACCACGTTTCTATTATAAGCCATCTTAGACCAATATTTTTAATTTTCCCGAAGTAGCTCATGTCCAGCTCGGGTAAACTTGATCCACTCGAGTTCTAAGTTTTTTATCTCGAGTAGAATTGATCTACTCGAGTTCTATACCTATCCTCTCGAGTTCTAGATGATTATCTCGAGTTCCCAAGTCTCAAGCTCGAGTAGTTACCTCTCTCTCGAGTCACCATCTCGAGTAGACTTCTCCATCTCGAGTAGACCCATTCCACTCGAGTGGTTCTGTACAGTTAGAGTTCGGGCACCGTTTTGAGGGTCAAAACGGTGTCGTGCAAAAAACTGGTCAGCATAAAATTTGTTCATTTCGACGAGATCTACAACTTTCTTGTTGGACACTTTTCGATTTGATGTCATCTTAGACCTCTATTATTGGTTTTCCCGTAGCTACTCATAAATTACATGTTTTCTTGTATTTAGACAAAAAATTTATAAGTACTTTTACATAATAAATATATATATATATATATTTGGACTTAGGTTTGATCAGAACTTCATCTTCTCCGATTCTTTTCCTCCGGAACCAGAGCGGCGTGAGCATGAGAGAGAAAATACTTCGTGAACCTTCCGGTGGCCGCCGACGGAGCTCCGGTGCTCGAAATCTTCAACCGAGCGTAGTTCTGGAAAGCTCTCATCGAGACCTACGCCATCGTGGTAAATTTTTCCCCTTTCTTTGAGTTTTCTCATTAGGGTTTTTCGGCCCTAACCCCCTTTTTCGACCATTTTTGTCTAGATTTCAACTTCCACCATCCTCTTTTGCCCCGATCTGTGACGTGGACTGATTTGGAGAACTTTTCCGGTAAAATCAAGGTAAGTGGTGGTCTCCCCTCATTTCTCCTTGTCCGATTTGATGGTAGCGGTTCAGTTTTTATATTCTTTAAAATTTTCTGCACTTTGTCTTCCAAGTTATTGCTACGATTAACTTTTTTGGATGATCACTCGATGTTGTAAGATTTTGTCTTAGTGAACTTGATCTTGTCATGATATATTTAATCGTTCTTGAAGTGTCTTATTGATGGCTTTAAACGTCTTAGATTTCATTATTGAACGGATTAGTGTTATTTAGGATTTTAAATCATTCCTAAGGGTTGATCAACCATGTCTTGAAACTAGAAGTGTCAAGTAGAACCTAACGTGCCAAGTCCCGAGGTTTATTTCATGATGTTTCTTTGTTGCGGGTGTTAGTGGGCAAATTCACCGACCGCAAGGTTTGTTTCCTTCATTAGTACCCCGTGGAACTCTACTGGGTTTTGGGCATCTGCGGTGATTGGTGGAGTGTGCAAGTCTCCCCCGCAGTTAGACGGATTTTAACATCTGTGATGTGTGTATCTATAGAAGTGACCACCCTGCCTGTGTTTATGAGTAGAGTTAACTACAGGTTGCTAATAAAGTTTTGAAGTATTCTTTCTTATGATTTAATCATGCTCTCCCCTTGCTTCGGGTATCCTTCATGATTTGTTGTACGTGACGATTCATGTGAGTTCTTTACTTCTAATTTATTTCTTGAGTTTTATTTATGTACCTTACTTCAGTACTGTTGGTCTTGGGTTGGTACCCCATTTGACCTTTGTTTTATTTTGTTTACTTCTCTGCCGCCATTTGTCCCTCTTGCTGAGGTGTTCTGTCTTTGGAATGCCTCAGGATCGGAGCATTAGCAGGTAGCGGAGTCGTTTTTGGAGCCCTTGTAGCAGCAGGTTGGCTGTGGTTTTTCACCTCGCCATAGCGAGGTAGTTTGTTGTTTTAGTTTTCTTTGCATGGTTTCAGACATATTCATACTGTGGGTTCGTGTCAGGTTGTTGACGCCCACAGGATTGTTGATTTCTTTTGACACTTGTTAGCTTATGTGGTTTTCTTACGTTCGGTGTATATTACTTGCTCTCTGGGATGATTTATTGCTAGGATTGCATGTTAGATATTTTTAACCTATAAAACCCTACTATTAGTAAAGCATACGTGTCATCTCTTTCAAAACTAAGGCACTACTTTCTATTTAGCGTAAAGACTTTCTATACTTATTGTAAATCTAGGGTTGCATAGTATGAGTTGTCCCTCGGGGACATTTATACTCTTATAGAATATTAGAGTCAATTTAAACAAGTATCTTCCGCAAGCGTATAACTTGTATTTTAAACTGTGGACTAGATGATTCACTAAGCCGAGGGATACAGCTACCATCATAACTTAAACTGGATTTTATTCATAACCATTTATGTTTTCTTTTAAAATTGTAGAGTTTGGAGTCTTGCCTGAACGTCTGCAGTTATCCCCTACACGGCGTGGCATCACGACGCGTATTTTCCCCTTGCTCTGATATAATTAAATTGTTGGGAAAAATGCGGGTTGTGACATACCTGGATGAAAATGATCGTGCAAGGACACTCCTGTTCTGTGGAGTAGCTCAAGGGACCAAGGCCATCAAACGCAAGGACATGTACGAGGAAGGGAAGCTCCTCTCAGATATCATAGGAAAAGTTTTGATCTGTAAACCCGGCTCCAATGATCATATTTCAGGGGATATGTTTAAGATCATGATGGCTGTGGTGTGCAGGAAGATATTCAACTGGGGGGCAATGTTGTTTTAGAAGATTAAAGATACTCTACGAACTCCTAACTTTCGGAGAATCATAAGACTATACCTGAATCATATGGACGGAGACAGGTTTGATATGAGCAAGGGAGTTCCTCTTCACTACTTAAAGAAGATGGACTCCAACGTTTTTGATAGATGGGAGAGGAGAATTGGCCAAGGAGGTGCAGCTGAAGCACATGGTGATGAAGAAGTCAGAGCTCCGGAGCTAAGAAATCTTTTGGATGAACCCAGTGAAGTTCCTGATATGCTGCATGTAGGAACTGAGGGGAGTCTTTTACCATTCCTTCTGATGCCTTCAGGATGGATGTCTCAGTTTCAGATCAAAAAGACATCGTTACTAATATTACCCTGATCGCGAAGAATGATGTGGATACCCTCTCTACCGATCAGCCTGACGAGGAGGAAGTGGAGGATGACATGGAGGATGATGCTGCTGATGAGGATGATGTGAATAATGAGCATGTTGGAAATGAAACGGCCATGAGGGAGAGTGATGTTGACCTCCCCTCTGAGGAACAGGTTCCATTAAAAGTTCCTGATGAATTTGGCGCAACAATGCAGGGGGAGACCTCCCGGCAGGGGATGATAAGTACATATGGAAAAACAACAGAGGCTGCCACTATCCCCCCTCAAAAGACTGTGAATCTATCAAGCTCCACCAGTGCATCTACAGAAGAGAATCCTGACTCCCAGAGTCCTATTCCCCCTGAGCACGACCAGGACATGCATCAGGTTCATCCGCTAGGACCTAGCCTGGCAAATCACATGGTAAATATCATTCAAGGTATAGTGGATGAACTGAAGGCCTCTTTTGAACAATCTCACAACAAGGTACTGAAATGGATTAAGCTATCTGAGAATTTGATGCTAAAAAATGTTGTGGAGATAAATCATAAGCTGGATATGATGGAACAAAAATTTGAAGCTAAGTATGCAGAGGTCGGCACTGCCGTCAATCTTTTAATGCAAGGGCTTAAGAAAAATACAGCTGATTTGGAAGTGGTAAACAAAAATGCACATGTTGTGGCCAACAACATCAAATTGTTCGATGTCACATGGTCACACTCAACGCAAATCAGAAATCCCTGCTGTATGATTTTTCTCGGAATGTCAAGCATATAGATGAGTTACTGCATTCTTATGCAAACTCAATTGCTGAAGAAGCCAAAAAGGGGGAGGAGGATTATACAGCTAAGATGGCAGGATTACAACAAATCATAATTGACAACTTCAAGCAGTCAAATAAGTATGTTTTTGAAAGCTGTCACTGGCTAGTTCAGCAAGCATCTGGTATACAAATTCCGGTTGCTCCTACTGATGAGGTTGCTTCTATTACTGCTGTGAGGTTGCAAGTGTTGAGGAGGTTCCCTTGAGTGAAGCTGATGCCAGAAAGGCTGCTACGGCCACTGCCAGAGCTGCTCACATGGCTATGTTTGATCAAGAGGCCATTGCAAAAGGGAAAATAAAACTTTAAGAAGGAACTTCCAAAAGGACTCCAGCTAAGAGGAAAGTAAGATTGAAGAAAAGTGAAGTGAAAATTGAACGATGGAGTCCTACATCGAGGAGCATCATACTGGATACTTTCATGCTGCAATAGCGGGGAGAGCTGAATAGAAATGAAGTATACAATCAGTATGAGTGGGAGCTGCACAAAGTGTATGAGGCTAAAAGAAACAAATTCTTCAGGTCTAACACAGTGGAACATAAAGCTCCTCAACCTCGGTATTACCCGAAGCTGAAGGAATTCTTTGAGAGGCAAAACAAGAAGTACATTGCTGAACAATTAAGAGATGCTCAGGCAAAGGAGAGATAGAATTAGAATCTAGATTTATTTTTATTCTCTATATGCGTGTATATCTTTTCTTGTATTTAAATAAACAATCTTTGGATATATAAATATATGATCACATGCTGATTCATCTGTTGTTCTGAATGCATGAAATTTTATTATTCTGAATTCTTGTCTCGCACATTTTGTTATATATATCTTTCTAGTTGGTGTAATTCATCTTAGCTAGTAGGATTTTGACTTCTTCAAATAGGGGGAGATTGTTGGGTATTGTATCCACAATTACCTAGATTTGAAGAAGCCTCCAGTACAGAAAAGATGGCTTCACAATATATTTGACAATCTTCTATTAAGTTGTGCTTGCAGCTATTCCATGTTAAGTACACACTAATGTCAGGGTGCAGTGGGTCAATATACACGAGTCTGCGCAACGTAATCCCTCGTGGAGCAGATCAGTGTGTTGACTCACGTGTGCTCTCTCTATTGGAGTGTACTTACATTCATGTATAGGGTCGATATAGATCAAGAGCAGAAGAGGAGCAAAGATGGGTCGAATACCAAGTTCATAGGAAGGAAGAGAAAAAGCGTCTAAGTAAAAATCGACGGGAATCACTAAGTGATTCTCGGTGATTCGACGGGAATCATTAGTGATTCTCGCCGAATCGTCGAGAATCAGTCAGTTATTCCCGCCGACTTCATCTGGCTGACTGTCCTCCTACAAGAAATCTGCTAAGGCAGAATCGACAGGAATCACCAAGTGATTCTCGCCGATTCGACGAGAATCACCTTACATTCCCGCCGATTCCCTCTGGATGACCAGATTTCCAACTAGAATCCTGTCGAGGCAAATTCGACGGGAATCATGAGTGATTCCTGCCGACTTCGACGGGAATCAACAGCGATTCTAGCCGAATTTGCCTTAGGCAAAATTCCCGTTTGCTAGACCGAACCAAGTTTTCTGTGCGCCTTTTTGAACGGAACTAAGGCTTCTCCTTGTGGTCCCCACAACGGTCATTTTGGGTTGGCTTCAAATATATATACTCGTGTATTTGAACATACGTCAGATTGAACAATGGAAAGAAAAGGTCGAGGCGTGCGTGACCTAGCCGATCGCGGAACTCCACCGTTCGCCGTCGCCGCTCGCAAAGTTGTCGCCGCCACAGATCTCAGATCATCTTTGATCTTCCGGCGACAGAACCGAGGCAAGTCTAGCGTCTCAAGCTTCTCTCTCAAGATTTCTTGTCTCTCAATTTGTTGAACGAGGTGAGTTATTCATTCCGAATCGATTGAGACGACCGTTTCGATTGAGATCGTTGGTAGACATTGCTTCCTTCGTCAAGAAGTTGGATCTACAAAGCATCGCCGCCGCAATCGCTTGCCGCCGCCGATCTTAGCAAGATCCTATCCAAGAGAGTTCTCTGGTCGTGGACTCTTCGTCTTCTTCAAGAAAGCTTACAACGAACGAAGAGGGACATCAGATTCTCCACAAGTGTAGTTTGTATTTCTTGTACATTCTAATTTTGTTTTGTTGTAAAGGAATATTTATTCCTAGTTGTAAGGGTTGGGTGCAACCCGTGGTGGAGGAGTAATGACTCCTTCGGTTGGAAGGGTGCCTTCCGTAGTGTGAGGATTGGATTTAAATCCGTTTGGTTAAGTGATCGAGTCGTCCCTTGGTGGGATATAGGTCGAAGGGGGAGAGTGGACGTACCAAAATCGGGGAACCACTATAATTGCTTGTGTGCTTTTCTGTGCTGTGTTTGTTTAATTATGCAGGTTATTTAAATTCCGCAAAAGACTGCAATTCACCTATTCACCCCCTAGGTCGAATTAGTTGACACTATATACTTTCATAGGGTGAGTAATCTGGAGCGCAGAATGATGCGGTGATCGAGAGCCTGCGATATAGTAGCAATTCCTTGAGCAGGCAGATGGTGGAGGTGCGAGTCCAGATCCAGTCTTTGGTGTTAGTTGTGGCAGGACAGACTCAGGGAGTGCAAGGCCCTGCAGGGGGGATTGCTATTCCTCTTCTTCCTACACCCCTGAGACCTCCAGTGGTGGTGCCAGCGGAGATGGCATTTATCTCGAAGTTTAAGAGACTTAGCCCTCCTACTTATGATGGGAAGGTAGATTTGTTGGTCATAGACGATTGGCTGATCTCCATGGAGGAGATGTTCTCGTACTCTGGTATTTCAAGTGATCAGAGAGTGATGATAGCTGCCTATCAGCTCAAGGGTTTGGCTAAGAGTTAGTGGCTTAGAAAAAAGGAGAGCTTGGTAGCTTGTTGCTCTTAGGAAGTGTTCAAGGAAATGATGCTGAGGAAGTTCTTTCCTTCGGTCGAGTGTGACCGTCTTATGAACGACTTCCTCCACCTAAAGCAAAGACAACTCACGGTCGGTGAGTATGAGATAGAGTTCAGTAAGTTGAGCCGGTTTTCTCCCGGGTTGGTGAGTGTTGAGGCTAATCGAGTCAAGCGGTTCCTTGGTGGCTTGAGGAGCGAGGTGCAACAGTTGACCAGTACTTATGGATCAGAGGCTTATGCGGGGGTAGTGGAGGATGCTCTGAAGGTGGAGGCTATCGAGACCGTAAAGAGAAGAGGCCAGCAAATGATGAAGGATAGGAGTAAGTCTGTCGAGGAGAAGAAACCCCAGGTACCCGATGATGCTTTTGGAAAGAAGAGCAAGGTGCTGTGTAGCTTCTTTGGCCGGTCAGGCCACCCTGTCGAGAGGTGTGTGAGGAAGGAAGTAGCTCAGAAGAAGGAGCAGGTTCATGCTATTCAGGGTGATCCTAGGAGGGATGTTTCCTGTTCTATTTGCAAGCGACCCGTGCATGATGCTGTCTAGTGCTGGTCCAAGGATAAAGTCTGCTATCAGTGTGGGCAGAAGGGTCACATCAAGTCTAGGTGTCCTCAGGTCCAGCCTGCTCTTCATGCAGTTCCACTTCATGCTCTACCTCCACCTCAGCGTGTGGACAAGGGCAAGGGAAAGCTAAACGTGATCTCTTCCGAGGAGGCTCAAGAATCGGCTCAGGTCATCTCATGTTAGTTATTTTACCAACCTGAAGGTTTTATTTTTGTTTTTACTAGAATGATTGCAGTTTTTTTTGGTAGTTCATAGTTATATATACTCTTATAGGAAAATTTAAGGTGAAGAACCGCTGGGCGCGTGTTCTGTTTGACTCCGGCGTTATCCACTCATTTGTGGCTAAAGCCTTTGTGGAGCGACATCAGTTGACTCTAGATCGAGTTCGGGATACCTTCCGTGTCAAGTTCCCCTCTGGTGAATTTGTGTTATCAGATTTTGGCATTCTAGATTTCCCTTTTTTGATGGGAGACTTTCTTGCGAAGGAAGACTTGAAGATCATTGATCTGGAGGACTTCGATGTTATTCTGGGCATGGACTGGCTGTCTAAGTATGATGCGGTTATTCAGTGCAAAGGGAAGCGCTTGGATTTCATCAAGGATAATGGTCAGCCCGGAAGCGTGTATGCTGATCCGTGATAGGATTCTCCTGTCATCTCTGCGGTATGTGCTCAAGAGCTGTTTCATTCTGATTGTTTTGCTTGTTTAGTCTTGGCGGTTGGAACCGTTGTTAGCGTACTACGCTTGGAGGTGATTCCTGTTATTCGTGATTTCGCTGATGTTTTTCCTAATGATCTTCTTGGTCTTCCTCCCGATCGGAATGTTGAGTTTGTGATTGATTTGGAACCGGGTACGCGTCCTATTTCTAAGGCGCTGTACCGGATGGCCCCTCGTTAGTTAGAGGAGTTGCGAGTACAGTTCGATGAGCTATTGGCAAAAGGGTTTATCATGCAGAGTTCGTCGCCTTGGGGTGCTCCTGTTTTGTGTGTGAAGAAGAAAGATGGGTCGATGCGGCTTTGCATCGACTACAGGGAGTTTAACAAGGTAACTATTAAGAACAGGTACCCTCTGCCGAGGATCGATGACTTATTTGATCAGTTGTGCGGTAGAACAGTGTTCTCCAAGATCGATCTTCGTTCTGGCTATCATCAGCTCAGGATCCGTGAGGCAGATATTCCGCGGACTGCGCTTAGATCGAGGCATGGATATTTTGAGTTCTTAGTGATGTCGTTTTGTTTGACCAACGCACCATCAGCTTTCATGGATATGATGAACCGGGTGTTAAGGAATTTCCTAGACAAGTTCGTTGTGGTTTTCATCGATGATGTGCTAGTCTATTCTCTCAGCGCTGAGGAGCATGAGCAGCATCTGCGCTTTGTTCTATTGGAGTTGAGGAATCACAAGGTATTCGTCAAGTTGAGCAAGTGCGGATTTTGGTTGCCTCAGGTCTCGTTTCTGGGCCATGTGGTGAACAAGGATGGGATCTCGGTCAACCTAGAAAAGATCGCAGCAGTGATGGATTTGAGTAGGCCAGGCTCGCCCAAGGAGATCCGGAGCTTTCTAGGGTTAGCCGGCTACTACAGGAGGTTTGGGGAGGGTTTCTCTACCCTAGCTGCACCTTTGACTTGGTTGACTAAGAAGAACATGGCCTTTGTTTGGAGCGAGGAGTGTGAAGAAGCCTTTTTGGAGCTAAAGAATAGATTGTGCACTGCTCCCGTTCTAAACCTACCTACTGAGGGTGTGGAGTATGATATGTATGTGGATGCTTCACATGTTGGTCTTGGTTGCGTGTTGATGCAGGTTGGAAAGGTGATTGCGTATGGGTCAAGGAAATTAAAGACTCATGAGAGAAATTACCCTACGCATGACCTTGAGTTTTCAGCGGTGATTTATGCGTTGAAGCTGTGGAGGCATATACTTTATGGGGCTTAGTGCAAGATCTTCACTGATTACCAGAGCCTGAAGTATGTGTTCACGCAGAAGGAGTTGAATCTGCGCCAGCATCGGTGGCTAGAGTATGTGGCCGATTATGATGTAGAGATCCAGTATCATCCAGGCAAGGCTAATGTGGTGGCCGACTCCCTTAGTCGGAAGATGGGGAAGATCTTTAATCTCTCTGCCGACCGTTTAGTGGAAGAGATCCTCCTTATGGATATTTTAGTGGGATGCTGTGACATATAGAGTAGTTTCGCAGTGGAAGAGCTATCTTGGATTTCTCTTACTAGGTTGCACCAGAAGGATGATCCAGACCTGCTGTACTTATACTCAAGGACTGAGAGAGGGGATTTGCCGGTTTTTTCTATCGATGATGCGGGTACTTTGAAGTACAGCAACATATTTTGCATCCCCGCTGTTGGGGACATCAGGGGTATGATATGCAGAGAAGCTCATGGATCCAGTGTTGCCTACCATCAAGGATCTACAAAGATGTATCATGATTTGAAGCAAATTGCCTGGTGGTATGACATGAAAAGTGATATAGCCAGATTTTTTGCTGACTGCCACACTTATATGCGTATAAAGGCCGATCACGGAAGGCCTGGTGGCAAGTTGACTCAACTAGAGATCCCGACATGGAAGTGGGAAAGTATTTATATGGACTTCATCACGGGCTTATCGAAATCCCCAAGGGGATTTGATTCTGTTTGGGTTATACTGGATAGAATGACGAAGTGTGCTCATTTCGTGCCGTATAAGATTGATTACCCGATGAAGAAGATAGCAGAGTTGTACTTGAATGAGGTCATCAGATAGCACGGTGTGCCTGTTAGCATCATTTCTGATCGAGACTCTCGGTTTACTTCTCGATTTTAGCAGAGTCTGCAGGAGGGTTTGGGTACATATCTGAGGTATTCTACTTCTTACCACCCACAGACCAATGGGCAGATATAGCGGGTTAAGCAGATAGTTGAGGATATGATCAGATGCTACATTCTAGACCATGGTGGAGCGTGGGATGAGCGGTTGCGACTTATTGAGTTTGCATACAATAACAGTTATCAAGAAAGTTTGCAAATGGCTCTGTTTGAAGCTTTGTATGTGAGGCGCTGTAAAACTCCCCTGTTTTGGGCTGAGGCAGGTGAGAGACCCTTGTTGGGTCCGGATGCGCTCGAGGAGATGGAAGTCGTAGTGAAGCTTATTCGATAAAAGCTTCGTATAGCTTAGGAGAGATATGAAAAGAACGCCAATGGACGTAGGTCTGACTTGGAGTTTTCTGTTGGGGACCTTGTGTTACTTAAGGTTTCCCCGATGGTGGGTGTTAATAGGTTCGGTAAGAAGCGGAATTGGACCCGAGGTATGTGGGCCCGTTTAGAATTGTGGAGCGGATTAGCATGTCAGCTTATAGGTTGGATTTTCCAGCAAACTTCCCAGGTGTTCTTAATATATTTCATGTAAGCCAGTTGCGGAAGTGTGTGCGCTGTAGTGAGCAAGTCTTATATGTTGTGCCCCAGTTGGAGCCTAATCTCTCTTTTGTTGAAGTGTTGGTCAACATTTTTGATACTCAAGATCGGGTGCTGCGAAGGAAGTCCATCCCGATGGTCAAGGTTTTATAAAAGAATCAGGATTTGGAAAGCGCGACATGGGAGTCAGAGTCGGCTATGAGGGAGGCTCACCCTCAACTGTTTCCCTGTTTAGATTGGTATGTTTTCTTATTTTAATATTTGGCTTGTTACTCTTCCTTCAATAGTAGAAGTGTTGTGCGTAAAGTTTCGGGACGAACTTTCTTTTAGGGGGAGTGACTGTAACGCCCCCGATTTTTCTGCGATTATTTAATTCTCATTTGGCATTACATCGACGCGTTCTCTTGGCTTGTATCATCTGTGGAGTGTGGTCTTAACTCCTTAGAACTGAGTGGCCTATTTTTTATCCTATTGGCAAGATCTCCCTAGAAAGTCGGGTCATTTTGGGTGACCCGGTGTGGCCTCTCGGGGGATGCTTGTGTTTTTGATTCAGGTAGGTATAACTCGAGTTCTGTTCATCGAAAGTTATTTTTGACTTCGTCGTTGCGCTCGTAGCATGGGTATTTAGCTACGGTGCGAGTTTTGTTGAATTCCGAGGTAGTTTGGTTTTCCCGTCGTTTTGGGTGTGCTAATAATAAATGAAAATAAGTAATATTTTAATCTATTTAAATTATTCTTTTCGATCAAAAGCTTTGAGATTTAACCGGCGGCTTAGGAGGGGATTAAGGCTAATTAGGCGTGATTAGATTTATTTAAAAGCCTTAAGACAAATTATCGGGCCCATTCTTCTTCTACCCGAAATAAAAACGTCGCCTGCTCCTGTTCGCGGAAAATAGAGGAAAATCGCCGGACCTGCTACCCCTTCGGACAGCGATTCCGGGAGCATTTGTGGACGGATTTCAATTCCGAGAGTGGATCTAGATTGCTCTCGCTCAGATCTTCATTTCTACGGTAAGAGATTTGATTTTCGTAGGGTTTTTAGGAGGTTTGGATTTTCGGTTTTTGCTCTTTCCGCCATTAAAGCTCGGGATGTGCTGGCTAGGTGTTGCTGCTGCTGGTGCCGAGAGAGAAGAAGGGCATGAGTGAAGCTTTGTTGAAAAACCGAGGCAAGTGGTTCTTTCACTTGCTGTTTTGATCTTCCCCCTCTTAACTACCCGGTTAGCCCTAGGATAGACGCCAAGGTTTTTCCTCTTTTTCATTGCTAAATCTCTATGCATCAGTTTCCCTTTAAGAGCCCCCCTCCTTGTGTTGTTTGTGCTCTACCCGCTGGTTATTTCCACCATTAAGACTCCAGATTTGTATGACTGGTTTGGTGCTATTGCGGGTGAAGCCGAGAGAGAGAGAGAGGGAGATTTCTGTGGTAGTGCTCTGGTTAGAACCAGACTTGCTAGGTTCTCGAGATTTGGCGTTGAGTGTGGTGCACACACTCAAAGCCAAAAGCTGCCCGGGTTTGGCGTTGAGTGTGGTGTACGCACTCAAATCCATAGTTTGCTCTGCTTCTTTTTTGACTAAGTACTAGGGCGTTGAGTGAGGCGGACTCACTCAATGCCACAGCCCCTGCTAGCGGCTAAGTACTTTGGCGTTGAGTGAGTCGACCTCATTCAACGCCATTTCGGTTTTGGCGTTGAGTGAGGTGAACTCACTCAATGCCACGGCTTTCTGTGTGGCCAAGTACTTTGGCATTGAGTGAGGTGGGCTCACTCAACAACGCAGCCTTTTTTGAGGCTAAGTACTTTGGCGTTGAGTGATTCGACCTCACTCAACGCCATTTCGGTTTTGTAGTTGAGTGAGGTGAACTCACTCAACGCCGTAGTTTTCTGTGCGACCAAGTACTATGGCGTTGAGTGAGGTGGGCTCACTCAATGCCGCAGCCTTTTCTGAGGCTATGTTCTTTAGCATTGAGTGAGTCGACCTCACTCAACACCATTTCGGTTTTGGCGTTGAGTTAGGTGAACTCACTCAACGCTGTAGACCTGTTTGCAGCCCAGTCTTTTGGCGTTGAGTGAGTGAACCTCACTCAATGCCATTGCTATTTTGGCATTGAGTGAGGTAGACTCACTAAATGCCACAACCCTTCTTTACGGCTAGGTCCTCTGGCATTGAGTGAGTCGACCTCACTCAACGCCATTGCCGTTTTGGCATTGAGTGAGGTCAACTCACTCAACGCTATTGCTGCTTTCGCGTTTAGTGAGGTGGACTCACTCAACGTCACAGTCTCTGTTTGCAGTTAAGTGTAATGGCGTTGAGTGAGTGAAACTCACTCATCTCCAAAGCTGTTTTTGCGTTGAGTGAGGTTAGCTCACTCAGCACTAGAGTTTTCTTGCGGGAGGCATTGAGTGAGTGAACCTCACTCAACGCCATAGCTGTTTTGGCGTTGAGTGAGGTTAGCTCACTCAACGTCAGAGCTATTCTTGCGGAGGGCGTTGAGTGAGTGAACCTCACTCAATGCCATGGTTGTTTCTGGTGCTGAGTGAGGCTAACTCACTCAACGCCAAGGTCAGGTAGGAGTTGAGTGAGTGGGGATCACTCAACGCCAGGCCGTGTTGAGTCATCACAACGCTTTTCCCTTACCTTGATTTTTTCTCCAGAGTGAATTCCTTGATTTCTAGGTTCCCTGTCGGCTATGTTTTCTTTCCCAAAGGCCGAATCGTGGGTCGTGGTAGGTAATGGTGGTTTGAAGCTCTTATGGGGGGTGGTGTTGTGTAATTTAGCCGTGGCCACCCTTTTCTTTTATCTTGCTCCAGGTACGGGCTGGGCAAGGGGGTGGGAGGTCCCTAGTGCTTTCACATGTAGACCCTTGAGCTTTGTTTGCTTGGAAATGGTGGATGGGGGACTGAGTTTGCCTCAAACCCAGATCCGCATTGTTTATTTTGCAACTACCATATCTCACAGCTTATGGTGTTAGACGTTTCTTCCTTGGTAGATTGCAGCATTTGGGCTCATGGTAGCCTTGTAGACTCTACAGCATTTGGGCAGAGTTACTGTTGTGTCCTTGCACTTAGTGCACTTCATTTTTGTATTGCCTTGGGCAGTTGTGACTGTTACTGCTTTGTTTTCCTCTTTTACTTGTCTTCTGATTGACTCTTCCGTGCAGTTTTCTTGTTTTTCTTGTTGAGGTATTCTTTCTTCTTTGAATGCCTCAGGTTCTGAATAGTAGCCGCTCTGATGGCTAGTGGTGTTGTGTAGTTGCTGGTGGTCTCTGGTGCTATAGAGATCAGTTCCTTGTTTTTGCAAGGTAGTTGTGGGGTTGTTTTTTCTTACAGACATACATACTTGCTAGTGAGTTCGTGTCAGTTTGTTGGCGCCCACTTGTAGTTTTACCTTGATACTAGATATGTTATCTTTTGCTGCTACCCTTTCTTTGGAGATTGTCTATTTGCTCTAGGGATGATTTATGCTAGGTTGCTAGTTACTTTTAAACCTAAAAACACTATTATAAGTATATCTCATGATCAACATGTTTTATAAAACTCAAACACTATTTTTCAAACAACGTAAAAAGATCGTTTTCTTATATATAGTATAAATTAAATGTAGGGTCTTGCATAGTATAAGTTGTCCTCTAGGAGCACTTATGCACTCTTTTAGGATGTCAAACCTGAATAAAGTATTTTCCGTAGCGCATAAGTATAGTTTTTAAATTTTTGACTAGGTGATCCACCGAGCCAAGAGATACGGCCTTTAAAAATATAACTGATTTTCTAATCATATAACTTATGAATTTTCATAAAGTATAGTTGATAGTGGTTTTCCTGAGTGTTGGCAGTTATCCCCTGCTCGACGTGGCATCATGACGCGTGTTTTCTTCATAGTCTGATAATCCGTTTCCTTCGGAGAAAATGCGGGTTGTGAAAAGGAAGGAGAAGTCAATTGCTTTCAAGGAAAAAGAAGAACAGCCTGAAGACAAAGTCACAGGCAATGAAGAACTGATGAGCCTCCTAGCCAAGAGGTTCAACAAAATGGCCAGGAAGGACTTCAGAAAAAGGACATCAAGAGGCCAAGAAAAGCCAAGGTATGATAAATCAAATAATAAACAGATTATTTGTTATGGTTGTAGGAAACCAGGATACATACTGCCTGATTGTCCAGAAAGTCAAAACAAGGACAAGAAGGACAAGAGAGAAAAGGGAAAAGATAAAGACTCCATAATAAATCACTATGAAAGATCCTTTTCCAGCAAGAACAAGCTCACAGGGAAGGGAATTGTTGCTAAAACATGGAGTGAAACAGAAGAAGAATCTGATGCATCATCAAGTTCAAGTGATGATGAGGATGATGCACCAGAAAAAGATTTCTGCATGATGGCAATCAATACATCTCAGAACAACACTGATTCAGAACATGAATCTTAATATTAATCTGAAGCAGAGCTAGAAGAATACCAGGTAATTGATTCATTTGATTTTAATTTCGAGGACTTCAAGTCTGAATTTAAAGCACTGTGTTTAGATCTACTCAAGTCTGAGAAAGAAATTATCTCTCTAAGAAATCAGTTATATGAATACAGTACCTTAAGTTCAAATAACCTCAAACTCTCAGATGAGTTAAAATGTTGTAGGGAGCAGATAGCTTCACTGAAAAGTGAACTATCTGAGGACAAAAGTTTGAAGAATCCCTCAAAGGGAGAAGTATCAAGCTGATGGATATCACAAGAACAGTGAACTCAAGATTCAATAGTACACTGGGCTTGGGTGCTTCATCTAGCCAACCTATTGTGTTAACAACTCCCATTAAATTTATCTCTAATAAGGGATAAGGAGTTGTGGAGGTAGCTAGAAAAAATTTTGATCTACCCAAAGAGAACAATGTTTAACAAAAATCGTCGAACGGAGCTTGACGATCTTCGAACAGAGCTCAGCGATTTCAAGCTGAATCGTCGAACTCAGGTCGACGATCTCTGATATCTGAACTGTAACACCTCCCCTGTAAAGACCATATAATATGGGTCCGGCCGGGGCCCCACAACATACGGACGCCACAGCTTTAGTATTAAAAGATGATATAAAACAACCCAATCTCAAAACTCCAGACAAACACAGCGGAAACAGAACACTAACAGGCAGAAGTTATCCACTAACAGAATAGTATCAAATGGCCTTAAGGCCTTACACAATATAAGTCCAAAATATAAAAGTGCCAAGCACCCCTAGGCTACCTCGGCATGCAAGCCGGACATAGTCAAACAACAACAGCAAAACAAGGAAAAGAAAATAGTCCAGCACAGCAACACTTCATGAGGCTTAGGGCTTTTCGCCCGGCGTGCTAGCTCCTGCATGTGATCCTTGCCCTGTAAGGATTTTAAGTAACGTGGGTCAGTAAAGGCTGACCTCTAATGTGTAACCAACACATCTCCTCCCGGCCATCCCTAACGGACCCCGGGGTACCACTCCACCTGCATGTTAGCACTTCGTATACCAAAGAGTATATATATTAAAGCGGTAAAACAGGCTTGGATGTCTCATACAGCATACATGTTCTCTATGTTTTGTACAAAGTGAAAGGGCCTACTATGCAACTTGAATGCAACCCGGGTTTCACCCAAGGCACCTTAGCTCGTATGCATCTAGCACAACATCATACACTGGGTAATTCCGTTTCCCCATTGGCTTAAAGCCGCAAACACAAGGGAACCACCATGTCCCTAATGACACACACACCGTCACACGGAACCTCGCAAAGGCCCCACCCGCACAAGGGTCATATACCCCGGGCTTGCCCGCACATTCTGACTTCACACGTCAGGGTTCCGTCTCACACCGACCGATTCTAAGAAGCCTTGCTGGACCCCACCCGCTCATGGCCACATTGCCCGGGCTTGCCCTCCGCTCGACATTCTCGTCAGTCCCACACAAGGGGCTAGTCTCGCCGGGACACTTTCCCCACATGACTTGCGCGTCACGGGATAGCCAGCCAACCACGGAGACATAGCCGCACCTTTGCACAGCACAAACAAAGGTTTCCCCACCCCAATCACCATTCGCACCGTATCTTTCCCGTGCTCCAAGGAAACCATCTACTGCAAGAAGCGGAGATAGCCTTGTCCGGTTCCGACTACGAGTACTAACTCAATTAAAGGGGGAAACACATACACACAATGGTGTATTGCCGCAACGGATTTCTACTGAAACCTCACATCTTGCTATGCAACATCACCGGGTCGGACTAACGGTCGCGACCACGGCTTCAGCCACAATGCCTAATCCGCTAACGGAGCGGATCTCTAATGCAAAGCATGCCGGGATAAACATACTCAACCTGGAGGTTCCTCTTGAACCTAGGCTACACGAATCCCTCTCATTTGAGAGATTCGGTGCTCAAAATACGAAAGGAAGGGGATGTTATTCATGCATCCTAAATCCTAAAAACCGAGAGGAGAAGTGTCGTTACCTTCCGTCCCCTCTTCCTAGCCATGGAGAAGATTTGCTCGGTTGAAAACAACCGCAACGCTCCCACCTTTGCGGATCTGAACTCCGCTCGCGAAACAGACCTATGAAGCTTCGCCGGCAGTCAGATCTTGGCCTTCTTCCTCCTCCTTGCTCTCCCTTCTCTCTAGAATCAAGAGAGATAAAGATAGGAGAAAAGTGAGGGTTTCAAACCCTATTCCTGAGTTTAATCCCTCAGATCTAGCCCCCAGCCGTTGGATCTCAATCAAAGAAACGGACGGCCACGATTCGGCCTAAAATCACAAAAACTGGGCCGAACACGGGTTGCAACACGGCCGTGTGCCAGGCCGTGTTACCCATTCGCCGTCTCGACCGATTCGAAAACCAGCACACGGCCTTTGACACAGCCTCCGACATGCCCGTGTCACCTTTGACACGCCCGTGTCGAGATCCGTGTCATGCCCCGCCACCGACCAAATTTTCCAGTCAGAGAAGGACACGGCCAAAGACACGGCCTTCGAAACACCCATGTCACAACCGACACGGCCGTGTCGTGACCCGTGTCACGCCTAACAGAATAAATCCTGCAAACAGCCCGAGAAGGACACGGCCAGGGACACGCCCGTGTCCCAGGCCTTGTTCCTGAGCTCGACGAACGTCGACCCTCAAAATATCGACCGCAAGGTCCGCGGTCGACCACGCCCTGACACGCCCGTGTCATGCCCTTGACACGCCCGTGTCGCCTGCTCCAAAACCCAAACTTGGCTAAAACGACGCTGTCGATTCCCCTTCCAAGTTTTGGGGTGTTACAATTCTCCCCCCCCCCCCCTTACAAGAATTTCGTCCCGAAATTTAAAACATGGAAGGTAAACAAAACTAAACGGTACCTGAGGAGAAAAGCTCGGGGTATTCCTCCAGCATGGCCTGCTCTCGCTCCCATGAGAGCTCCTTGCAGCCACAATTGTCCCAACGGACCTTTATGAGTCTGACCTCCTTGTTTCGCAATTGCCGAACCTCTGAGTCTTCTATCCCGATTGGACGAACTCGCGTCCTCAAGTCTTCCTCTACCGGCACCGCCGTCGGCTCAATCACCACGCTGGCTTCTAACAAAGCTTTCATCGGGACGGAGACGTGAAAAATGTCATGCAATCCACTTAGCTCTGTGGACAATGCCAACCGGTACGCTGCCTCTCCCACTCGCTCGATGACCTCGAATGGTCCCAAAAATCTCGGACTCAGCTTCTTAAGTCGGCGAATTCGCGAAATGCCTTTGAACGGCTTGATCTTAAGATACACCCAGTCGTCCACAGTGAATTCCACATGCCTGTGGCGAGCATTGAAATACTTCGACTGCCGATCTTGAGCTACCTTCATGCGCTCTTGGATGGTCCGCACTAGCTCACTAGCGTCGGCTACCACTTCTTTCCCCAAAATCTTGGTGTCTCCCGCCTCTGTCCAAGACATCGGTGTTCGACACCGCCTCCCATACAGAGCTTCGTATGGCGCCATCTTGATACTAGCTTGGTAACTATTGTTATAAGCAAACTCCACCATGAAGAGGTGATCCTCCCACTTCTTGCCGAAGTCGAGAGTACACATCCTTAGCATATCTTCCAAAGTACGGTTCGTTCTCTCAGTTTGCCCATCGGTTTGAGGATGAAAAGCCGTACTGAACTTGAGTTTTGTGCCCAAGCTCTTCTGCACCAACCGCCAATCCTTAGACGTGAAACGTCCATCCCGGTTGCTAACTATACTCTTCGGAATCCCAAGGAGTCGTACAATATTGCGGATGTACAACTCCATCAACTTTTCCACACCGTCCTCCTTCCGGTTTGAGATGAAATGTGCCACTTTGGTCAAGCGGTCCACAATCACCCAAATGGCTTCATTACCCTGCTGCGATCTAGGCAACCCAAGCACAAAATCCATGGAGATGTCATCAAATTTCCATTCGGGGATTGGAAGAGGCTTCAAGAACCCGCCCGGCTTCTGACACTCGGCCTTCACCAAGGCACATGTTTGGCACCGACTCACACACAAAGCTACGTCCTGCTTCATCCCAGGCCACCAATAGGACTTCTTCAAATCCAAGTACATCTTTGTACTACCCGGGTGAATGGAGTACTTAGTGAAGTGGGCCTCAAACATCAACTTCTCGCGGAGCTTGCCGAACTGCAGTACACAAATCCTTCCACCCTTCCTCAGAATCCCATCAACCATCTCCCAGGCGCTACCCTCGCCCTTTAGAGCTTCCTCCACGAAAGGTTGGAACTCAACATCTACACGGGTCGCTTCCCGAATACGATCACATAAGTCACTCTACATCTCAATCCAATTTAGTCGAGCCACGCTAGACTCGCCTCTTGCCACACATTCCAAACCAAGGGACTCCCAGTCCCGCCTTAACCACTCATCGTGAGCTTCAATCCAATTTCCTTGCCCCGAGTATTTCCTACTCAAAGCATCTGCCACCACATTGGCTTTCGCTGGCGTGTACTGAATTGCCACCTCGTACTCCCCAAGGAACTCGACCCACCTACGCTGCCGCATATTTAGGTCCTTCTGATCTTGAAGATACTTCATACTCTTGTGGTCCGTGAAGATCTCAACCTTTGCACCATAAACATAGTGCCTCCACAACTTCAAAGCAAAAGTTACCGCCGCCAACTCCAAATCATGGACGGGGTAATTTCGCTCATGAGGCTTCAGCTTCCTCGACCCAAAAGCTATCACACTACCATACTGCACCAACACGCACCCTAAACCACATCCGGATGCGTCACTGAAAATCTGGAACCCTTCGGTCCCCTTAGGTAGACTTAGGATCGGCGCTGTCATTAGCCTTTCCTTCAGGGTTTCAAATGCCTGATTGCACTCTTGAGTCCATACAAACTTCTGATCCTTGCGAGTTAGTGAAGTGAGGGGTAGAGCTATCCGCGAAAAGTTCTCCACAAACCTTCGGTAGTACCCGGCTAGTCCAAGAAAACTTCGGACTTCCGCCACGGTCCTCAATACTGGCCACTCTCTAATGGCTTCTACTTTCGTTGGATCTACCGCCACCCCATCCCCACTAATCACATGGCCTAGAAATGCCACTTTCTCCAACCAGAACTCGCACTTGGAGAACTTCGCATAAAGCTGGTTCTCCCTCAATACTCGCAACACTGTTCACAAGTGCGACTCGTGCTCCGCTTCCGACTTGGAATACACCAATATGTCATCGATAAAGATGACTACGAACCAGTCCAAATATTCGTGAAACACTCGGTTCATCAAGTCCATGAACACAGACGGCGCGTTTGTCAGCCCAAATGGCATCATCGAGAACTCAAAATGACCATACCTCGTACCAAACGCGGTCTTGGGTATGTCTTCGTCACGAATCCGCAACTGATAATATCCGGACTTCAAGTCCAACTTGGAGTACACTACGGACCCCACCAACTGGTCGAAGAGATCGTCTATCCGAGGAATCAGATACTTATTCTTGACAGTCAATTTGTTCAACTCTCGGTAATCTATGCACAGACGCATACTACCGTCCTTCTTCTTTACAAATAATACCGGCGCACTGCACGGTGAAGAGCTGGGCCTGATATACCCTTGCTCCAAAATCTCCTGCAACTGAACCTTGAGCTCGGCCAACACCTTTGGTGCCATCCTAAAGGGTGGTCGTGACACCGGTCTAGCCTCGGGCACTAACTCGATGGAGAAATCAATTTCCGCCGAGGAGGTGCTCCCGGTAGCTCCTCTAGAAAAACATCTCCAAACTCCGCCACCACGGGCACTTCTCCAAGAGACAGCCTGGAAGGCTAACCTCCAACAATGCTACTAGAGCTACACCCCCTTGGTTAACAGCTCGCACTAGTTGAAATGCCGAAACTAGGGAACAGGCCACTCCATGCAGGCCCTCAAACTTGACTTCCGCTTGCACCACGCCCCTCAGGGTTACCACCTTGGACAAACAGTCGATACTGGCACGCTGCTCCGCTAGCCAATCCATCCCCAAAATCACATCGAACTCGGACAACGGCAAGATCGCCGCTACAAAAATGAAGTCGACTCCCTCAAGACTCCAACAAATCCGCCCTTTAGCCCTGGTTGTCATAGACGACCCAATGGGCATGCGCACTTTCAACTCTGAGTCCGTTGCAAAGGACTCAACTCCTATCCTCCGGCTGAAACTTTCCGCAAGGAAGGAGTGCAACGCTCCCGTATCAAAAAGTACTCTAGCGGGGTACCCAGATACCACTACAAAGCCTACACACAAGAAACAAACATAAAAAGGCTTGAAAGGAAGAAATCTACGATGCAGGTTGAACTCTCATACCTGTCACCACATCGATTTTGCGGATTGCTTCCTGCTGCCCAAGGTTGTAGGCCCTTGGCTGCTCTGGTTGAAACCGGGAAGCACTCGACTCCGCCATCTTCCCCTTCTCTGCTGCACTGGGTCTGGAGCGTACGGTCTGCTGCTGCCTTGGCTCTTGCTCAGCGCCCCCTTTGGTACAAAATCTTGCTATGTGGCCTGGCTTGCCACAACTGTAACACGTCTGCGGTCCCTTAGAGCGTGACCCTCCGGACGTCCAATTACTTTTCTCGCCCGACTTATATGGGGAAGGCTTCTTCTTCCATCGGCTCCCTTCCGTCTTTCCATGGGACTGAGCAGGCTTCTTCTCCTCCCGCTGCTTGGGTGTGAAACCCTTGCGACGCTGGGATCGCTCCATGTCACTCTCCAAAATTCGGGACGCCTCCACCAATTCGTTGAAACCCACACGTTTCATCGATATGAGGGGTTGTCTTAGATTCTCCCTCAATCCATGATAGAAGAGATTGTCCCTCTCTTCATCGTCTGCCATGGTCGTCCCTGCATAACGACCCAAGCGAGTAAATTCCTGAACATACTCATCCACTGACTTGTCTCGCTGCACCAGATGTAAAAACTGCCTCTGGAGGGCCAACCTCGTTGAGGCGGGAATGCACTTCTTCAGGAAGGCATTCCCAAACTACTCGATGGATGGTGTGCTTCCTAGAAACAGCCGGCCACTGTGGCTCACCCTCCATAACTTGGCATCTCCCTCCAACATAAAGGCTGCGAACTCTGCCTTTTTCTCATCTAGCGCCTCTGCCTCCCTCAGAAGCTCCTGAATTCTAGCCCACCAATCCTCTACATCTGTGGGCGTGCCGATTCCCTTGAAGGTTGGAGGGTGGAAACTCAGAAAGTACTTCATTTTCCGGTCCCCATGCCCGACAACCACTCTCTCGGCCTGCGGCTCTGCCCGCCTGGCTTCCTCAACCGGCACGGTCGCTGCCGTGTCCGGGGTAGCAGGAGTTGATACTTGAGCAACGGGAGCTGCTACCTGTGCTATCGCTGCAGCTTGGGCCGCCACCATCGCTTCTGCAAGCATACGACAGAAGTCGGCCGGTGTGACCCCTATCCCTAGCGGACCTTGCGCAGTCGCACTACTTGCCGGGAGCTCTTCTCTTGGCCTCGAGGTCCCAGCCTCGTTGCTTGCACTCTAAACACAAGCAATAAAACGCAAATCAGTCTCTAATCGCAAGACTCGAACACAAGGACACTCATGGTCCCGTGATACTCCTATGTGGATAACTTCTTATACGCGACTCGACTTATACTATCGACCACGAAACTTCTCATTGGAACGCAAACCTGCCTCTGATACCAAATTGTAACACCTCCCCTGTAAAGACCATATAATATGGGTCCGGCAGGGGCCCCACAACTTACAGACGCCACAGCTTTAGTATTAAAAGATGATATAAAACTACCCAATCTCAAAACTCCAGACAAACACAGCGGAAACAGAACACTAACAGGCAGAAGTTATCCACTAACAGAAGAGTATCAAATGGCCTTAAGGCCTTACACAATATAAGTCCAAAATATAAAAGTGCCAAGCACCCCTAGGCTACCTCGGCATGCAAGCCGGACATAGTCAAACAACAGAGCCAAAACAAGGAAAAGAAAATAGTCCAGCACAGCAACACTTCATGAGGCTTAGGGCTTTTCGCCCGGCGCGCTAGCTCCTGCATGCGATCCTTTCCCTGTAAGGATTTGAAGTAACGTGGGTCAACAAAGGCTGACCTCTACTGTGTAACCAACACATCTCCTCCCGGCCGTCCCTAACGGACCCCGGGGTACCACTCCACCTGCAAGTTAGCACTTCGTATACCAAAGAGTATATATATTAAAGCGGTAAAATAGGCTTGGATGTCTCATATAGAATACATGTTTTCTATGTTTTGTACAAAGTGAAAGGGCCTACTATGCAACATGAATGCAACTCGGGTTTCACCCAAGGCACCCTAGCTCGTATGCATCTAACACAACATCAAACACTGGGTACTTCCGTTTCCCCATTGGCTTAAAGCCACAAACACAAGGGAACCACCATGCCCCTAACGGCACACATGCCGTCTCACGGAACCTCGCAAAGGCCCCACCCGCACAAGGGTCATATACCCCGGGCTTGCCCGCACATTCTTACTTCGCACATCAGGGTTTCGTCTCACACCGACCGATTCTAAAAAGCCTTGCTGGACCCCACCCGCTCATGGCCACATTGCCCGGGCTTGCCCTCCGCTCGACATTCTCGTCAGTCCCACACAAGGGGCTAGTCTCGCCGGGACACTTTCCCCACATGACTTGCGCGTCACGGGATAGCCAGCCGACCACGGAGACATAGCCGCGCCTTTGCACAGCACAAACAAAGGTTTCCCCACCCCAATCACCATTTGCACCGTATCTTTCCCGTGCTCCAAGGAAACCATCTACCGTAAGAAGCGGAGCTAGCCTTGTCCGGTTCTGACTACGAGTACTCACTCAATTAAAGGGGGAAAATGCATACACACAACGGCGTATTGCCACAACGGATTTCTACCGAAACCTCACATCTCGCTATGCAACATCACCGGGTCGGACTAACGATCGCGACCACGGCTTCACCCACAATGCCTAATCCGCTAACGGAGCGGATCTCTAATGCAAAGCATGCCGGGATGAACATACTCAACCCGGAGGTTCCTCTTGAACCTAGGCTACACGAATCCCTCTCATTTGAGAGATTCGGTGCTAAAAATACGAAAGGAAGGGGATGCTATTCATGCATCCTAAATCCTAAAAACCGAGAGGAGAAGTGTTGTTACCTTCCGTCCCCTCTTCCTAGCCATGGAGAAGTTTTGCTCGGTTGAAAACCACCGCAACGCTCCCACCTTCGCGGATCTGAACTCCGCTTGCGAAACGGACCTCCGAAGCTTCGCCGGCAGCCGGATCTTGGCCTTCTTCCTCCTCCTTGCTCTCCCTTCTCTCTAGAATCAAGAGAGAAAAAGATAGGAGAAAAGTGAGGGTTTCAAACCCTATTCCCGAGTTTAATCCCTCAGATCTAGCCCCCAGCCGTTGGATCTCAATCAAAGAAACGGACGGCCACGATTCGGCCTAAAATCACAAAAAACTAGGCCGAACACGGGTTGCAACACGGCCGTGTGCCAGGCCGTGTTACCCATTCGTCGTCTCGACCGATTCGAAAACCAGCACATGGCCTTTGACACGGCCTATGACACGCCCGTGTCGCCTTTGACACGCCCGTGTCAGACCCGACACGGCCGTGTCGTAACCCGTGTCACGCCTAGCAGAATAAATCCTGCAAACAGCCCGAGAAGGACACGGCCAGGGACACGCCCGTGTCCCAGGCCGTGTTCCTGAGCTCGACGAACGTCGACCATTAAAACATCGACCGCAAGTTCCGCGGTCGACCACGCCCTGACAAGCCCGTGTCATGCCCTTGACACGCCTGTGTCGCCTGCTACAAAACCCAAACTTGGCTAAAACGACGATGTCGATTCCCCTTCCAAGTTTTGGGGTGTTACATGAACACAGACAAGATCGATTGCTGAACGGAGCTCGATGATCTGACCCAAGATAGTCGAACTCTGGTCCACGATCGTCGAATGGAGCTTAGAGATATGACCAGTTCTCAAGGGGTACATCAAAAATTAATTTTATATATCCTACATCTCAAGGGTTGAACCCTTATATTGAATGGATAATTCGTCTTAGGAGATATCATCCTGAAGGTTATAAGAGTCAACCAGGGATGTCTTATATTTCTGATTTCAAAGGTTATCAAGCTAGACCCAAGGTAAACTAGGTCAAAAACAAATGAACTATTATTTGTGCAGGTGAAGACCTATCCAACTATGGACCTGGACTGGTATCTGCATAGTGGGTGCTCCAAGCACATGACTGGAAGTAAGGGAAACCTAATATCCTTCAAGGCTAAGCATGGACCCAAAGTGATGTTTGGAGATTCAAACTATGGACAGACCAAAGGATATGGTATAGTTAAAATTTGGTTAGTGACATTCAAAAAGATAACATATGTGGAAGGACTGAAGCACAACTTTATTAGTATCAGTCAGTTATGTGATGAAGGTTACAAAGTCACATTCAAGAAATCTTCATGCTTCATCAAATTAGAAGACAACACAACTGTGTTGACAGGTAACAGAAGAGGTAACATCTATCTAGTAAATTTTCTTTCAACCAAGGTAGATATCTGTTTATTTAATTCTCTTAGCAAACCTAATGAATTATGGCATAAGAGATTAGGACATGTTAACCTTAGAACCATTGCAAGGTTATCCAAGGACAACCTTGTTAGAGGACTACCTTCTGGCCCCTACAAGAAGGAAGGACTCTGCAGGGCTTGGTAATTAGGCAAGCAAACTAAAAATAGCTTTAAGTCACTTAATAAGAGTTATTCACCTAGGATTTTGTACTTGTTACACATGGATCTGTTTAGACCCATTAATGTATAAAGCCTAGGAGGGAAATCTTATACTTTAGTAGTTGTAGATGACTTCTCTAGATTCACATGGGTGTTCTTTCTGAGAAAGAAGTCTGATAACTTAAAATGTTTGACAGAGTTTCTCAAATGTATACAGATTGAGTTCAATACTCACATAGCCCTAATAATAAGTGATAATGGGACAGAGTTTGATTCTCTTCTTATGCAAGAGTTCTGTCAAAAGGAAGGGATCAGACACACTTTCTCAGCTCCTAGAACTCCTTAACAGAATGGGGTAGCTGAAAGGAAGAATAGAACCCTTATTGAATCTGCCACAACATTGTTGACAGATGCTCGCCTTCCTCTATCCTTTTTGGCAGAGGCTGAGAACACTTCAAATTATGTTCTGAATAGGAGTTTGATACATAAACTAAAGGACAAGACTCCCTATGAATTACTCAAAGGGAAGAAACCTAAAGTTGATTATCTTAGAATTTTTGGTTGTATTTGCTACATTTATAACAATGACAAGAAATACTTAGAAAAATTTGAAGCCAAAGCTGATGAAGGAGTGTTTTTGGGATACTCAATGATTAATAAGGCCTGTAGGGTTTATAATAAATCATCTCAAAAAGTTGAAGAAAACAGTGCATGTCTCTTTTGATGAAACTAATATGTCTTACAAGAAGAAGAGCACTTCTACCATAGACCCTTTGTAGGTACATTCTCTATCAGAGAATTTGGACAGCCTGAATATCATTGAAAAAGTTCCATCACCTTCATCCACTCAACAAGAAGCTGAAAGTAATGAAAATGAAGATGACAGTCAGATTTTAGCAAGTCATGGCGACAATCAAAATGAAGAGCCAGCTGTTGTTCCACAAGAGGAAACAACAACACAGGTTGGTGAACAATCAACACCCATTGTTGATTTAGTAACAACAAAAGATCATCCAATCTCTCAAGTGATTGGAGACATCTCAGCAGGTGTGCAAACCAGAAATCAGATCAATCAAAATCTAATGCACACTTACTTTCTTTCTTAAATTGTGCCTCAATCCATACAAGATGCAGAACAAGATCCAATCTGGATCATTGTAATGTAAGAGAAATTAAATCAATTTGAAAAGGGATAGAGTAGACCAAACTCTTTTTATTAGAACCCATAAGTCCAATATCCTACAAGTACAAATCTATGTAGATGATATTATTTTTGGTTCTACTTATTCAAATTTGTGCAAAAGGTTCTCCAACCTAATGCATCCCAAGTTCGAAATGAGTAGCATGGGTGAGCTATCATTCTTTCTAGGATTGCAAGTCAAATAACATGCTGATGGCACCTTAATTTCTCAAACCAACTATGCAAAATAATTGGTTAAGAAATTTGGTATGTCTGATGCATCTTCTATGAAAACACCCATGCCTACTAATGCTGTATTAGGTGCTGATGAACATGGGAAACAAGTTGATCAGACCACATATAGAGCAATGATTGGCTCCTTATTGTATCTTGTAGCTAGTAGACCAGATATAATGTTTGGTACATGCATATGTGCTAGATTCCAAGTTAGCCCTAGAGAGTCACACCTCACATTAGTTAAGAGGATTCTTAGATATGTGAAAAGTTGTCCAAATTTAGGTCTCTGGTATCTAGCTTATTCAGGATTTGATTTAACTGGATTTTCTGATGCGGATTATGCTGGATATAGAGTAGACAGGAAAAGCACCAGTGGAACTTGTCAGTTTCTTGGTGACAGACTTATCTCCTGGTTTTGCAAGAAACAAATATCTGTGTCCACATCAACTACTGAAGCTGAATATATGACAGCAGGTAGTTGTTGCTCACAGATATTGTTGATTCAAAATCAGCTCCTGGACTATGGCTACAACTTAGAGAAGTCCAAAATATTTTGTGATAATACTAGTGCTATTTCCATAGCTCAAAATCCAGTCCTCCATAGTAGGACCAAACACATAGAGATTAGGCATCGCTTCTTAAGGGATAATGCTGAGAAAAAGTAAAATTGAACTAGAATACTATCTTCCTTAATCAGTTAGGAATGTTAGTTTGAGGCAGTCTTAATTAAGTTCCAAGATCTTAAAAACCTAAAGATTGAAAAAGACTAGGTTAAAAATTTGAGTTTCCTAGTGTCTCTAGGTTTTCTCTGAACTCTGAACTGCGCTCGACATTTTTTATGAAGATTGTCAAATGGAGCTCGGCGTTTCCAGATAGTGCTAGACTTTCCTTCTCGGTCACCGATCTCAAATATCGTCGAACGGAGATCGATGATGTTGAGACCCTTCAGTTTCCCTTAGAGCCGTAGATCGTCGAACTGAGTTCAACGATCTTTCCTTTTCTCCGTCGAACCCTAATATAAAATCATTTTTCAAGCATCGTTCTCATTTGCACTTTCATACCTTCTTCAAGAATTTTCTTTCCCTCCAAACTCTTCTACACATTGTACAACCCCATATTCGCTGGGAGGGACCCAAAGGCTTCAATGGTCAGGATTGGGCTAGTCTCAGGCTAGCCTCGGGTTAACCCTAAGGCATACTTGGGGAGTTCTCGTCCTGTAGGAGCTCTCGCCAAGGGCAGGCGAAAGCTGAGGAAACCAGGGCAGATAGTCGACCTCTCGGCAGGAGAGATCGTCGACCGACCAGGGCAGATAGTCGACCTCTCGGCAGGAGAGATCGTCGACCGACCAGGGCAGATAGTCGAGCTCTCGGCATAAGAGATCGTCGACCGACCGAAGCAGAGGGCCTGACTGCGGAAGCTCCCGCCTTAGGGAGAGCTCCCGCCCAGGGCAGGCGAGAAGGCCTTAGGTGAACCTCCTTTCGCATTAACATCATGACTACCTAGCGCGAGAACCTTCCTGGCAGGAGTTCTCGCCAAGGCGGGCCTAGAGGGGATCCAGCGAGAGCCTTCTAGGCCGGGGGTCTCGCCAAGTGGGCCCACAGGGTGGGACCCGGAGTCCAGAGAAGATTATTTTATTATTATCCCGAGGTAAAATTACCCAAACGCCCTTAGGAGAACAGCGGGATTTGGCTATTGGCAGACCCCTCAGGGGTATTTTAGTATTTTCAGGTCAAAGGAAGACTATAAAAAGACCCATAGGGGCTCTTTGGAAGGCAGGCTCTCATTTTTCCTCCAACTCTAGTGCCTTCTGAAGAGCTCCCAGCCCAGCATTTGGCTTTGGAGGGGAAGCTCTCAGAGATCTTCCGGGTGTGTGGTGGGACCTCCCAGCTGAGGCTTTGGGTCTGTGTTAGGGCCTTAGCAGCCTGTCAGGGGTCGAGGTTTGAGAGAAGTAGGCATTGACTGCACTTTGGTTCGTGAACATTTGTTGAGGTTATTTTTGGCTTCAACAGTTCTGGTGCGGTGAGCGTGGACGCAGCCGGTGTAAGAAAATCTCGAGTTAAGTCCCATGGCAGGAGGCGAAGGTGAAGGATCAGGCACAGGAGGATCCCCCACCCGGGTGGACGAGGCGACGAAGAAGATGTTTGAGGACTTCAGGCGAGAAGTCATGCAGACGATCAACTTGGCCTTCTCGGCAAGGAATGAGTGGGAGACGCCGCAGGTTCCGGTGGAGGTGGTTCCGCTGCTAGGCGAGAACGCTCCAGGGCAGCGCCCCAGGAAGGAGGTCCCGGTGGAGGCAGGCGAGAGGGACGTAGCCGCGCGGGAGCTTTTCCCAGGCCAGCGTCTCGAGAAGGAGCTTCCGGTGGATCTGGGCGAGAAGGAGGCGACGGTGCGGGAACTCTTCCCCGGGCATGGTCTCGCGGATCGGTCCAGCCAACCGAGGACGCGAGACGGGCCATCTCGCCAGGCGGGAGGCGAGACCCCCTTTAGTGAGCTCATTGTCTCGGCTCCAGTGCCGGAGGGGTTCCGGAAGCCGGACATGACCTACTACACCGGGAAGGATGACCCGGTTCAGCACGTGCAATGGTTCGAGGACGTGGTGTCCATCAGGCAAATGTCGGATGCCTTTAAGTGCAGGCTTTTCGCCATCACTCTGAAAGAGAAGGCCAGGGACTGGTTCCACCAGTTGCCGGCGAGTTCCATCTACAGTTTTGAAGATCTGCGCAGAGGTTTCTTGTTGAGGTTCTCGACTTCAAAGAAGCGGAAGAAGGAGGCTGAATGCCTGTTTGCAGTAAGCAAGGGCCGGAAGAGACGCTGGGTCACTATGTCGACCGGTTCCAAGAGGAGGTTCTCCTGGTCCAGGAGGTCCCGGGGTACGCGCTGATGCTTGCCTTCACCCTGGGGCTAAGACCAGGGTTTTTCAGCATGGAGTTGAAGAGAGTGCCCCCTCTATCTTTTGAGGAGCTCATGGAGAGGGCGGCGAAGAAGATAGACTTTGAGAGGGCAAACCCCGCGTTTGCGAGGAAGCTGGCCAGGTTGGCCGAGGATGATGTGAAGGAGCCGGTAGTGGGAAGGCAGAGAGAGCAGAGAGAGCAGAGGGAGCCGAGGGAAGATAGGAGAAGAGAAGAGCCCCGAGGGCAGGGACAGCAGCATGGGGGGCCAGGGAGCCGAACAACCGACTGGGTTGGAGGCCTCAGGAGGGTCGCCCCCAGGGCCAAGGAGGACTTCAGGGAAGAGATAACTTCCGGGAGAAAAGAAGGCTGGAGCAGGGAGGATGGCGACAAGGACCAAGGGGTCATTTCCCACCACCGCAGGAGGCCATGGAGGTGGGAAGAGGAAGAGGAAGAAGATTTCGGGGAGCCGGAAGAAGGGGAGGAGGAGAAGGAAGAGGGGGCAGGGAGGCGTTGCCCTATTGTGACTTCCATCAGGAGGAAGGTCACGCAACGGCCACTGCCCAGAGTTTCTGGAGATTAGAGGGGCCAGAGTGGCCGGAAGGCAAGATCCGCCTGTAAGAATCGTTGAAGTACAGCGGGAAGAGGTGGAGGACAGATGTGAAGACAGGATTGACGTGGGGACCCGAGGAGGGATCGGAGTGATCCACGGGGGAGTGGGGATCGAGGCAACCCGCAAAGGGAGCCATCAAACCATGTTCCGCCGAGGGGTCGCCTCGACCTCCCAGGCTCCACCCCCAGAGGAGAAGATCACTTTCTCATCTGCGGATATGCCAAACTACGAGGATCCGTTCTGCGACGCGCTTGTGATCCAGACAGCGATAGAAAACTACACCGTCTCCCGGATACTGGTGGATAATGGGAGCTCGGTGAACGTGATCTTCAAGAAGGCCTTCGATGAGATGGGGGTGGAAGGAAAGAGGGTCCTGGCTTCTGATGGACCGCTTTTTGGCTTCTCCGGAGAAAGGAAAGAAGTGGAAGGGGGAGTGGGCCTGCATGTGAGGCTTGGGGGCGTCTCACGGAACTGTCGGTTCGTGATCGTAGACGCCCCGAGTAGTTACAATGCCATCTTTGGACGTCCCCTCATCAGCGCCTTTCGCTGCGTACCCTCCTCATATCACCAATGCCTCAAGTTCAACAATGGAGGGGTGCAGGTTAGGATCAGGGGGGATCCGAAGATGGCAAGGCAATGCTATGTGACGGCGGTTAATACCGTGTCGTGGATGGCAGAGGCAGAGGTGTTGGAGAAGGAGATGGCTGAGCAGGAAGGGGTTGAGAAAGGGGAGATAAGCCTGGGAGAGGCGATGGAGGTTGTTGAGGAGTTGGCAGAGGTGGAGGAGATCAGCCTAGAAGAGGCGAGAGGAGTGATGGATGAAGAAGAGCAGAGGCAGGAGGAGAGTCTGGAGGAGGCGATGGAAGTTGATGAGGTTGGGGGAGAGGAGCTCGAGTTTGAGCAGGAAGAGGCAAGGGTAAGTTGGGAGCGGTCGGGGCTGGAGCCGGCCGAAGAAGTGGTGGAGATGGAGGTGCTTACAAGAGCAGGGGAGGCGCAAAGGATTCGGATCAGCGGAGGCTTGAGCCTCGAGGATCAGGAGCGGATGCGAGCCTGCATCCAAAGCAACGTCGACATCTTCTCTTGGAGCGTGGCAGACATGCCAGGCATCGACGCGGACGTGGTCTGTCATCGCTTGAACCTGGATCCCAGAGCCCGCCCCATACGCCAAAAGATGAGGGCCATCGCCACCAAGCTAGAAGCCCCCATCCGAGAGGAGGTCAAAAAGCTCCTGGACGCAGGCTTCATCTCAGAGATCCAGTATCCAGGCTGGATCTCCAACGTGGTAATGGTAAAGAAGGGAGGAGGAAAATGGCGCATGTGTGTTGATTTTTCTTTATTAAATAAATCATGTCCCAAGGATTGCTACTCCTTGCCTCGGATCGACGCGCTGGTTGACTCAGCCGTTGGTTTTTCTCTTATGAGTTTTTTAGATGCATTTTCAGGTTACCACCAGATCCGGATGCACCCTCCTGATGTCAAGGATGTTTCCTTCATCACGAGAGAGGGATGCTTTAGCTATAAGATGATGCCCTTCGGATTGAAGAACGCAGGGGCGACGTACCAGCACATGATGGATCGAATCTTTCGAGATCAAAGGGGAAGGAACCTGGAGGTCTATATGGATGACCTCATGGTCAAGAGCAAGTGTGTTGATTCCCACCTGCGAAACTTGGAGGAGACATTTGCCACCCTGCGAAGGTTCAAGATGAGGTTGAACCCCTTGAAGTGTGTCTTCGGGGCTAGTCGCGGGAAATTCCTCGGACACCTCTTGACTCCCGCGGGGGTAGAGCCTAACCCCGATAAGGTTAAGGCTATCCTAGACCTGGAATCGCCTCGCAGTGCCAAGGAGGTCCAGCGCTTGACCGGGAAGTTGGCCGGGCTAAGCAGGTTCCTCTCTCGGTCAGGGGATAGATGTTCCTCTTTCTTCAAAGTACTTCGTGGCAACCAAGCATTCGAATGGACGGTCGAGTGTGAAGAGGCATTTCAGGGGCTGAAGAGACAACTCTCCCAAGCTCCGTTACTTCAAAGCCCGAAGTAAGGGGATGACCTAGCCTTGTATCTCAGAGTGGGGGGAGAGGCAGTGAGCTCCGTCTTGGTTAGGGAAGAGGGGAAGAAACAGTTACCCGTCTATTATGTCAGCCGAATCTTAAAAAAGGCGGAGCTCCGATACCCCATCCTGGAAAAGCTAGCGTATGCTTTGGTCATCTCAGCTAGGAAGCTTCGCCCTTAATTTCAAGCACACTCGATTAGGGTGGTAACCAACCATCCCCTTCGCAAGGTCTTGGAGGGGGTGGAACATTCAGGAAGGTTGGCAAAGTGGTCCATCGAACTAAGCGAGTTCGACATTTCTTTCGTCCCGAGGCTCTCCATCAAGGCCCAGGCCATAGCGGATTTTCTGGCGGACTATGTTACCGAGGCCGAGGTTGAAGAACCAAGGCCGCAAGAAGCATGGAAGATGGTGGTCGACGGGGCCTTAGGAAGGCACTCCCTGGGAGGAGGTGTGGTGTTGGTAAGCCCTCAGGGAGTTACCATAGAGCAAGCAGTGACTTTCCATTTCCCTGTGACCAATAACCAAGCGGAGTACGAGGCTGTGATCGCTGGCCTTCGCTTGGCAAAGGAGCTAGAAATCCAGGATGTGGAGGCCTTCACCGACTCCATGGTGGTAGCATCGCAGATCCGAGGCGAGTTTGAGGCCCGGGAGCCTACCCTCGCAAGATATCTATCAAAGGTAAGAACTATTATTGGAGGTTTCCGTTCTTTTTCTATTCAACATGTTCCTGGGGAGGAAAGCATGACAGCTGACCGGTTAGCAAAGTTCGGGCCTCGGGGTGGAGGTACCCTAACCGAACTATTTCGGCCAGCCATTGAAGAGGGAGAGGTGATGGAGGTGAATCGGCGGTCCTCATGGGTAGATCCGTTGGTGACCTTCTTGACCACAGGAGAACTGTCAAAAGAAGTCAAGGATGCAAAGAGCTTCAGGCACAAGGCGGCTCATTACCTGATGCTGGAGGGGAGCTTGCATCGGAAGATGTTGTCAGGGCTCCTCGCGAGATGCGTAACCGAGGAGGAAGTCCCGAGGATCCTGGAAGAGGTGCATTCAGGAGAATGCGGCAGTCATTCAGGGGGAAGGACATTGGAAGCAAGGGTGATAAGGCAAGGATATTTCTGGCGGACCTTAAGGAAGGATACAGCTGAATTCGCAAGGAGGTGTCGGAAGTGCCAAGTGCATGCTCCTCTGCAGCTCTTGCCCGCCCAAAGGCTTCGAAGCATCACGGCGCCATGGCCCTTCGCCATTTGGGGAATGGACCTGGTTGGACCCTTTCCTCCAGCTAGCGGACAGAGGAGGTTCCTCCTAGTTATGATTGACTACTTCTCCAAATGGTTGGAGATCAAGCCGTTAGCCAAGGTAACCTCCCAGGTCATCAGAAACTTCGTTTGGGGGAAATCATTTGCAGGCACGGATTGCCCCAAGCGATAGTGACGGACAACGGTCCTCAGTTCGCCAGTGAAGAATTCATCAATTTCTGCACCCAATTGGGGATTGACCTCAGGTTCGCCTCTGTCCATCATCCTCGGAGCAATGGCCAGGTGGAGGCGGCAAACAAAGTCATCGTCAACTTGCTAAAAAAGAAGGTGGAGAACCTGAAGGGTAGCTGGGTGGAACAGCTCCCTTCCGTCCTGTGGGCCTTGCGAACAACTCCGAACACGGCCACAGGAGAGACCCCCTTCAAGCTCTCTCATGGGTGTGAGGCTATCCTCCCTGTGGAGTTCGAGGTTAGGTCCCCAAGGGTCGCGGCCGCAGCTGAGGGAAGCGAAGCTTGGAGGTTGGAGAAGTTGGAAGGGTTGCGCCTCTCATTAGATATGGTGGAAGAGCTGCGGGATGTTGCCGCCATCATGCAAGAAGAAATAAAACGGCGAATGGCTCGGTACTTCGATAAGCACATCAGAGTTAAGCAATTCGCCGAGGGGGATCTAGTACTGAAAAAGGTCGACGCTGCGGGAAGGTCGGCCGCGGTTGGTAAGCTCAACCCTAGCTGGGAAGGGCCTTACATAGTAGAGAAGGCTCTGGTTAACGGAGGCTACTATCTCAAGGATGCGGAGGGAAGGACCTTGAGTCACACCTGCAATGGTGATGACCTGAAGCGCTTCTACCCGTAGGAGGGAAAGAAGGATTGTAGTGTTGTAAACAACTGTTGCATTTTCAATGAGTTTATTTCAAAATGTTGGCTGTCGCTGAATAGGCAATCTTTATGTTTTAGTTTTAACTGGCTATGATCCCTCATCTCAGTGATAGAATAGGCCTGGTTGAAGGGATCTTCATCAACACCCCGAGCTCGGCTCGGCCCCAGGTAGACCCGCTGCACAGGCTCTCATCTAGCTGGTAGGTCCGAAGGCTCGCCTGTGGGGGAGAGGTTTGGTTATCTTCATCAACACCCCGAGCTCGGCTCGGCCCCAGGTAGACCCGCTGCGCAGGCTCTCATCTAGCTGGCAGGTCCGAAGGCTCGCCTGTGGGGGAGAGGTTTGGTTATCTTCATCAACACCCCGAGCTCGGCTCGGCCCCAGGTAGACCCGCTGCGCAGGCTCTCATCTAGCTGGCAGGTCCGAAGGCTCGCCTGTGGGGGAGAGGTTTGGTTATCTTCATCAACACCCCGAGCTCGGCTCGGCCCCAGGTAGACCCGCTGCGCAGGCTCTCATCTAGCTGGCAGGTCCGAAGGCTCTCCTGTGGGGGAGAGGTTTGGTTATCTTCATCAACACCCCGAGCTCGGCTCGGCCCCAGGTAGACCCGCTGCGCAGGCTCTCATCTAGCTGGCAGGTCCGAAGGCTCGCCTGCGGGGGATAGGTTGGCTCTTGCGATACTTTGTTCTTAGGCACTTCTACGACACCCTGAGCTCGGTTCGGCCCCAGGTAGACCCGCTGCGCAGGCTCTCATCAAGCTGGCAGGTCCGAAGGCTCGCCTGCGGGGGATAGGTTGGCTCCTGAGATACTTTGTTCTTAGCCACTTCTACGACACCCCGAGCTCGGCTCGGCCCCAGGTAGACCCGCTGCGCAGGCTCTCATCAAGCTGGCAGGTTCGAAGGCTCGCCTGCGGGGGATAGGTTGGCTCCTGAGATACTTTGTTCTTGGACACTTCTACATTACAACGAACTCGGATCGGCCCCGGGTAGACCCGTTGCACAGGCTCTCAATAAGCTAGCAGGTCCGCCGGCTCGCCGGCGGGGTAGGGGTTTGATTGGTTGGAAAAATACGTGGGTAGGGCCCTAACCTAGACTGAAGGCAAGGCCCTAAAGGTCTCGGCCAGTAAGGGTCTCGGCTCAATGGTCTCGGCCAGTAAGGGTCTCGCCCCAAAGGTCTCGGCCAGTAAGGGTATCGGCTCAAAGGTCGCGGCCAGCAAAGGTCTCGTTCAAAGGGGGGGTTCTCGCAAAAAGAGGCTCCCGGCGGACCTGAGCAGGACAACTTAATTAACAACGCGAGGTTCTCGCCTAACGGATTTCTAAGAGGTTATCCTAAAGAGACTAAGGGTCTCGGCGGAAGTTCGCGCGGAAGTCATTCGGTAGAACTATATACTTTCAAGCACGCTGAAAATGAGAGATGAAACACTGCTTTACATAAAATTAATTACACAAAGTTGGAGCCTCTCGCTCATTACAAAAGAAACAAAAAGAGAAGTTTAGGGGGACGCGCTGTAACTCCCGCTGGTGCTTTCGCTTGAATCCTCGCCAGAGCCCTCTCCAGATGTCTCGCCAGCGGTAGAAGACCTCGGGATGTCTGAGGGAGGTGAGTCCGGCGCGCCCGGAGGTTTGGGAACTGGATCGTAGAGCCAAGGAAGAAGCTGGCGAGCGTCGATGGTTGCGCCATCCTCCCGAAGCAGCTTGACGTCTCGCAGCGTCTCGAGCGTCAGCTTGACGGTTGCCTGAGCGTTGGCCTGGAGCAGCTTGTCAACGTCGTACTCCGAAAGGTAACGACTCCGCAGCCTCGCATCTAGCTCCGGAGGCGGGACCTTCGCCAGCTCTGCACGAAGCTGTTCCCTCAAGAGGACGCTCTCGCAGCGCGCGTTGGCCAGCTCTGCGCGAAGCTCCCTGACTTGGGCAGAATCCTGTGAAAAGAAAAAGAGAGTTCAGCCTGGAAACATCGCACCATCATAACTTTGAAAAACGAAAGCAAGGGTTCGGGAGGGTCTCGCTTACCTCAGCCGCAGGGCGTAGAGACAGCGCCAGTCGAGCATCCGCAAGCTCTTGTTGAGCTTTCGCGAGTTCTTCTCCCGCGGCCTGCGCTCGAGCCATCGCGTCCTCCCTCGCCTTGCGCATATCGGTGAAATTCTTGTCAAGGGTGATGCTTCGGCACGCACACATATGCGCAAGCTCGAACCCGCGCAATAGAGCTCGGATGGCATCGAAGGCTATAAGGCGGGTGGACATCTGGTCGAATGTGCTGGCATCCTCCCGGCTGTAAAGGCCGTATCCAAGCGAGAAGGCCTCGCCAGTCACATCTTCCCCCTCCGCCCAGCTGGGAAGGAGCGTCGTAACTTTGATCAAGTTCGAGTCAGGGTCCCATTCCATCTGAGGCTTCCCCTCCGCGTCGACGTACTTCACGCCGAAGCCAAAGTTCCTGTGCCCTCTCGGCACCTCCTGGGGCGGGACACTGGCAGAGGTTTCGGCGGCGACCACTCCTCCCCCAGCCTCGCTCGCGGCCGATGGGTTCCCAGTAGAAGCCTCGGCGCGGCTCTTGGCGGCGGCATCCATCTCGCTGGCCATCTGAAGGATCGCTTCAAAGGACCTGCCCTCTGGAGGAGGTTGGACAGGCGGGACGGCCGGGGCTTTCCCCTTCTCATGGGCAGAGGGTTTCGGCCTCTTCAGCGTTCGGAGAGGAGGAAGGGTGACCTTCCGCTTCTTGGCTGGTGGCGGCAAGGGAGGGGCTGGATCTTCTCGGCAGGCGCTGGCGCTAGCTTCCGCGAGCGCAAGGGAGCCTCTCGCTGCCAGACCCTCGACACCCCGGCCTTCAGCGAAGGGTTGGCGCAGAGGGACCTCCCGCTCTCCTGTAAGGTTAAAACGCTTTAGCACTTCAGCGCAAGAAAATCCTTGATAAAAGAGGGAATCTGAGGCGAGACCGTACCTTCGCCCGAGTGAACAAGAGGGAGGGAGTCGACGTCCCGCCGAAGATAGGGGACGTCGAACTCCTTGTTCCCGAAGAATTCCAGGATTGCGCTCTCGCGCGATCCCAGAGCAGGCGGCTTGTAGGCAGCGTCCTCATACTGGACGGGCTGAAGCGGGTCGTTGCCGAAGTCCCCGCTGACATAAACGAACTTCTCGCCCCAGTGGTGGTGCTTGTTGGCGAGACCGGTAACCTCGAGCAGTTGCCCGGAGAAGAAAACCACCCCGCCCTTGGCACAGAAGTTGAATAGCTTCCGGAAGATGGGCAAACTGAACTCGATCCTCTCGGATCGCATATAGCATAAGAATGCTATAAGGATCGCGACCGAGTTCGGGTTCAGTTGGGCGGGAACCACCCCATAATAGCGAAGAGCTAGCCGAACCTCCGGCCAAAGGGGGAGGCGAAAGCCCACCTCGAAGTGCTCGAGGGGGATGGCAAGCTCTCCCGCCCCCGGAGTATTCACCCTATCGTGATTCCCCGGGTTTCGCGCCGAGAAGCCGGCGGGGATGTAGCGGTCAACGATCATGTTGTATTCGTCGAGGGTGAGCTTGCAGGAAGGGAAGAGGTGTTTTTGAAAAGCTTCCGCGCAGTGGGCGCGACCCTTGCTCTCGCCAGGCATGGTTGGTTTGTGAGTAAGAGCGAGAGCTGAAGAGGGGTCGAAGCGAGAGCAAGAACGCGAAAGCAAGGAGGGAAGGCTGAGGTTCCGGATCGAAGAAGTAAATGCGGTTGGTGGACTTCTCTATTTATAAGAAAACGTAATCATCATGAATTCATCCGACAGAGAGAGAAAGTGACAGCGGAGTACAGCTGTCAGAATCCGGGCTAACGGCGCCTTGATTCTCCCCCTCGGGATGACAGCGGTCAACGGTCGTTTCGGGTTTCGACGCGACCTCCTAGATTGGCGCAAGCCTCCTAGATTAGCGCAAGCCTCCTAGGTTAACACAAACCTCCTAGATTGGCGCAAGCATCCCAGATTGGTGTAAGCGTCTTAATTGAAAAGCCTCGCAGAGCAATAAAAAAGAAAAGGAAAAAGAGAGACATGGATAGAAGCGAGATCCTCGCTAGCGCAAGCTGGGTAAAACTTAGTTAGTAATAATGTTTATTACAGATACATTGAAAAAAGAGATACATGGAGATTCAAAGCGGGAGGGCTAATAGGGCTTCCAGCTCCATCGTCCTCGTTCTCGCCGCCTAGTTCTCGGGGGCGCCAACGGGTTGAAGTAAGACGATAGGGTGGTACACCCAAGGTTGGTCCGCCTGGCATGATCCCGAATCTGCGAGATGCACCTCCCTGGCGAAGACTCGGCAGAAGGCCCTCCCGGGCAATCAGTCTCGCCCAAGAAGAAGTCCCACTCCAGAGCCTCCAGCCTTTGCTCCACGGATTGGCGGAATGCTTTCGCCGCGGCGGTATGGGCACGGTCTCGCCGGATAAGCTTGGCCAGGATGACCGAGATCTTCCTCTGTCTCCCCTTCGCGCTCCCAGCGCTGTTCAGGGTTTCTTCTATCTCGCCAGACGAAGGGAGAGGGGACTCTTCATCCTCTTCTTCCTCGTCTTCTTCTTCCTCTTCTTCTCCTTCCTCGTTGACTCCCGACCGCAAGCCAGGATCATCTGCGAAAGAAACGTGCGAGAATTTTGGTTAAAGCATGGCGATCAACGGTTTTAAAAGGTCTCGCATACCTGCGGTTGGGCGAGAACCGTCAACCAAAGTTGGACGAGAAGGCCCGACCCCTCCGTTGGTCCCATAAAGAAGGTGAAGAGGCTTGCCCAGCCCCGGGCGGAAGGGCTCGCGCACGATAATCCCGGCCTGGCCAGAAGCAGGAGGGGAGTTGTCTTCTCTCAAGGGACGATCAGCATCCTTGAGTGTAGCGGAAGGTTCAGAAGCCGCCCTGCCCACCTGCAGGATAGGATTGGCTGCTGTAGGAGGCACTTCAACGGTTCTCGCTTCATCTGCCCGGGTGGTTAGACCCGGGTCGGCGGGAGTTGGCACTGCGAGAAGACGGTTCAGAAAAGAAAAGGTCGGGTCGAAATACTGACAAGGGAAAATGTACCTATCGTTCCGGTTTCGGCCGGAGGAATCCTCTCCAAGACCCGCGTTTGGTCCTTGGGTGAATGAGCGGGCAGGTTCGAAGAACTTGGCGGGATCTCGTCGCCATCGTTAGGAGCGGCTTCCTGCGAAAGCTTACGTTAACTGTCGGATCCAGCGCACAATCAGCTCGATAGGAACGGTTGAAAGGCTTACCTTCTGCGGAGAAGGATCCCCCGCAGGATTGGGAGTGGGGGAAGGAGGATCCCTGTTCTCGCAAGAAAGGTCCCGCCGGACCACCTTCGCCCTTTTCTTTTCCTTCTTCTTCGGCTCAGACGGCCCGGCGGTGGAAGTCTTTTTCACCAACCAGGGAGCCACCGCCGCACAGTTAGCCAAGGCCCGCGCTTGGGCAGCGGCTAACCGGTCTTGGAGGTCTTGCGGAAGCGGTTTGGCAGCACGTTTGGGATGCATGGTAAGCTCGCGCAAAAGTCCCGGGGGCGAGAGCTCAGTCGTAAAAACAGTATTTCAAGGGCGAGGCATATGGTCGCCTATCGGTGCGTATTTATAGCCGCAGTAGGACCCACCAAAAGATTCCCCTGGTTAGTTGGCACGTGTCCAGCGAATATTTCGGGGGTTGGACTTGTCTTGTCGAGCGCAGGGCTAGCTCGAAAAGAGCGGGGATTGTGTACAACCCCATATTCGCTGGGAGGGACCTAAAGGCTTCAATGGTCAGGATTGGGCTAGTCTCAGGCTAGCCTCGGGTTAACCCTAAGGCATACTTGGGGAGTTCTCGTCCTGTAGGAGCTCTCGCCAAGGGCAGGCGAAAGCTGAGGAAACCAGGGCAGATAGTCGACCTCTCGGCAGGAGAGATCGTCGACCGACCAGGGCAGATAGTCGACCTCTCGGCAAGAGAGATCGTCGACCGACCAGGGCAGATAGTCGAGCTCTCGGCATAAGAGATCGTCGACCGACCGAAGCAGAGGGCCTGACTGCGGAAGCTCCCGCCTTAGGGAGAGCTCCCGCCCAGGGCAGGCGAGAAGGCCTTAGGTGAACCTCCTATCGCATTAACATCATGACTACCTAGCGCGAGAACCTTCCTGGCAGGAGTTCTCGCCAAGGCGGGCCTAGAGGGGATCCAGCGAGAGCCTCCTAGGCCGGGGGTCTCGCCAAGTGGGCCCACGGGGTGGGACCCGGAGTCCAGAGAAGATTATTTTATTATTATCCCGAGGTAAAATTACCCAAACGCCCTTAGGAGAACAGCGGGATTTGGCTATTGGCAGACCCCTCAGGGGTATTTTAGTATTTTCAGGTCAAAGGAAGACTATAAAAAGACCCATAGGGGCTCTTTGGAAGGCAGGCTCTCATTTTTCCTCCAACTCTAGTGCCTTCTGAAGAGCTCCCAGCCCAGCATTTGGCTTTGGAGGGGAAGCTCTCAGAGATCTTCCGGGTGTGTGGTGGGACCTCCCAGCTGAGGCTTTGGGTCTGTGTTAGGGCCTTAGCAGCCTGTCAGGGGTCAAGGTTTGAGAGAAGTAGGCATTGACTGCACTTTGGTTCGTGAACATTTGTTGAGGTTATTTTTGGCTTCAACACACATGATCTTTTTGTTTTTGCAGGAAATATGTCGGTCTCAGTCGCCGTTCTAGCCGCAATGAAGTTTGACACCGGCTTTGATATTGACATGGAATCTTTCGAGGGGACTGATCAGATGTTTAAGGACATTCTGGAACTCTTCAAGGAACAATAACTTGTAAATATTATGTCTACCAGAATCAAGTTAGCAGCAGATGAGATAAAAGAATGGGTCTATACTGCCAATAATCTGAATCAAAATTCAGTTGTTGGAACCATCTCAAGGACACAGGTATCCCTAACCCCAGGTATTCTTACAGAGGTTTTTGGATTATGTACTCATAATGATAGCATAGAACTATCAGGAGTAGAATTTTCTACAATGTTTGATAGAATGGGTCATTATTCTGAGAACCCTAATAAATTGCTGAAGAAGAATCTATCCATGGAATATAAATTTCTAGCAGATGTTGTAGGAAAGGTCAATTTGGCCAAGCATTCAGCCCATGATACAATTTCTAGTTATCAATTTTGTTTAATGGCTGTAATAGTGGATAATAAGCACCTGGATTGGGGAGAAATTTTCTTTGATTTGCTTAAGAAAAAGATAAATAAGAATTTTGTAAACTATGGAAGGATTTTGGGCCTATTCCTACAGAATAAGTGCCCACAGTTGTTGGTGTCCAATGGGATGCATATCAATGCATCAAAGAGGCTTTCTTCTACCCTATTTGGTAAGTGTGAGAGACATATTGTCAAACCTAGCAGGGCTCCTACACCTAAAGCTTCTTCAGGAACAAGGACTGAAACAGTCACTCCTCCTAGGTCCACTTCCCTGTAGAAGTTTTGCCATCCCCTTTCATATCCTCTCCTCCTCCAGCCACCCATCAAGAAGATTTCCATCCACTACATTACTTCCCATCCATAGAATTAGAATCTTCCCCCCATCTTCAATCATTAAACCTTCTAGATGATTCCTTCATAGATGCTTCCCCATCTTCACCTCAAGCCATTCCATCCACCTCAATATCCATACAACAAATCTTACATGATATCATATCTTAACCATCCTTTACCCTTCCATCTCCTCATTCCTACCATCAGTCACTATCCCAGTTCCATCCATTACATCCATTCCAATATCTCAACTATCCATACCACTTCAATCTGCATCAACTCCATCTCTCTCTACAGCTCCTCCCTCTACCTCTACTCAGGTTAATCTTGAGCAAATAGATCTCCTTCCTCTAGTAGATAAGCAATATGAGTTGTTGGCACCCAAGATCACTCTCGTATTGGATACCTCCTTGGCTCCCTTAGTCAAGACATTGAATGATTTATAAGTTAGGATTTCTTCTTCCTTCTCCCTTCAGGCCATCCCTTCTTCTAGGGGCCTAGATTCAGTTCTTACTGAATCTAGGCAGGGGGAGATGCCTTATGAAGAAGTGCTGCCCTTAAAGATTTCAAAAATTCAAGTATCAGAAGTTCCAGCTCCTGTTCCAGCTCCAACCATTAGTCCTGTGGTAGACCTCCATTCATTATTGTCATAATTTGATTCATTATATAGTAGTTATCTTCAAGCACCTCTCCTTGCTGAAGATTTAACCAAGGCTATAGTTCCTATCTCCTGCTGTGATCCCAATCTACTACAGATATATATCAATTCTGTTAAGATTGTGGAAAGTGTTCCTTTTGTTCATGCTGCTGCTGCTGCTGCTGCTGTTGTTTTCTCAGAGGCTGTGATAGAGCCAGTTTGTTTAGTTTCTGAGCCTACTACTTCAATTGATGCTCCTGCTATTTCTACTACTGCACCTCCTACTTCAGCTGCTGTTCCTGTCTCCATTTCTAAAGAAGTGTTAAGGAAAATAGATGCTTTGTTTTATGAGCCTCAGAGCTCTGATGATGATGAATTTAGAACAAACTCTGATGATTCTTCTGCAACTATTACAAAGAAGAGAAAAGCTAGAAGTAAAGCTATGAAAAGAGTCCCAATTGAAAAGACAACTTCTGATCATGATATTCCATATTATATTCTGCACAACTGCCCTATAACTGAGCACTGGATACAATATTCTATAAATCAGTTGAAGGTCATGAGGAAGAAAAGGAAATATGATAAAGGAACCCCTCACTATAATCCTCCTCCTTCTCCTTCTCCAGGTGCAGGATGTGGTGCAGACTCAGCTCCTCATTTCTCCAATATCTCTTCTCAAAGATCCTCTCAATCCCAGTTTCAATAAAGATCTCAATCTAGAGGATATCAGCAAAGAGGTAATCTGTCAAGAAGTAGTCAGATAGAGGCACTCAAAGATGTTATCAGGTTTATTCCAGAGGACAGTCCAGGCATCAACCTTATCAAAGGAAAGGACAAAGCCCAAGTGATTCCACTTCTGGTCCTTTTCCTCATAAGCTCAAAGTAGGTTTTCATAAAAAGGCTCCTCCCACTGACACCATCAATAAGTATGAGCCATCAGTTACATTTGAAGATCCAGAGAATAACCAAGTCTCCTAGATAGTAAGATTAAAAGAGATGGCTGCATTAGATCAAATCAAGAAAGCTAGAGAAAAAAAGGCAAAGGTACTTCCAACATTTCTACTCTGTCTGATCAAAGAAGACAAGAACTTGAAAGGTACAGCTCCAAGAAATTTTTCAATACTGAGAAGTATATGAAGCTACATCCTTAAGCTGTAGTCCCTAGAGGCAGAAGCCAGAAGTCTCTTGGTGCTTCTGATTATATGAGATCAAAGAAAGACTCTGAAAATCCTAACAGGGAAATTTTGTTTAAGAAAGTTACTGATAAGGAAAGTTAATGTAAGCTGAACAATCTCATCTCTACTGAACTGTTTGCTGTGATATATTTATATATCTGTGGTTCTGCAATGTTTTATGTATTTATTTTTTTGTTGATTTTATTTCCTATAATTCATTTAAATAGTAATCCTAACCCAAATAAGGGGAGATTGTTGGAAGACACTATTACTAATTTGGTTCAGGATCACTATGTCTATAAGATTATTGCATTGACCTTGTTGTATATAGTAAAGGTCAACTAGTTAAGGTCTAAGGCTTAGGACTTAGGTTTGAAGCTTTCCCCAAAACCTCCTAATTCGGATTAGAAGCCCAAATATAGAGTTAAACTTGTCGTCGAGCTCAGATCGACGAAGCGTCGAACCCAGTTCTACTATCTCTGAGCTCAGGTCGACGAGGCGTCGAACTCAATTCGACGATCACTGAGCTTAGATCGATGCTTTTTGTCTAAGACTAGTTTTAATATCTCTGAGCTCTGTTCGATGATAGTTGAGCTCAGATCGACGATTATCTTTTGAGATCGAAGATTTCTGGAATTCTATCAGTTTGTTAAGGATTTCAAATGTCTTCAAGTCAAAGCTTTTATTGAAGAAGATTTTTATCCGTTATATTAAATATGGAGAAAGTTTCAAGGAAATAAAGAAGGAATGTTATTTAGGTTTTTTCCTTTAGAGATAGTTGACATTTAAGGAAAGCATTTATGATTTTGCTAACGGAAATCTAGAAGATATGAAGACTGGATTTCATATTATGACTCGGAGAAGAAGAAATAGAGACAGAAGGAAAAAAAGATCAATAACACAAAGCAAAGAACAAGCTTCTATTCTTTCTAATTCCTTCTGATTCAAAGTTACCTAAGTCTTCATCATTCATACTCCAAACAACACACATTTCAATTCTTGTTGAAATCATCTTTTGCTGGAGCATTCTTTTCCATGAAGACCTATCACCCTTGCAAAGCTTATATTCCTGAACTCTTGCTAATCTCAGGGGGAGCTTTGACAATATCAATATCCACTTGTTCTTCTCTCTAATTGTTGACAGAGAAGACAACCTAACCTTTTTTTTTTCTTTCCTGTAAAAGGGTTCTTTAAACTCCCTTCAAAAGTTTTATTTTTGTTTCTGAGACCTGATAAAACTCAGTAGTGGCAAGACACATGATCAAAAAAATCTGCTTTTGTTTTTGAGCACCTGATCAAATGCTCATTAGTGCCCAGCACACCTGATCAACTCATCCTGTAGTGGATTCCAACCAAGGGTGGTAGAAGAGTGGATGTACCCAGGTTTTGGGGAACCACTATTGTTCCTTGTGTCTTCTGGTTGCTTGTTATTTTGTTTTTTGTGTGCTGTGGATTTGCTTCTTGTATTTGTTTTATTCCTATTACTGTTAAGTACTCTACACTAAGTAAATTAAGTCTTCCACTGCTAAAGTAATTTTTATATTTGCAATTTTTTTTTGAAACTCTCTATTCACCCCCTCTATAGTGAAGGGTTAATCTTACACTCACTTTCACCAATCTAAAACGGTAGTCTTGGGTACTCCATGATAGCGCACAAAAAGCTGAATGAACATTTGTACTAATACACTAACCGGAGCGTTCTTCGCCACTGGAATGAATCTTGCCACCTTTGTTAGACTGTCCACTATTACACAGATCGATTCATTACCCGCATGGGATCAAGGTAGCCGATGTATTAAATCTATGGATATATCCTCAAACATCCACTCCTGCACCGGAAGTGGTTGTAGCTATCCGGTCGGATTCTTACACTCTACCTTTATGAGTTTGCAAGCCTCACAATGCGTCACAAAATACTTAATGTTCTTCTTCATGCCCGGCCAGTACATTGTCCTCTTCAAATCTTTTACCATCTTGGTGATCCCTGGGTGCACCAAGTATCGGCTGTAGTAAGCTTCCATCATGATGTCCTCCCGAATCCGGCCTCCTGCCGGTATATAAACCCTGCCTCTGAAACATAGGATTCCATCCCTAAAGGAGTAATCTCCTGCTGTGCCTTCCTCCAAGGCCCTAAATATCGGCTCCACTCTCGCATCCAGCCTTTACACGTCTCTGATGCGATCACGTATGTCATCAATGGTAATCATCGATCCTAGGTACTCCATGTATAACTCTGGATCATCCTCAAACACTAGTGATATCTACATCTCTTCAAATGACTTAACCAACTCTAAGGCCATCAGATGCAGGCCTACTCCTGGCATACTCTCTCTCCGACTCAGAGCGTCTACAACCACGTTTGCCTTCCCGGGATGGTAGTGTACTGTGTACTGGTAGTCCGACAGAAACTCCACCCATCGTCTCTGCCTGATGTTTATCTCCTTCTGTGTGTCTGGGTATTTCAAGTTCTTGTCGTCTTAGACAATATCACAGTGAACACCGTAGAGGTAATATCGCAAGATATTTAGAGCAAAAATAACTACCCCCATCTCCAAGTCGTGCACAGGGTTGTTCTGTTCATGTCTCTTCAGCTGACAGGAGGCATAGGCTATTACATGCACGTTCTGCATCAGAACGGCACCCATCCCCTGATAGGAAGCATCCGTGTACACCTAGAATCCTTCCTTCCCTGATGGAAGAGCAAGGATGGGGGCTGAGGTAAGCCTATCCTTCAGCTCCTGTAAAACAGACTCGCATCATTGCATCAAAATAAATAGAGACTCCTTCTTCGTAAGGAATGTAAGAGGGAGGGCAATCTGAGAAAACCCCTTTACGAACTTTCAATAATAACCAGCAAGTCCTAAGAAACTTCAAACATCCGTTGCACTCTTCAGTGGTGGAAAATCTGGTACTACCTGGACCTTAGCTAGATCTAATGCCAAACCTGCTCTACTGAGATATGGCCCAAAAAGGCCACCTCCTTTAGACAGAATTGGCACTTGCTGAACTTATCATACATCTTATGCTCTCGAAGCTTCTCCAAAGTCAAAGCCTGATGCCTCGCATGCTCCTCCTCCGTCCTTAAATAAATAAGGATGTCGATGATGAATACAATAACGAAGACATCCAGATATTCTTTGAACACCCGGTTCATCAAGGTCATGAACGCGGAGGGTGCATTTGTGAGCTTGAAGGACATCACGGTAAACCCGTACAATCCATATCTACTGCTGAAGGCCATCTTCGGGATGTCCTCCTCCCGAATGCGTAGCTGGAAGTACCCCGATCTCCGGACCAGCTTTGAGAACCAATGAGCTCCCTCTAGATGGTCAAATAGCTCCTTTATCCTTGGCATGGGACACGTATTCCAGACTGTCAGCCTGTTCACGGCCCGATTATCAATACACAGTCGAAGAGTCCCGTCCTTCTTCTTAACGAAAAGCACCAGAGCTCCCCATTATGAAGAGCTAGGCCGGACAAACCCGGCTTCCACTAATTCTTGAAGCTGGCTACGAAACTCCACCAAATCGTTCGAGGCCATTAGGTATGGAGCTCTAGATACCGGCTTAGCCCCCGATACGAGCTGAATCTGGAAGTCCTTTTCTCGGTGCGGAGGTAGCCCCGGTAGCTTCTCTAGAAATACATCGGCAAAGTCCCGCACCACTGGAATATCAAAAATAGAATCCTTGGCCATGACCATCTCAAAAAGAACCTGACAAACGTCTTCCCCCAGCAGGTGAGCCTTGACGGCCAGCATAGAAGATAATAATAGGTGGTGGGCTGGTATAATACCTTCGATAACAATAAATGAGTCCCCGTGCCTCACGGTGATCCTCTTCGTCACCCAGTCAATCTGGGCATGGTTCCATTGCAACCATGTCACTCCTAGGACAATATCATAGTCTGGCATCCTTAGGATTGTCGCTGGTGCATCAAACGCATTCCCGCCAATCTCCACCTCCATATTGCAATGAGCAGAGGTCATTAGTTCTTATCCATTGGGTAGACGCACCATCATCATCTTTTCGGTGAAGTGTTCCATGCCTGTCAGTCTTTTCACGAAATCTTCCGACATAAATGAGTGTGAAGAACCAGTGTCAAAGAGCGTATAAGTGGGCTTGCCGCTAAGTAATTCTATGCCTGCTATAACTTGCTCTGGGTTTTGGGGTTGTGCCAGATCTAGAGCATACACCTGCTCCCTCTCTGTCTTATGGTCTCTGCCCTGATATCCTTGTCCTCGTTCGTGTCCTCGGCCACCAAACTACCGAGAAGGTGGGGCACCCTGAAGTGCTCGTGGGGGTGCTCACCTTATAGGACAATTCCTCTTAATATGCCCCGGATGATTGCACTTGAAGTATAATGTTGCCTCCTCTGCTGTCCTCGGTATCTCCAGCATCTGTAAGGGTTGGGAAGCCAATACCCCATGATTTATCTGCTCCTATCCAATCTCCTAACGGGGTTGATCCCCGTTCCTTCTTTCCCCAAAGACCTGGCCTCGAGGACGGTATCTACGACCTCCAATCACTGCATCGTCAGCCGGTCTCTTCTGACTCTTGACTTTAAGCTGATCCGCTTCTCTTTTTTTGGCCATTTCCTGACTCCTGGCAAAGCTTTCCTCGCAGACAAATAGGATGGCCTTTCTCAGGTCATCTTAAATCCCCTTGTAGAACCTCTTGGCATATACAACGTCTTCCAACTGGTAAGAGTCTGCATAGCGGGCTAGGTGAGTAAAATCCCGATAATACTCCAGCACCGTCCTGTTCCCCTTCCTCAACCATAGGGACCTATCCTCCAACTCGTCCCTTGCCGACTGAGGTACGAAATGTCCACGGAGTGCTGCTTTGAACTCTTCCAAAGAGATATCTGTGCAATCCACATCCGCAAAACTGGTGTCCAGCTGTGACTTCCACCACCTCTTTCCATGTGACTCCAGGCAGGAGACTGCCAAAGCAACTGCCTCCTCAGTGGGGCATCGAATCCCCACAAGCATCTCATAGATGGTATCTAACCATTCCTCGGTGTGAACTGCCAACTCAGTCCCCAGGTAGGATGGAGGGGAAATTCCCCGAAAGACACTGATCCAGTTGGCCCTGGGATTTGGTTGTGGACCGGGGCTTGCTGAGCTTTTAAGGCCTCCATAATGGCCGTCAGTGTTTGCCCCATCTCCGTCTGCTAAAACAGAGCAGGAGCTGGTGGAGATGGAACCATATTCGGAGCCTGAGGTTTCGCCTGCTGTGCAGTAGGGTCCGTCCCAGGCTACAAGGAAAATTCCATTTATTAGATTGAGTATGAATGGAATAAAAGAAAGAGTTAAAATGGACCTTTCCATGTGATTTACCTTATGGGAACACCACTGCGTCCGCTGCTAGTTTGTCCGCAAACTAAGCTCGCGAGGGGGTGGCCCAAGGTTTTTGTGAACTACTTTTCTTTCGATCGAGGTTTCCTCTGATACTACTTATAAGACCCCATTTTTTTTCTTTTTCAAACCACCGGGGTCTTATGCCTAGAATTATCGTATTGTGGTGACACCAACACTCGGGAAGGCTGCCACTACAAAATGCCAATTCTACTGGCCTTTTCGAACACAAAAGAGAGAGAAGTAAATATAAACTGAATATAATCATGTCCACATAATCATATATAAATGAAAAAAAGAGAGTACTGAAATAGAACAGTACAAACGAAATATAAACGGCTCAAGCCCGGTACATCAGAGTCCTCACTATATATCACTCATCACGGAAGCTATAAGAAAGACTAATCACTCACGAAGCTTGTCATTGGTGCTCAAGAACTATACTGGCCCACCTCCATGCGCACCGTACTACACTAGTCCTAGTCCCTGGGCTGCTGGCCCCTGTCTCCCATCCGGAGCTCCTATAATGTTGTGCTACGAAATCCATTAGTTATAAAGACTAAGTCCTATCATCCCCTAACCCTCACCCTACATCTCCTAGGCACCAAAACGGGGAGGAGGAAAGGGAAGCTACAAAGGTGGAGAGTAAGCAAAACTATTGTCAGTGGAATTAATCTAGCATTTATATATATAGTATAAACGGCTAAGGTAGAAAGGTACAATCTTGCAGTTCTATAATAGTGAGCAGTAAAGTAAACAAGTAGAATTAGCAGCATATGTAAGAAAGACAAGGTAGGAAATAAGTAACCTTAACTTATATGAATTCCCATAAAAACTTATAACTTAATGGGTCTTCTGCAAGGCTCCCATCGTATAAAAAGTCCCATACCGATTTATATGTTTGGGTGTCGGTTGTATGCAAATATGAGTGTAGTGAAATGTTATGCCATGATTCATGCAAGTGCAACTCCTGGATAGGACTCTGTGCGCACAGACCTTTAGTTCTCCCTATTCAGGAAGCTAGCTTCACTCCCAGGAACCTCCGTAGTGGAAAATAGGGACAGTGGGTCGGGCCCCCAACTACTAGGCGGGTATCCACACTACTGGGCCTAGCCCTTCCGTAAGCCCCTAGAAGAACATAACCTAGAGTATCCGCATACAAATGCTGGCTATATCCACCAGACATTCTTTTGCTAAGTGTCCCACAGAGTCGAGTCAACATACCGACGTCGGTCTAATTTACCGTCCAATGCCGAAGACCCACCACCTTATTCTGTATCCAAACCTCGAGCCACCTGTTCCCCGGAATATCTCGTCTGTGCATCTACCTTCCAAACCTACCATCCGGATGGCAATCAAACCAACCAAATCAACCTCCTGAGCTAACGGGGTGTGTGAAAGTGAAACCCTAGTTATACTAGTTGCTCTTTTAGTTTATTATTCCTACGGTTTATGTTTGCCCAAGACTGCCCAAGGTATTTCCCGTGAAAGGCTCTCGAGGGAACTATAGGATGGGCTGAAGCCCAAAGCTCCCTTTCGCAAGGCACTTACGATTATTAATTGGTACTCAGTTCCCAATCCCTTAAATGTTTTATTGGGTGTAACCCTAGTGTATTTGACACGTTCTCTCCTACGGGGTAGACGATGTGTCGTCGTCCCCGAGCACCTCTAATCATTAGCCAGACTTCCCATTCCCCATCATGACTCCCGATAATTACCTCATTTCGCTTACCAGACCAATACACTAATATCCCTTCTCCCTAAGATCATTTTGCACCATAATATGATTCCTGCAGTTTTTACTAAATGCAGACCATCCTAAGATATATGATCTATACAATGGGAAGTACTCAAAAATATTCATCCAAATGTCATAAGTTATTTACTAGGAGTCTATCATGACAGGATCAGGCTAAATCCAGTAATTCACAATTTTCCTAATTTGTTTGATATTTAATTAATTTCTTTCCAAACTAATCCATGCTTGAATTGAACATGATGTACAATATTTTCTCAAGTATTGGACACCAAAAATTTATGAACATTCGATAACAGATAATTAACAATAAATATCAAATTCCATAATTTTCCTTAAATGTTTTGGCATCTAATTAATTAATCCAATGTAATTCCAATAATCATGGATAAAGAAGGAAGAACTACAATTTATCATTAAAAAATTATAGAAAAATTACTAAATCTTAAGGTTGACCAAATAGGACCTCTGAGCAAATATCATAATTTTTCAACCCACTAAGTACCAAAATTAATTCAAATTATCTTACATGGAAAATATCACTTTGTGAAGAAACCCATATAACAAAACATCCAAAAATTCCACAAAAATTTAAAAAGCATTATAATATAATAAAAAGTCCCCTGACAGAATTTCATAAGATTCCAGTGAGTGGATAAATCAAAAGAAATTCCTAAGTAGATAGTACAATTTGATGGTTTGTAAATGAAGTTCTATATTTATTTATCTAAAATTCATAACAGAATTTACATATATGAATATCACTATGAAAACACTCCTACCAAAGTTTCACTAAGAATTAAGGTCATATGACCATTATAAAATTCCTAGGGTGTAGAGACCTAAATACTTATTAAGTGGTTTATGTGAGTTGTTTATGTCCTACTACTACCTAATCACTTCCTAGGGCATTTCACCACCCAACAATTATTTGTTCTAAATACCAAGTCCATACAAAGACATATCACCTTATGTTCTTCACAAATCACCCAAAGTCCAACCTTAGGATTTAAACTAGGGTCCTAGGGCTAACCCACCCCAATCCATCTCAAACTCCATGAGAGGGTGTTTTGCTTACCACGGGGCTCTTGCAAGGGTCCCAACACATTTGGGTGAGAATTGGCTGCTCCATGCCCCAAATACTATTTGCCCTAATTTACCCATTCAGAGACCAAACTTTTGTCACACCAAAACCTATTCAAGTCCCACCCAATTGGGCTGAGATTTTTCTCAGGGTCAAACAATGACCCTAAGAGTCAGACACCAAAATTTTGGTGTGTTTAGATGTCATTAAACCCCTAAAATAATTCATAAATGGTTTGTCAAATTTTTAAAAAAACTATAGACAAACTTTTCCCACAAATTCTCATTTTTGGATATGTTCTATATATATGTTCTAGTAACCCCCATCCAAAATTTCAAGTCATTTGGATGGCTGCTCAAAATACTATCTGGTCTATCCTAGGTATAGACCCTACCAAAATGGTTATTGTGGTCAAACCACTTACCCAAATGGATTCAAACAAATTTTAAGTTAAACTATACTTCACGGGCTACAACTTTCATGTTGGCAATCTTTCCTGTAGAGGGGCCTACATATTTTTAATATTTAATTTAAAACCACCCAGTAAACGGGCAGAAGTTAGAATAATAGGAATTAATAATTAAAACCAACACGAATCTTAAAGAAAGATCTAAGGGCCCTGACATCGTCTTCTTCCTCCAGCCAAAGGCCACGATTTCTTCATCCTGGAGCAAATTCCAAGCTCTGCCCCCGACCATCCAGCCACCTCCTTGGCCGGCCACCACCACAACCATCTCCGGTTAGGTGGTGGCTATCGCCAAGCGGTGGCACAACCACCAGAGGGGAGGAATCCGGCGAACCCTTATTATTATTTTTTTTTTCTAACAACCCGAAAGGCAAGCGCACCTATCGAATCATAGTATATAAATATGTCGTATTAGACCGGTGGTGTCAATTACTACTACTCATGTCGTTTCTATTATCCTACCAAACAAAAGTTGGTTTTGAGTTTTAAAAGTAAAATTTGCAAGTGAAAAGAAATAATGAAAGGAAAATTCACGATTTAAAAACCTTTGCACTTGATTGGGCATTCTTATGAATCCAATTATAAATATGCGTTCTAATTATTGAGAATTCATTTCGATTGGAGGATTGAAAATTACAATAGCAACTCGCTAGAGACAACTACCGCCTAATTTTAAAAACCTTGCAAACATAATCTCTTAAAATTTGAAAGTAATTTAAAATTACATGAACGATAAATCACAATTCCAAAAGATTTGATATCCTCAAATCTCAGAGAAGAATATAAAAATCTCTTTATTTTCGAGCGATCCATGACATTTACGAGCCTCTCGGCTAAGTAGAATACCAATCGGATAGCAAAATTTATATACTAGCATTATAAACCCGCCGCAGAGTTTAAATCGGAAATTAATCGCACTGAGAAATTCAAAATTTAGAGGCGAAAGATTATAATTAAATCTTCATCCCAATACTAACCAATCTAGTACTGCGAAAGGATTTAACTATTCATGATAAAGAAAACAACAACAATGAGATAAAAAAGTTTGCATTTTCATTAGAAGGGAAATAACAAAAGTACACAACACGATGAAAATTAAAGCATAAGAAACAACATAAAAGAAACTGTCATACAAGGTAGAAATCTCTCTCTCTCTCTCTTGAACATGCTCTCTTCTCCAACTCTAAATTTTTTTCTCTAAATCCTTGGCCTCATACTCCTTTTATAGAAACCATGGAAGGATCTAGATAAAGAAGAAAATTAAATGTACATAGGGTTTAATTGGTGAGAATAAATGTGGAGAAATGAAAAGGTGGAGGGAGGTGAAAAGGTGAATGCATGAGGGAGTTTAACATGGAGGTTGGCAGCCACATGTAGAGGAATTGAATGGTGAAGTTAGCCGATTTAATTGAATGGAAGTGTAAGAATTAGGAGAGGAATATAAAAGGGTTGTTATGACTTGAAAGGTTTGGCCGGCCATATGAATTGGGGTTTTAATTTGTTGGAGTTAATGTGATTAATTAAGAAATGAAGGAGGAACTTAAGGTGGGAGGTTTGGATTAAATGGAGGGGAAGATGTGGCAGGTTGCATGGTGGCTGAAGCATTAAGGATGTTATTAATGGCTGGTTTCAACAATATCAAAGTTGAAGTGGTGATTTGCTGAAATTAAATGGAGGTGACGATTTTGTTTAGATAGGCTTGATAATTAAACTTTGAAATTTAATTAGAAGAGAGAGGAGATGAAAATGGTCGGAATGGTGATGAAATGTTGGACTTCCAGCATTAAATGGAATTTATTATTAATAGTGGTTTAGAAAATAACATATGGGGGGGAGAAAGGGAGAGAGAAAAAACTAAAAATAAGGAAGAGGAAGGAATGTGGTCGGCCACATATAAATGAAGATAAAAAAGGGGGGGCATATGACATGAAGTATTTATGGGAGAGGATTATATAAAAATAAAATAAGAAGATGCTACATGAATAATTTTTATAAAGAGGCTTGCATGGGAAAGGTGGCTACATGTATTGATAGTTATAAATATTCTTACATGGTCATGCATGAAAAATCAATTACCATGCATACATATATTTCATGTAATGATAATAATAAGAAAGGATAATTCATGTATGGGGAGGAGAGAGAAAAGGTGGTGGGAAAGCAACATGCATGCAAAACTTATTTGCATGGGAAATATTTCTCGTATAGAAATTGACAGAGGGCGTTTTACGTCGAATCGTGCTGAATTTCCCCCAGGCCTGTCACAAAAGAAAATAAAACCATATTAGTATAAAAAATTCTGAAATATTAATAATTAGATAATTTTATTAAAATTAAGAGTAAATACAAATAATTTATAATATAAATATAATAATAATGATGAACATATTTTAGTCAAAATATGCATCATCAAATCCCACCAGACATAAGACTTTGCTTGTCCTCAAGCAAAACAAGACTTAAAATAAAAGTTAAATTAACAATTTTTTTTGTTTAAGAACACCAAAACAAAAATTAAACTATCAAAATTAATATGCTACCAATGGGTGCGATGATATAAATCAATGTAGAGGAGAATAAAGAAGAGATTAAAAATATTACTATGGTATATTCTTAGATTGTAAATTTTCTACCAACATAAAAATAAGGAATCAACATGTTACCTAACAAACATAACAAAGGTAGCGATTCAACATAAATAAGTCCATTGAACAAACAAAATGTTGCTAGACCTCGATTATTATACAAAACACTTCCAAGATAACCTCCAAAGAAATCCATCAATGATGGTGACCATAGGATTGCCCCGGTCACACTCTCTCCACTACACAAGTTTATGTCATGTCTTAAAGATCAAAAGGGATTTCATTAGGAATAAAATTTGGCTTAGGTAAATGATAAGGATTTGGAAATCGAAAGATAAACATGAAGGCTAAATATCACACTAAACCAAGGTGAGTGTTTTATAAAATTTTAAAATAAAACCCTCAATCAAAATAACATGAAGCATAAAATAAAATTTTACATTAAACTTTCCTTTTTTTTGAAACATAAAGCCATGAATATTTTTCTTTTTTTTCAAAATTGTCAAATGACATTCTTTTTCACTTGATTTTTTTATTTTTTTCATTTATACTTTATTTTTCTTACAAAACAGCTCCAAATATAAATGTTAAAATTCCCTTTTTTCATAATAAAACCACATAACAACATTTTTATAAAACTCAAATATTTAGTGTGATCATGGGATAGATGTTTTGGCTTTGGTGAAAATGAAAGGTGGAGCTAACAAAGAAAATTAGGAAAGGCCCAAAATGGTTTAACAAAGTGAATTTTTATGGTGGGAGAAAAAGGCACAAACGATCTAATAGGTGGCCTAAATCACTTCTAAAAGATTATGACATACTTATGCAAATGTTTCGAGAGTCGCTAGAGGCAAGTTCTAGCCACCATGAAAGACTACCTTGCCAATGAGTGTCTAATAATATCATCTAACAAAATAAGCACGCTATTACACTTAGATTAGAAGAGATAACTACAACGTAATTATTCCATTAAACTAAAAATGATGCCAAAATTTATGAAAGAGAAAATGACAAAATTAAGATATGGAAGAGTAATATAGTTAAACTAGACTCTATCCAAACATACTACCAATGATTAAGAATACTACATGAGCCTACACAACACTCAAAGAAACATAATAAAATAATGATATAAAATAATTTTTGATGGTTTTCAAATTTTGAGTTTCCTAATTTTTGTTGTTTGTTAAAATATTATCTTTTTTGTGTTTTTTTATAACATAATAACATAAACATAAGCTTATATGTTTTTTCTTCTTGGACTTCCCAAGGGCTACCCGATGAAGGGTTCACAAGGTACTAGGAGATGAGATGGGATGAAAGCCCAAATTTCCCATTCCAAGAAATTTGATTTCATTTTTCTAAAATTTTATGGATTTTTGGTTTTTCTAATTTTTTATTATTTTTATATATATTTGAGATAATGAAAGAACATAATTTTTTTTATTTTAAAAAAGTTTTTTTACCTAAATTTGATATGATTTTCTTTTTTAAATTTTCTAATAAAAAAAAACAAAAAAAAACAACACATAATTCAAACTAACTCAATCCCACCATACTTGGGGAAAACATCGTCCTCGAAGTTAAAAAGAAGAAATAAAAGAAATTAAAAATAAATAAAAAAGGCACTTCCCTAAATTGGCGAGTCTGAAGGTTGATTCTGCTTCCTCATGCTTGCTTTGTAGAACATCTTGAAACTTGTCTTGAATCATCATAAAAATCAGTAATGTTGAAGCAGACTATCAAGTGACCAATTCGTAGGAGCCGACGGAACAAAGATAAAAAGTAAAGAAAAGTGCAAAAGGAAAAAAATACAAAAGAAAGAAAAGAATAACAAAAATTACTAAGTGTTTGGAAGAAGTACAACTTCATTGTCCTCGACAACAACATCACCAGAATAATACAGTTTAAGACGCTGACCATTAACTTTAAAATAACCCTTGTTAGGGTGTGAAAGCAACACAGTACCATATAGAAAAACTTCTTTCACCATAAAAGGAAAGGACCAACGTGATTTCAATTTTTTGGGAAATAAGCGCAAGCGAGAATAATAAAGTAAGACTCGGTTGCCCGGTTTAAACGTTTTTGGGTGCCTTTAATTTTTATCGTGAAAGTGCTTCGTTCGCTCTTTATAAATCTTGTTATTTTCATAAGCATTGGAGCGCCACTCGTCGAGTTCATTTAGTTGGAATTTGCGATGTTCGACGACAGAGTGGGGTTGAATATTTTAATATGTTAAGGTCTAAAAAGCACGGTGTTCTAGTTCTACCGGTAAGTGACACGATTCTCCATAGACTAATCGATACGGAGTACAAATGATGGCGGTTTTGTAAGCCGTACGATAAGCCCAAATAGCGTCGTCGAGTTTTAAAGATGAATCTTTTTTAGAAGAAGAAATGATTTTTACCAATATACGCTTGATTTCTCGGTTAACACCTTCGACTTGGCCATTAGTTTGGGGGTGGTATGCGGTGGAAAGCTTATGCGTAACGCCATATTTTAATAAAAATATTGAAAGTTGGGCATTACAAAAATGCACACCCCTATCACTAACGATCGCCCTAGGCGTGCCAAATCGAGAATATTATTTTTTAAGAAAAGAAATAACAACACGAGAATCATTCGTAGGAAGAGATTGGGCTTCCACACAATCGGGAAACATAATCAATAGCAACTAGAGTGTATTTATTACCGCAACTTGAAGGAAGGGGGCCTACAAAATCTATTCACCAAAGATCAAAAACTTCGCATTCAAGAAAATAGTTTTGCGTCATTTCATTTTTATTAGAAATATTTCTGGTCCGTTGGCAACTATAGCACCGTCTCATAAAAGATTGAGCATCTTTGAAAAGGCTAGGCCAATAAAAACCTGCACTAAGAAATTTGTGAGTGGTCTGATTGGCTTGATAATGGCCACCGGTCAGTCCTTCATGTAAATGTTTCAAAATATTTTGTCCTTCTTCAAACGAAACACATCTTCATACGACTTGGTCCGCACATACTCTAAAGAGAAACGGGTCCTCCCAAAAGTAATTTTTCAAATCAGAAAAGAATTTCTTCTTTTGCAGAAAAGAGAAATCATTTGGGAGGACACGTGCCACTAAATAATTGGCAATATTGGCAAACCAAGGCATAGAAGATGAAGAATTGACTTTTAAAATTTTTTCATCCGGAAAAGAGTCGTTAAAATATTTTTCATTTAATTTTTCAATAAATTTATTTTCTATACGAGATAAATGATCGGCCGCAAAATTTTCGGCTCCTTTCTTATCCCGGATTTCCAAGTCGAACTCTTGAAGTATTAGAATCCAACGAATTAAGTGTGGCTTGGAATCCGGTTTAGAAAGTAAATATTTAAGAGCCGAATGATCGGTAAAAACAATAACTTTCGAGAGTGTGATATAAGGACAAAACTTATCAAACAGATAAATTACGGCTAAAAGCTCCTTTTCCATTGTGGTGTAATTTTCTTGTGCCAAAGTGAGTGTCTTACTTGCGTAATAGATTTGATGAAAGTTTTTAGAAATACGTTTGCCTAAAATAGCACCAACGGAAAAACTACTCGCATCACACATAATCTCAAATGGAATGTTCCAAACCGGAGCAATCATGATCGGCGCGTTAATAAGTTTTTCCTTAATTAAGTTAAAAGCGTTTAGACAATCGTCGTCAAATAAAAATGGTATATCTTTTTCAAGGAGATGAGTGTGAGGTTTAGTGATATTTGAAAAATCTTTTATAAAGCAGCGATAAAAACCAGCATGTCGTAAGAAACTTCTAATAGCTTTTACGTTAGTCGGCGGAGGAAGTTGTTCGATTACTTCTATTTTTGCTCTATCTACCTCGATACCCTTAGAAGAAATCTTATGACCCAAAACTAAACCTTCACACACCATGAAATGAAACTTTTCCCAATTTAAAACAAGATTTGTTTCTTCACATCTTTTTAAAACTTTTTCTAAATTTTTCAAACATAAATCAAAAGAATCTCCAAAAACCAAAAAGTCGTCCATGAATACTTCCATAATGTCTTCTACGTACTTATAAAATATAGCCAACATACATCTTTGAAATGTAGTCGGTGCATTACATAAACCAAATGGAATTCTTCAATAGGCGAAGGTGCCAAAGGGACAAGTAAACGTTGTTTTCTCTTGGTCCTCGGGTGCTATGGGAATTTGGAAATATCCTGAGAGACCATCAAGAAAACAATTCGAGCTATGACCGGATAAGCGCTCTAATATTTGATCGATAAACGGTAAAAAGAAGTGATCTTTGTGATTGGCATCCTTTAATTTATGATAATCTATGCACATCCGCCATCTGGTTACCATTCGTGATGAAATTAAATCATTTTTTTCATATTTTTCTACGGTTATACCCCCTTTCTTAGGAACTACTTGAACTGAGCTCACCCATTTGCTATCCGAAATTGGATAGATAATCCCCGTATCTAATAATTTAATAACCTCGCGTTTTACTACTTCTTTCATATTTGGGTTAAATCGGCATTGAGGTTGAATGACATTGTGGGAGTTATCTTCTAAAAATATTTTATGTGTACAAAAAGATGGGCTTATGCCTTTTATATCTGAAATTTGCCAACCTATAGCCCGACGGTGCTTTTTTAATACGATTAATAAATTTTCATTTTCGGATTCCGTTAAAAAAGCCGAGACTAAAACTGGTAAATTAGAATTATTTTCCAAAAATATATATTTGAGATGATCGAGTAATTGCTTAAGCTCCAAAGTGGGTGGCTCCTCGTAAGAAGATTTTAAAATTTTATCTTTTTCTAAAATAATTTCTTCAAAAGATTTGGATTTGGGCTCACTTTATGAAATATTGTTGATGGCCATAATTGTATTAGGTGTAAAATTATGCGAGAGTTCCGAAAAAGATGAAAAACTTTTTTCAGAATAATTTTCAATACGAAAATTTTGCTCATCTTTAGAAACGTCCAAGAAAAAATAAGAGTAGTCATTGGATGAAGTATTTTTCATAGCAGGGGTGATGGAAAATGAAACTTAATCATCACCTACTCGTAGAAAAAGTTTTCCGTTATTTACATCAATTACCGCACGAGAGGTGGCAAGAAAAGGGCGACCAAGGATTAAGGGGACCTCGACGTCCTCTTTGATATCCAAAATGACAAAGTCTACCGGAAAGATAAACTTGTCAACCTTTACGAGCACGTCCTCAACTATTCCTAACGGATACTTTATGGACCTATCCACAAGTTGAATACTCATCCTAGTCGGGCTTACAATGCCCCATCCTAGCTTCTTAAAAAGAGAAAAAGGCATCAAGTTGATGCTCGCTCCTAAATTGGCAAACACACGTTTCACAAATAAATCACGAAAAACGCATGGAATAGAAAAACTACCCGGATCATTTATTTTTTTAGGTAAATTATTTGTTAAAATCACTCAGCACTCGTCGTTTAATGTAACATGAGACAGACTTTCCAATTTCTTATTGTTAGTTAGAAGATCCTTAAAATACTTAACGTATTCGGTCATTTGTGAAATCGCTTCGTTGAAAGGTAAATTTATATGAATTTGTATGAAAATTTCCAAAAACTCATGATGTTGAGCATCTAACTTTTCTTTATTTAATTTAGATGGATATGACGGAGCGGGAGAATTTTTAGAAACAGGAGGCGAAATAATAACTTCATTTGAAATTGGTGGTTCATTTAAAATAAGAGAAATATTCGCCTCGGCCTCTTCGCTAACGGATGGACCAGATAATTCTTTCCCACTCCGAAGAGTTATAGCTTTCGCTTGCTCTCTCGGATTGGGCTCGGTATTAGCGGGAAGAGTCCCAGGCGGTCGCTTGGATAAGATTTTGGCGAGCTTCCCGATTTGATTTTCAAGATTTTTAACCGTTCCCGTTAAGTTCGGAATCGTTGCTTCATTCGCATTAATATATTTTGAAAACATTTCCTCCAAAGAGGGAGGTTTTTGAATATTGTGCGCTGGAGGTAGTGATGGTGGTTGTGTAAAATCAGTGGGTGGTCGCATCGCATGCGCAAGATTACTCCAAGAAAAATTTTGATGGTTATGCCATCCTGGATTATAATTGTTCAATAAATTAAATGGCGCAGAAGGAGCAAAAAATTTATTAAAAGAAGGCTTAGAAAAATTTCCTAAATAATTGACTTGCTCGGTTGCGGAATTTTCATTTGTCCATACATGAGGGGCAGCGGGAGTAGACATTTCTGTCATCTTCTTGCTTAGCATCTCCACTTGTAAAGCTAACTGGGAGACCGTATCAACCTCGTACATACCTACAGGTTTGTTTGGGCGGGACCTTGGCACGTTCCACTGATAAGTGTTCATTGTCATGTCCTCGAAAAGCTCAAGAGCAGCTTCCAGAGTTTTATTGTTTAAAGTACCACCGAAAGCGGCATCTATAATTTGCTTAATTTTTTGATTTAGCCCATTATAAAATGTCTGCACTTGCAACCATACAGGTAGAGCATGATGAGGGCATCTTCTTAGTAATTCTGTAAACCTTTACCACATATCATAAAGTGTTTCCGAATAATTTTGACTAAAAGAAGAAATATCATTTCTTAATTCCGCAGTTTTGGCGGGTGGAAAATATTTAGAACAGAACTTTTCCATTAATTGAGCCCAAGTGGTGTTGGAACCTCTAGGAAGAGACCTCAACTACTATTTAGCTTTAGTACTTAAGGAAAATGGAAAAATTCTAAGCCTAATAGCATCATCATTAATGCCGTTAATCTAAAAAGTATCGCAAATTTCAATAAAATTCGCAATATGCAAGTTCGGATCTTCATCTTGTAATACGTCAAACTGTACATATTGCTGCACCATTAGGATGATGCTAGGTTTAAGTTAAAAATTATTGTTCGCTATAGTAGGACGAACAATACTTTACTCTGTACCCTCCAGGTTAGGTCGAGCATAATAGGACATGGTCCGTTGCTGGACAACCTCTAGATTGGGCTCACCCATAGTTTAGGAAAGAGAAGAAGAAGGATAAGAAGGAGAAGAAAGAAAAGTAGAGGGAATAGAATAGGGTGACGAAGGTGGAGACGAAGGAAAAGAAGTGTCACCTACAGATTCCTCTTCCAAACCTTGAGAATTCAGGTCACGGAGGCGTAAGCATTGTAGAATGGTTCGCTCAATTTACGGATCCAAATCAATTAGGTTTTACGTATTCCCTCGGGTTATGCACTAGAAAAATAAAATAAAAAGAGAATGGAAGAAAGGAAAAGACAAGAAAGAAGTAAAAACTTGAAAAAGATAACGAAAAAAAAATATTTTGAAAACATTTTTTTAATACGGATTGACTCCCGAACTTCCCGCGGAAATACCTGGTGAAGGGTTCTCACGGTACTCGACAAAATAGTGGTATATCAAATCCACCTTGCCATTTTTGAGATAATTTAGGTTGGGTAGAAGAAGCGATGATGTGGGTTGATTATAATATATAAAAATAATAATTTATTTTTTTTTTAATTTTTTTTTTGCAGGAGTAATAGAGAAAACACTTTCGTAATATTGACGAAAAACGTCCCCGGCAACGGCGCCAAAACTTGATGATTATTTTTTTTTCTAACAACCCAAAAGGAAAGCGCACCTATCGAATCGTAGTATATAAATATGTCGTATTAAACCGGGGCTGTCAATTACTACTACTCATGTCGTTACTATTATCCTACCGAACAAAAGTTTGTTTTGAGTTATAAAAGTAAAATTTGTAAGTGAAAAGAAATAACGAAAGGAAAATTCATGATTTAAAAACCTTAGCACTTGATTAGGTGTTCTTGAGAATCTGATTATAAAAGATGCGTTCTAATTCTTGAGAATCCGTTTCGATTGGAGGATTGAAAAATACAATAGCAACTCGCTAGAGACAACTACCGCCTAATTTTAAAAACCTTTCAAACATAATCTCTTAAAAATTGAAAGTAATTTAAAATTGCATGAACGATAAATACCAAATCCAAAAGATTCGATATCCTTAATTCTCAAGAAGAATATCAAAATCTCTTTATTTCCGAGCGATCCATGACATTCACGAGCCTCTCGGCAAACTAGAATACCAATTGGATAGCGAAATTTATATACTAGCAATATAAACCCGTCGCCAAATTTTAATCAATAATAAATCGCATTGAGAAATTAGAAAATTAGAGACGAAAGATTATAATTAAATCTTCATCACAATACTAACCAATCAAGTACTATGAAAGGATTTAGTTATTCATGATAAAGAAAACAACAATAATGAGATAAAAAGTTTGCATTTTCATTAGAAGGGAAATAACAAAAGTACACAACACGATGAAAGTTAAAGCATAAGAAACAACATAAAAAGAACTCTTATACAAGGTAGAACTCTCTCTCTCTCTTTTGAACATGCTCTCTTCTCTAACTTTAACTTTTTTTTCTCTAAAGCCTTGGCCTCATGCTCATTTTATAACAACCATGGAAGGATCTAGATAAAGAAGAAAATGAAAGGACATAGGGTTTAATTGGTGAGAATAAATGTGGGGAAATGAAAAGGTAGAGGGAGTTGAAAAGGTGAATGCTTGAGGGAGATTAACATGGAGGTAGCCGACCACATGTAAAGGAATTAAATGGTGGAGGTAACCGATTTAATTGAATGGAAGTTTTAGAATTAGGAGAGGAATATGAAAGGGTTGCTATGAGTTGAAAGGTTTTGTCGGCCATTTGAATTGGGGTTTTAATTGGTTGGAGTTAATGTAATTAATTAAGAAATGAAGGAGGAACTTAAGGTGGGCAGTTTTGATTTAATGGAGGGGAAGATGTGGCGGGCTGCATGGTGACTGAAGAATTAAGGAGGTTATGAATGGCCGGTTTCAACAATATCAAAGTTGAGGTGGTGATTTGCTGAAATTAAATGGAGGTGACGGTTTGGTTTAGATAGGCTTGATAATTAAACTTTGAAATTTAATTAGAAGAGAGAGGAGATAAAAAGGGCCGGAATGGTGATGAAATGCTGGCCTGCCATTATTAAATGGAATTTACTATTAATAGTGGTGGAGAAAATAAAATATTGTTGGGGGGAGAAAGGGAGAGAGAAAAAACTAAAAATAGAGAAGAGGAAGGAATGTGGTCGGCCACATGTAAATGAAGATAAAAAAAATGTGTGGCAACATGACATGAAGTATTTATGGGAGTGGAATATATAAAAATAAAATAAGAAGATGCTACATGTATTAATTTTTTAAAGAGGCTTGCATGGGAAAGGTAGCTACATGTATTTATAGTTATAACTATTCATACATGGTCATGCATGAATAATCAATTACTATGCATACATATATTTCATGTAATGATAATAATAAGAAAGGATAATTCATGTATGGGGAGGAGAGAGAAAAGGTGGTGGGAAAGCAACAAGCAAGCAAAACTTATTTTCATGGGAAATATTTCTCGTACAAAAATTGACAGCGGGCGTTTTACGTCGAATCGTGTTGAATTCCCCCTAGGCCTGTCACAAAACAAAATAAAACCATATTAGTATAAATAATTATGAAATATTAATAATTAGATAATTTTATTAAAATTAAAAGTAAATACATATAATTTATTATATAAATAAAATAATAATGATGAACATATTTTAGTCAAAATATGCATCATCAAACCCGACCCTTAATTTTTCATGGAAACGGTGATTTTCCATCACCTGATCTGCTCAACTAAGCCCGATCCTTATCCCTAAAGAATGCTATAATCTACCCATAGAGAGAAAGGTGGGGTGGACCTTGTTTCGGGCTATAGGCATGCCGATCGACGGAAAGCCATTGGAAGTGGAGGTGATGCCGACGCTCTGCAATAACACAATGAAGTCAATTGTCTCCTTCGGGCAAGGTGTGGAAACAAAGGCTTTGAGTCCTGTGAAGCTTTTAAATCAATAAAATAGTGGAGGGGAGTGGTCTAGCTAGTGGTGGCCATTAATGGCCCATTATGGTGAATCTCGACCATGGTGGTGGGGGATTAACATGGCTTAATCCAGTCAAGTAACGGATGGAAATTCCTCATATTCCTTAGAAGAGATGAATCCAGCCATAAAAGAGGAGGGGAAAGAGGCCAATGCATTAAGTGCCATTAATGGCCATGCAAGCCAACTTTCGGCCATGGCCGTGAGCTATCTCTCTCCTCCATTAACACGCAATTTCGGGTTTAAAATCATCTTAATAAAGAACTGCTTAATATTTTATTAAATAAGTCTTAATAAAATAAATGGCCAATTAACTCATCCTGACCCAATTCCCGAAACAGTCTGGTTCAGCTGAACTAGCAACCAGACCAAAATTGCCAGGAATTATCTAAGTAAAATTGTGTTGAGTGAACTCGACGCCCTCGATGCCATTCAGCCTATGGCATATAGTGCACTCGACGCTATTCAGCCTATGGCGTTGAGTGAGATCAAATCACTCAACGTCATAATTCGGTAGAAATACTCTAAGAAAAATGGCGTTGAGTGCACTCGACGCACTCAACGCCATCCAGCCTATGGTATTGAGTGCACTTGACGCCATCCAGCCAATTGCATTGAGTTCACTCAATGCACTCAACGCCTGCCCCAAAATTCTCCCCAATTATGTTGGCGTTGAGTGCAATCGACGCACTCAACGCCAATCAGCATATGGCGTTTGAGTGCACTCGACAGACTCAACGCCCGACCCCGAAGTTCTTCCTAAGTAAGATGGCGTTAAGTGCACTCGATGCACTCAACGCCATTCAGCCCATGGCGTTAAGTGCACTCGACGCTCTCAACGCCCGAGCCCAAAAGCCTATTTAAGTAGATATCGGATCGTTTCGCTGAGTCTTGTCGACTCACTCAACGCTCCCCAGACTTGAGTCAACTTTGCCTCTTTTTAGTTGACCGCAAAGGGTCCTTAACGACATATTTGCCTCCCATAAGGTTAGAGATGCCATGATGGAATCATAGAACCAGGTAAAAACCCTAAGGTCATTCCTAAGGTAGAAATTTGGATACTACTACTTCCAGACCAAAGTGATTTTTACCTTGGGCCTGGGTCACTTGGCCTCCTTGGGCTTTCTAGGGTTTTGTCATAACTTAGTCATGACAAAACCACTCCAAGAGGGTCTAGTTTTTTGAGGGATGTGACATAAATCCATGCTTCAATAATATCTGCAATAGTATGCAAATAAACATATGTATGTATGTAAAAAGAAAGAGACTAATGAGCTCAAACACGTGAATCATTAACACCGGTAAAAGTGGTACAGAGTTGATGGTGACATTGTCCAACAGAAACCATCAGACCAAACATCTCAAAACGGTACTACGATGGTGGCCACTGTTGGACCCCAGTTTGGATTTTGGATAGGTTCACTATTATGTTTGTTGACCCAACATTTATAGCCGAGGGTCATCTGTTTGTTCTAAGGTTAAGGTTAGTCTGATTAGGTTAGACTACTTTGATCTAGCCTTCAGAAGATTTGAGAGACCAAGACTTAGAAGAAATACAGTTTTAAAGAGTTCAGATAATAAGTTCAAAGTTCTTCGAACTCAGCCTTATGATCGTCGATCTCCGATCGACAAACTCAGAGTTTTAACTCTGAGCTGAGCTCGACGAAATTTGAGCTCAGGTCGACGATCCTTCTTTTTCTACTCAGATTATCTGGTCGACAAAAGTATATCTCAGCTCGACGAACTTGGATCCCAGTATTGATAGTTATTTTAATGAACGATTATTTATGAGCTCAGCTCGACTAAGAAGATTTCTCAGCTCCACGAACTTGGAGTTCAGGTCGACAAAATCTGTCTTGAGTTTGACTAATTCCTTTTTAAAATCAGTTTATCATATTTTCTATTAGCATGACTTCAAAAAATATTATTCTAAGGCAGTAATTATCTGATAATTAATGCTCATATTTTCAAGAATATAGCCGTTTAAAGGTAGCATTAATTATGGCTTTCCCAGAGTTAATTACTTGGCTTATTTACTAGGACAGTTGATGAAATATATTAAAGACAAATTGCAGTCGTTCTACTCCCAGGATTTCAGCAGTAAATCAAGGATATTATTAAAAATTCAAAGGCTTAAATCTACTCAGAATATAAGAGACTTTTTTCTCTTCAGAAAAAAGACTCAACTTCTGATACACGATACAGAGAAGAGACTTTTGTTTGTGTGCATACAGGAAATTGAAGAAGAACAGCTTACACAGATCTTTAGTCTTCTTCAGTTTCTACTTCAGATATTTTCAAGAGATAATAATCAATATCTTTCTAAGAGATCCTGAAGATCAACAATTCAAGTTGAAGGCCTACACCCTGTGCAAAGCTTCCAGCTTCCTGAAGAAATCTTCATCTAAGGGGGAGCTTTGACTTCACAGCAATCCACTAGTCTTCTTAGTGCTATTTAGAAGGAGATGACAACATAATTTTTCTTTACCTCACTATATAAAGGGTTTTTATAACTCCCTTCAAAAGTTACTTTTGGATGTCAAGTCTCCTTATCAAAAGACTTGCATTGGTTTTCTGGCACCTGATCAAAAGCTCAAAGGGTTGTGAGATCTCCCTTAAATTAGATCTTGTGGTGATAGGGCACCTAAGCAAAAACCTATGGTGGCAGGGCACCTGACCAAAAACATGTTAGTGGACTCCTACCAGGGTGGTAGAAGAGTGGATGTACCCAATTTTGGGGAACCACTATAATTTCTTTGTGTTGTCTGGTTGTTCTATTTCATATTTTGTTGTGCTGTGATATATTTGTTTTTTACTTCTCTTCATATACATTAATATCACTTATTTTAATTACGCAATAAAAACTATTCAAAGTTTTTAAAACATTATATTCACCCCCCTCTAGAGTTAAGACAGATCTATCCCATCACTTTCAGCCACATTGTCCAACACAACCCGACAGTCCAAAAGAAGAGAAAAAATGAATAAGCCATAATGATTCACTAACCGACTCTAGGGTGGTTGTCCTTTATCCACTGTCACCCAAAGTCTACCATGAGACACTTAAAAATATCGATAAAATCCAACTCTAAGCATCGAAATTCCTCAACGATAAAGCGGAAGAAAGTGTCCCAAAATTTCACTAAGGCATACTCGACGAACAGGAAGGTCACTCGTGAACACTCGCCTCTTTCCCTTGATACTTGACGGATTTGTCGAGAAAACTCGACGGATATTTCCAGAATACTCGACGAATACACTAGATACTCGATGAATTGGACATGTCCTCTTATGAACACGCGATGCATTCCCTGGATACTCCACGGATTCATCGAGAATACTTGAAGAATACACTGGATACTCGACGAATTGGACTTGGCCTCTTATGAACACTCGACGCATTCCCTGGATACTCGATGGATTCGTCGAGAATATTTGACAAATACACTAGATACTCGACTAATTGGACTTGGCCTCTCATGAACACTCGACACTTTCCCTGGATACTTGACGGATTCATCTAGAATACTCGATGAATATACTGGATACTTGACGAATACACTGGATACTCAACGAATTTGACATGGACTCTCATGAACAGTCAGCTTATTCCCTGGAGACTTGACGGATTCGTCGATAATACTCGACTAACACACTATATATTGGACGAATTGGACTCTAACTCACAGGATCACTCGACGGTTCCACTCGACGAATTCATCGAAAATACTCGAAATATTTTACCCGACGAATTATACTCGACGAATTATATTCGACGAAACGAACTCAATGAGTTATACTTGACAAATTTAGAATTAACGGAATTTTTACCCTACTCAAAGGATTCAGACATGGCTGAACCCTACCTTGCTCCTATACTCAAGAATGAAAAAAAAGAGAGGAAACAAGAACAAAAGAACTAACAAGAGGGAATGAGAAATCATCACTTGACTCAAAATCTTCTGAAAGCCGGCCCCTCAAGCGCTCCGTTGCAAGGAGCGGCCGTAAGAACTCACCGTCTACAATTTCTGAAACTTATCGGGCAAAACAAGGGTTAAGTTCGCATACCTTAATAACAAAAATCAACGAAACATTAAAAACGCACCGTGCACGCGAAGATCTCGACAAGAGCCTTCCGAATCTATACTCCTTCGAGGATTTTGTGCACTGGATCTACGTTCTGTAGCGGCCGAAAGAATCCACAACGATGCGCCATCCTCTTCTTCCGCTCTTCGCGATAGCCGCCAGTTAGAGAATACTATGAATAACATTTTGTTTTAAAAGTACATATATTTACATATTATTATTAATATAATTTTCAAGAAAACTCAAATGACGAGAATCACTAAAATGACTCGGTTTTCAATGAAATTTGCACCAAAACTAAATGGTGGTTCTACGAATTCAACAACAAAGTAAAAATCAAAATCTGACAAACAAAACTTGCGTTAGAATTTCCCGAAGTAAAAAACTACAATAATCCTTATAAAATTTATCGAGATCCCAATTAAGCCCGGATCGCCACCAAACTTCACAAACACGCTTAAATTAACCACTTAAAACTCCCCAATTAAAAAACTCTAATTCCTATGAATAAAATTACGCTGTAACAACATCGCCCCTCTAACTACGCATCAACGTAACACCCTTACGTAAAAATAGGTGTTGAAGCCAAAACTTGATCTCAATAAAAGTTCGAAAATAGGGGCATAGCCAACACCTTCTTCCCCCAAAGCTCCGATCTCTGACTGGTTGTAAAGGATTAAGAACCGACCCAAAGACTCAGCAGGGAGGTCCCACTTCTCACCCAATAGATCTTTGAGAGCTTCCCCCCAAAGACAAAAGCTGGTCTTTTAGCACCTTAGAAAGCACTAGAAGATCTTAGAGAAATATGAAAGCTTGCCTTTTGAAGAGCCCTAGTCGGTCTATTTATAGCCTTTTCTAACATGAAATTACAAAATTACCCTTGGCTGGTCTTCTAACAGCCAAACTCCGCTGTTCTGAGGAGCTAAATGCAGGCTCTGGGGGCATACAGGTAATTTTACCTGAGGGCATATGAGTAATTTCACCTGAGTGCATCCAGGTAATTTCACCTTGGGCCCCACCTAGCGGGAACCTTCCTGCTGAGATATGAAGGTGCTTACGCCTTGCCGAGAACTCTTCTGCCTTCACCTGGCGGGAGCTAAATGGAAATAGTGTTGTTGAAGAATGCCACTGGATATGCCTGCTCCCCTCCCCGCGAGGCGCAAGCCTTCTCGCTCGCCTCTAGGCGGGAGTATGTCTCGACCGAAGCCGATCAGGCTTTGTAGGGCATCGAGCTCTGCTCGACGAACTTCTCACCTAAGCGTGATCGTTCTCGCCTGCCGCAATGCGAGAGCTCTCCTGTTCTGAACCGGCTCAATGAACACCGAGTCCATCTCGACAAGGCCTGAGCATCGACAAAAGATGAGCTCAATCCTGATTGGGTGAGAGCAGTTTTCTTTACTAGGGGCTAGCCCAAAGCTAGCCGGAATCCATCAATGAGTGTTTCTTGGGTCCGCTCAGTAAATATGGGGTTGTACATAATCCCCTCTATTTTTGAGCTAGCCCTGCGCTTGAAAAGGCAGTCCAACCTTTTATATTCGCTAAGCATGTGCTATCCTGAAAAAAGAGAATCTTTTGGTGAGCCATCCCACGACTATATTTATATATGTAAACCGACCGATAGTAAAAATTTCATTCCTGTCCCTGCTATCTATCTATTAAAACCTCGCACAATCTCACCATGTGCCCTGAATGTGTCGAGAAGCCACTCTCGTAAGGCTTGCAGGCCCGCATTGATCCGGTACAGGAGGGAGCTCGTGCCAACAGTTCCTTGGTGGCCCCCTGGCTTGCGAGAAAGGATCCAACTGCTGAACACCCACAGCTAAAGAAGAAGAAAAATAAGAGGGCGAAATTGGTCAAGCGAGACCTCTTTAACGAGAACCGGGGCTTGCCGACTCCATCACCAAGACACGCGGATAATCCTTCACCCCCACAGAAGGTGTGTTTCCTCGATTTGCCTGTTAGCGAGAACTGTGAATTGACATGGAAGAAAGACCGACGATTGACATGCAGTAGTTCTCGCTGGAGGGGGCTCAAGATGGCGGTGTCGGTTCCCTGCTATCACCACCAGAAATCGAAGTCTCTCCTCCCTAGGGATTCACTCCAGTCACGTAGGCAACCCCTCCGACTGATCCTCTGAGAACTCCAATTACTGTTGTACCTCTGCTTCATCCAATTTTATCATTCCAACCAGTGTTCCAAACTGCTGAATTGACTTCCTACAGCACCAGCTCCTGCCAGCCCGGGTCTCGCCACTAGGGGAACGAAATCGTACTCGCTAATCTCGGCACCCAAGCATGTGATTATGCCCAACTAGTGGGATGGGTGACCACTGAGACCCCCGCACCTATGCAGGAGGCCCTCCACCACGCGAGGGAAGATGACTCTGCCCCTGCTCATGGCCAGGACAGGATCTACATGCACAAGATAATCCACCCGTGGAGGGGAAAGTCAATCCATCTCCTCTTTCGGAAGGAAACTAGGGGGAGAAGGGCCTTCCCGCCCCCACCATTCATTGGCTCTCTCCATTTCAAAGGTATGCGAGAAACATTGCTTCCTTTACTTTACCCTTGTCGTGACTGGAACTCTTTATCTCACAAGGGGATGTGGACCCTCGGGTGGAAGACGATGAGGAAGAAGATGAAGACGGAGGAGAAGATGAAGAGGAAGCGGAAGACGTCGCGTGTATCAGCTGCAGATTTGAGGTCGGGCTACTATAAACTGGTAATTGGGGAGGAGGACATTCCGAAGACTGCCTTCAGTAGCTGATATAGGTTATTCGAGTTTACCATGATGCCCTTAGGGCTAACGAAAGCACCATCGACGTTCATGAGCCTCATGAACCGGGTGTTTGAGGCTTACCTGGATGTGTTCGTCATCGTATTCATTGACGACATCTTCATCTACTGGAATACAGAGGAGGAGAACATACGACATCTGACACTAACTCTAGAGAGACTACAGGAGCACCATCTTTATTCAAAGTTCAACAAATGCCAGTTCTTGTTGGTGGAGGTGGCCTTCATAGGCCATATTATCAGTGGAGCTGGGTTGGCAGTGGACCCGACCAAGATTCATGCAGTTCGGGATTGGCCGCAGCTGAAGGCGGGCACAGATGTACATAGTTTTCTAGGACTTGCCGGTTATTACCGGAAGTTCGTGGAAGATTCTCTCAAATTGCCCTCCCACTCACATCTCTGACGAGGAAGGACATGCCCTTTGTCTTGACCCCACAGTACGAGACGGCTTTCCGGGAGCTAAAGGATCGACCTATCTCGGCTCCTATACTTTCCCTTCCTTCGGGGATAGAATGATTCCAAGTCTACATCGATGCTTCCTACCAGGGCATGGGAGCAGTGTTGATGCAGAAGGGCCACGTGATTACTTATGCTTCTCGATAGCTGAAGAAGCATGAGCAGAACTACCTTGTTCATGAACTAGAGATGAGAGCGGTCTTGTTTGCTCTGAAAGTCTTGCGACACTATCTGTACAGTGTCCATTGCGATATTTACTATGATCAAAAAAATCAGAAGTGTGTGGACACGCAGAAAGAGCTGAACATTAGACAAAGGAGATAGGTAGAATTTCTTGCAAATTACCAGTACGAGATGCATTACCACCCAGGGAAGGCGAACGTGGTAGCCGATACGCTGAGTCAGAGAGCCACCATCTCCGGAGCGGAGCCTCCGATTATGTCCATGGATCTGTGCAGAGAATAGAGAATATGCACATCAAGCTAATGTCCTCTGATGACATCGAGCTTTATGAGGAGTATTTAGCCGCGATGAAGACTCCAGATGATATTCGAGACCGTGTTTGAGATGGGCAGAGGAAGGATCAAGTTGGAGCCGATATTCTGGGCCTTGGAGGCAGGTACTGATGGGGATTACACATTGAGGGATGATATGGTATGCTTCAGAGGATGTGTTTATATACCAGAGGGAGGCCAGGTCCGGGAGGATATCATGACGGAGGCCCATTGCAGCCGATATTCGGTACACCCGGGAGTTACGAAGATTAGTGCGGATCTGAAGAAGACCATATTCTGTCTAGGAATGAAGAAGGATATCACCTACTTTATGACCCACTATGAGGCATGCAAGCTGGTGAAGGTGGAGTGCTGAAACCCCGCAGGACTGTTGCAACCACTCCTAGTGCCGGAGTGGAAGTTCGAGGACATCGCAATGGACTTCATACATGGGCTTCCCCGATATCGGATTGGGAATGATTCGATCTGGGTGATCGTCGACTGGCTGGCGAAGGTAGCCAGATTTATCCCGATCAGTAAGGATGACTCGGTTGGGGTGCTGGTTCAGAAATTTGTGGAGTAGTTAGTTCATTTTAATGGCATACCCAGGACGATCGTATCAAATTGGAATGGATGGTTTACATCCAGGGAGTGGCGATCAGTGCAGACTTACTTGGTCACTCAGCTGACTTTCTGTACAACTTTTCTTCCCCCGATTGACGGGCAGACGGAACGCACCAATCGAACCTCAAGAGATATACTATGACTATGCATTCTGGATTGCGGAGAGCCTTGAGAGAAGTTATTACCACTCACCGAGTTCTCATATAATAAGAGATACCAGTCCAGCATAAGGATGGCTCCTTATTAGGCCCTATACGGAAGAAGGTGCAGGACTCCGCTGTCATGGATATAGGATGAGGATCCAGAGGTTTTGGGCTCGGAGTTTGTTGAGGACACCGAGGCTCAAGTGAGGCTGATACGGGACAGGATGTTAGAGGATTAGAGCAGACAAGCTAAGTATTACGACTCTAGGCATCGTCAGGTGGAGTTTCAGGTGGGGGACCGAGTATTCTTGAAGATCCGACCAATGCATGGAGTTTTACGGGTGTGTGGTCGGAAGAAGAACTCAGCCCAAGATATATGGGGCCTTACAGGATCCTGGAGCGGATTGGTCCCTTAGCATACAGGCTGGAGATGCCACTAGAACTGGTAAGTCTGCACGATGTATTCCATATATCTTCTCTTAGGAGGGCTCTACTATGCCCGGAGCAGTAGATTACAGCCATGGATGGGCTGGTTGCATTTGATCGGTCAGTACACCTAGAGCCAGTCTGGGTTGATGACAAGGGAATACGAGTCTTGCGCAACAAGAAGGTTCGACTGGTCAAGGTCCTGTGGAGGAATCAGGGGCGATAGGAATACACATGGGATCCATGGGACTTTAAGCAACAAAGGTACCCGGAGCTTTTCGGTCAGGTATACATCACAACCTCTCGGGATATTACAATTTATTTTTCATATTTGAAAGCCCATAGGCCTAATTAAAATTTTAAGGACGAAATTTTTTGTTTATATATTGGGATTTATAACATCGCTCAGATAACTAGACCCCCTAGGAGTGGTTTTGTCATGACTAGGTCTTGACAAAACCCTAGAATCCCAAGAAGACCAAGTGGACTTAGGAATAAAGGTTATTAGGATGAATAGTCTACAAATAGTAGATTCCTAAACCCCAGTTTAGGATGATCATGAGACTCCAAAGCCCCACCCTAACCTCGCCAATCTATTGAAAGGAACTAAGGATCCCATTGGAGTCAATCCAGGATGGCTAAGTAGACCTAGAATCACCTTGGGCCTAAATAGGACAAAGTACCCTAACTATGGGCAAAGTGCTCTAATGAGCCCAAACTACCCAACCAAGGTCTTCCTTGACCTTATTGGGGTCAATGTGTCACTAAAGACCCATTGGAGTCAACCATAGAGCTTGAGTTGACCCAAGTCAACTCAAACCCAAAGTGGTAAAAGTTCCCTTAATAAGGGTCAAGTGACCTTCAAGGTGCCAAGTCAACCCTACCCATCCCTACCTAGACCCTAGGGGAGGCCAATAGGTCACCAAGGACCCATTGATGGTGACACCAAAGGTTAATTTCACCAAAGTAAACCCAAGGTTAGGTCAAGTCAAACTTAGCTCAAAAGGAGCTAAGTCAAGCTCAAGCCCCTAGCCACTTGGGCTAACCACTTCCTAATCATTTTAAAATAGCCTAGTGGCTTGCATTTAGGCTAGGGCCATGAACAAAATAAGCAATGAAGGGTGTTGCGCTGGCGGTAAGATTACCATTCACGGCCAAGTAATAAAAGGGATGAGTTGCTTCCCCAAGTATCGATCTCACGCGGAGTGCAAGTAGGGAGCATTGATTTTGCTTTCAGAGAAATGAATGAAAGTGATAAGTAAAAACGAGGTGTTTGAATTTGGGTTTCCAAAACTAAGCAGCATTAATCTAGTGCAAGTCGCCGTCACCGTGTTTCTAGTGTGAATTACTCAAAAGAGTAATAGCGGAGATGAACAAACTATCGAGTGTCATAAACACCTCTTCGCAATGCGTGCTTGTAGCAGTTGCTAGAACGGCTTAAACACAACTTTCTCTATCAAAGATAAAGCTCATCAACACACATCATGATCAAGAAATCACCAAACAAAACCGAAGCAAGACGTTGAGCAAAACATGGTTATAAAACCTAATGAATACTAGCACAAGTTCAAGTTAAAGCAAATCCAAGAAAAGAGGGGGAGAAACACTATCAAGCATTCGAAGGCTCTCCAAGATTCACGGTCGGAAGCGAGGGTTTTCGGGCCTCATCCTAGCTTGGTCTTTGGAAGGTATCTGGGATCCCGAAGGTCTGTCACTTCCTTCTTCACACCCGTCTTCTACGTGTTGTGGTCGCTAATTCGGATCAGAGCGAAATGCTTCCCAAGTTCTGCCACTAAGAAATCAATCAGTAGCTTGGAGGTCGGTAATGGCGATGGCGGTCGGAGACAAAACTTTAACATGCTCTTTGGAGGAGAATGGGTGGCCGGATCAACCTTCCAAGGAGGAGATGGAAAATGACGGCTGGAGGGACGAGTTCCTACTCAAAGGGGCGGAAATGGCGGGGGAAAACAGAGATATCCTTGTCTAGAAGAAATCTGCGGCTTAAATAGTAAAAGTAAAAAAAAAATGGTGACGCACAGTGTGGCGCACGACCTTGCATGAACTGTGCGAAATTAATATCGAGAAAACACCAGAGTAAGAATAAGCTTTGACGCGTGCGTTTTACTGAAGCACGGGCGATTCTGCCCGTGCGCAAAGGAAATTGCACGGGCAACGACAGAAAGCACAAAATGAAGAAAACAAGGTTGAATACTGAGTTTAACTCACACACGGGCGCTTCCGCCCGTGCGTGAAGTAAAACACACGATTAACCACAGAATGGCCTAAAAATGAAAGCTATCGAAAAACCGTGTGTTTCCTTCGTGCATAGTCCCGAAGAAACCATGTGTGAAGGAATCGTACGGGCCGGTCAACCCTTCCAGAATAACTTGCAGAAAATGCGCGACCATAAGTAACCGTGCGCTAAGAAAACGCACGACCGTGCATTTTCCACAAATCAGAATTCTGAAGTTGGGAAAACTGACCACCTGCACACAATAAAAACTCACAAAGGGGGACCCTCTAGCAATCAATAAAATGCATTAAAAACTACTGGAACAAGCCATTGGGAGCACCAAGTGCATACCCCTAGCAATCGAATGCGCAATTGCGCACCCACGGGCTAGAAAAGTGAACTAAATGCGAAACGAAGTAGGAATGAAATATCAATGAAAACAACCAAAAAGTGAAGTGCAAAGTCATGAAAACCAGCACAGATGAGTCTGTAAAACCCTATATACACAGGACTCATCACACCCACAGACTTACCTATTTGTGCGTCACGAGCAAAGAAGACCCTTGCAGACTAGAAAAAGAACTAACTAACACAGTAATTATTATCCGGAGAATAATGTGAAGTCGCACGCTCGCGGGCATAAAAATATAGTATAGAAAATTTCTAAGCATACAAAATAATTTATACTTTTCAGCCAGCGTAACAAAAATTTTATGACTACTCAAAAACAGAATCACAGTGAATCGTCCAGTAATGCATAGGGAGAAAATAGACTAACCGCTAAGGTGAGTATTACCAAAGATCGAGATTCGAGACAACCACCAAACGAATCTACCAATGTCGGTGGCCATATGCTTGCCCGTTCAAACTCTCTCCACGACACTAGTTAGACTTAAGCATTAGTCTGTAGGACTTAAGGTAGTAATGGGGCTTGGGTTAAGGCGAGGTAATCAAGGATAAAAAGAAGGCTATGCACAAAACCCAACTGAGCTAGCACAAAAAGAGTCTATCCGCTACCCACAAACATGCGGGTACACAACACCCTAAAACTTAATTTTTAAAATACGGGTGTGCGTACGCCTACTCCAAAAAATATATTAACTCAAATCAGATTTTCAGTTATACTTTTCCTTTCTCTTTTTCTTTCTTTTTCAAATTTTCTTTTTATAAATTTTCTTCTTAATTCTTCTTTTTTTTACACAATTCTAGCAATTAAATTCATGGGAGCGAAACCACATATTTCACAAAGAATAACACTGCATCAACACCCCCATCCTAAAATTAGAAAACAGAAAAGCTAGACTTTGGTTTGCGAATAGGGTCAGTTACAAGGCTTTGGTGAAACAACAATGGAGCTGAATCAAAGGAGGGGTAGGCACAACGGGGCTAGCAAGGATAAGATGTTAGAACTGGGTACAAAGCTCAACCTGGCGAAAAAGATGGCCTACATCATGCTCACGCTTAACTTACCATGCACCAATGCTTCGAGAGTAGCTTGGGGCAAGTTATTAGCCAATGAGAAAGACTATCCATCCTCCCGACTCGAGCAATACAAATCTAATGGCTGTCTACACACATCCCTAAGCTACCGTCGGATTCACACAGGATTCCACATTTTTTGAGTAGAATAAAATGAATTCACGCAATTAGAAAAATATAAAACTAAAATCATGCAGAAAAAATAATTCTACTCTAATTTCTGCACAAGACCGGAGAACTCGACTAGGAGCACAACAAGGTCAACATTTTACCCCATCTCACAATCCTATGCTAGCAAGGTAATTTTCCTAAATCTAATGAAAGAAACAAGTTTGACTCGCCGTACGCAAAAAGTTAAGTAAGCGCTCATGTGGGTGCAACCATGCGCAAAGCAATGAACTAAACAAATAAATTAAAAATAGCTATTAGTATGGAAATGAAGTGCACGTACAAAGGTAACATCGACAGGCTCTCCCCCTGACTTAAGCTAAGAAGCATAACAAAATATGCTAAAGTTAAGATCAAAATGAGATAATGGGAGAGGTTAACCAATGCTCAGAATATGAGCATACTAGAAGATTGGCTTTAAACTTGATCAATAAGCCCTCGGCCCAGACAAACTAACCTGCAAGAAGCACATCTCTCACCAAGCAAATAATAGGCATGCACACTCAAAAAGCTAAACAAACAAATTAAACGCAGCTAAATTGGGTTGTCTCCCAAAATTCCTTTTATTTACCGTCCTTAAGGGTGACCAAATAGCTGTATTAACAGTTTTATACAATGTTCATGTAGCAAAAGTTTAATATACAGAGAAAGAGAATTCAAAGTCACACACTGCATTAAGGAAATAAAACGCTAGCACCAACAAGACAAATGGAGATAGCCCCATGGATCCCTCGATCTTTAGCTAAATTGTGATTCGTGATAGATCCCCCCAGACAGGCGATATGAGGAAGAGGGGACAGATTTATGGCCCAAGGAAAACAAGTCTCCCCTGCCCCTACCCTCCTCCATCCCACGCCTACGGGCAAAACTCTGTGATTTGCGCAGAAGAAACACATTTCATTTTAATTCCACAGAAGAGGAGAGCCGGGACGGTAAGGTCACACCTTGCTCTTCAGCAACTAGATTAATGATGGATATTTTCTCCATGCTAACGCGTGTTTCCAATTGATGAGGTAAGTATACCTATCATTCAGAGTATAGAATCAAGTGTCGTATATCGACTCGGGGCTTGTCGAGTACTTGTACTCACAAGAAAGAGCTATTATCTTATCAGACAGAAAAGTTTTGTTTTTGATTCAAACGGACAAGGAAAAAGAAACGTTATACTAAGAATGAGAAATTCGATGATGGGGAGGCTAGCACCTGGTCTAGAATCCCCTTTGGATTAAGTAAACCTTCTTGAACAAATAAAGTAATACAAGTTCTTAAATTGCTCACTCGACCGTAGAGGTTCCTAAAGTACAAAAGCGTCTCTCTCGATCTCATGCATTTGAATAACCTTTGGTTGATCGATTAAGACCTCTCGGCTAGTCGAAACCCCTAAGGTTGCTTTAGGTTGTGAACCACTCTATTGGATTTGACTCCAATCCTGAGGATTTATGTTATACTTTATCGAGGAGTGCATGCAACTCCTTTTATCCTTGAGTGATCTCCTTATATCTATAACCTCTCGGTCATTTAGGATACGGATCTTAGATCGAAGATCATATCTTCGTAATATGAAATCGACAAAATAAAATTCAAGAATAAATCGTAAGTGAGAAAGATCAAGAACAAGACATTTTTGATAAAATAAAAATGTTTATTTTATTCCAAGAATCATCATGATCAAGTGCTAAATGAAATGTAGCTACTCATCATAATTAGGGAATTACAAAATAGGGTTGGGAGAGACATTTTTAAAATGAAAAGTAAACTTTAATTGAAACTTACATAATGTAAAATTAGATTAGGAAATGAAAAATACAGCAAAATAAAATAATAAACTACAAGACTCCAACTGCAAAAATTCTCCCCTGAGCATCTGAAGCTGTCTGTAATTTATATAAAAAATTTCTGGTTTGTCACACCCTAAGTAATGCCCATGACCTAGGGCATGTAAGGCTTGGAACCGTCGTCTTGAAGCCCCGGGAATGTTGGAGGAGGAAACCGCATAAATCTGTTAACTGGCGGGTCACGCCCGTGACCTAGGGCGTATGAGATCTAGTTCTGGAAAAAGGCGGGAATCTTAAAATGGCGAGAGTAAACTGCTCTTGATGGAGGCGTCACGCCCCTGGTCACGCCCGTGACTAGGGGTGTGTCTAGCTGCAACGGCTTCTAGCGGCAACGACACGAACGACTGAGTAATTGGTTGCAAAATTCCCCTGACATGCCCTGGGTCATGCCCGTGACCCAGGCGTGTCATTTTTATATGACGTGGCAAGTCCAACAGTCCTTCCACCGGATGTCACGCCCCGTGTAAGGGTGACACGGGCGTGTCATAGTATTACACGGGTGTGTCATAGTACGACAAGGGCGTGTTAGTGGCCGATCGATGTTCTTCGGCCGTAGGTCTACGATTTGAGTTGACATGCTTTGCTCATGTGTGTCACGCCCCTGGTCATGCCCATGGAGGGCATGTCACTGGGCGTGTCTAAGCAAAAAATACGAAAATCTCTATTTTGCTCCAAATAATTGATAGATCAGCACTTCAAGATTGAAAATAGTTTTATTAGAACAAATAATTATAAAATATAGAAACAAGTTAATTATAAACTTAATATTAAAAATTTAATATAAAATATATAACTATTAATTAGAAAACTGTAAATGAGATATAACAATAATTAGAGTTATCAAATACTCCAATACTTATCTGTTTGCTAGTCCCGAGCAAACAACTTCCTATAGGGAGTAGAAAATTTTAAATTCTAGAAAAGAAAATTGAACCTAAGGAGTAAAATGCGAAGTCTTATGCCTATGCTTGTAGCAACTTTGGTAGAAAAACTCACTCAACATACAAATTAGGTTTTTATTTTTCTTAAAATGTGTTTCCACTATTATTTTTTATTTAAAATGAAAATCGGGTAAATCTTAAAATTATATTTAGGGAGAGTGTAGCGTGTGTACTATGATTACATTGCACGAAAGAAGATCGAAATAACCTCCAAAGAAATACATCAATGTCGATGGCCATAGGTTTGCCCTTTCAAACACTCTCCACGGAACAAGTTTAACTTAAAAACATAAATCAATAGGACTTAATTAGGTTGAAATGTAGGCTTAGGTTTTTGGTGAAGGTGATCAAAGTTAAAAGAGATGGCTTGTCACACAAAAACCTAGAGAGAGCTTGAACACAAAACTTTGCTATGGCTTTAAGAACGTAACCAAATTTCTAATCATTTTGTATTTTTTTTATAATTTATTACAACTCATTCATCATGTTGAGAATTTTCTTCTACCTCTTCCTTCATTTTTTTTATTTTTTTCTTTTCTTTTATTTTTCTCTATTTTGAAGAGGAAAGAAGAATAAATAAACTTTTTCTTTTTTCTTTTTTTTAATAAGAAAAGAGCCACCAAAAATGAAAAGGCTCCGAATCACTCACAAACTGAGTTTGTATATCTATGGTCATGCTTGGTCTTAGGTGTGAAATTAGGTTGCTTTTTAGGCTTTAGTAAAATGCTTGGTTGAGCTAAAATAAAATGATAGGGCAATAGGCTAAAAATGGCTTAACAAAGATAAAATTTATGTACAGGTACAAAAGCTCAAATTGGCGAAAAAAAGTTCCGAAATCATATTTATGCTAATGAATCAAACTTATGCAAAGTCTTGAGAATAGTTAGAGGGCAAGTTCTATAAATCGAGAAAGAATACCTCTTTCTTGATCCGCAAAATATCTCTTTAGTAGACTTCTACTTACTCACCTAAATTATTTTAGATTTTATCGATTTTCAAAGTGAAAGTAAAATAAAACATTTTCACGCATTTAGAAAATTTAAAATCTAATTATAAGCTGAATATTTAAATCTACATAAAATTCTACTTACACGTGCACTTGACTAGAAACACAGCATGACCAATAGTTTTACTCAAAAATTCAAAATTCAATTAAAACATTAAAATTTTCTAAACACTAAAAAAAGTTGAATTACTAATAATTTTGCATGTGAAAAAATATGAAAATAATGGCTTCTCTAATTAAAAATTAAATATCATTTTTTTTATTAATTTTTAGACTTCCCAAGGTATACCCTGTGAAGGGCTCTCAACGGTACTAGGAGGTAAGGTGGGGTGATATCCCAAACATCCCTTTCTAAGAAATTTAATTTGATTTTCTAATTTTTTTGTATTTTTGATAATAAAAAGAAAACAAAATTTTTTTATTTTTAAAGATTTGTATAATTTTTTTATATATTTAATTTTTAAATATTTTTAAAGATTATATATATATATATATTAATTTTTAAAGATTTGTTAAAGATTTTTTTTTTCATTTTTTTTATTTTTAAATAAATACAATAAATAAGAATCCACCCCCCCCCCCCATAGTTAAAAATAAACATTGCCCCCAATATTTATAAGTCAAGTACGAGGGGGGAATGAAAAAAAATTTAAAAATTTTTAGAAAAAAAAATAAATTCATAAAAATTAAAGATAAGCAAGGGGTGTCTCCCAATAGCGCATTTCTTTTTCCCATCTTTAAGCTAGACGCTATTGGTTAGGAAAAAGGGAAACAAAAATTTAAGTGTAAGGGCAGCTCCCTTAATTCCCGCTTGGGTGAATACGCCGAAGATGCTAGCCCAACTACTCCTCCGCTTTCTCCTTGATTTTTCTTCTTTGAATGGTGGACTTGAGGATGTAAATTCAAATCACCTATACATACCTGAGGTGATGTGAATTTTTTAAGATGAGTTGCAAAGGGATCGTTGACGATATTGGATTGCAATGGCTCATCGTCTTCATGAAAATCATTAGAATAAGAAAAATAAAAAATAAACGTGTTAGAAATAATTTCACACGGAGGAGGGTCGTGTGAAAGAAATTGATCAAGCCCGGTTATTTATTTTCTAAAATTATTTTTTCTTCTTAACATGTATTGAAAATAAAATCATCGGACGCATCATGTTCATAAATTTTTGCTCCTATATATTGATAAAATGTGCCTGGAAATTCATAGATAGGAGAAAAATTGGTTATAGTAAGAGGAGAAACATGTTCTTCTTCTACTCCGCACAATGTGTCCATACACTTAACGAATTCTGGGAATAAAAGTTCTTCTTCTTCTTCGGAATAAACAACTACGTGGGTACATGAAGAGTCATGTTCCGCATTAGCAACATTATCCGAAGAAGGAGAAAAATATCTAAAAGTAATAAAAGTCTCATCCAAATTTTGGGGATAAGAATCAAATGGAAATTGTAAGAATCCTCAAGATTAGGAGAGAAAGCTGGCGGTGCGGAGAATGAAGAACAATAAGTCGGATCTAAATAAATATCCTCATTACTCGGGAATCATTCCGGGTGATCTTGCCGAAAAGCAAAATCCGAGGAAGAAGAAAAATTACTAAAATTAGAAAAATTGTTCTCATTGAAGCTTGAAAAAGGTTTTTCATGAAAATTATTTTCACCAAAATTTGAAAAGTTAATTTCATTGAAAAAATTATTGGAAAAGTGATTTTCATGAAAAATTAGATAATGGGGTCTCATTAAAGGAGGAATAATTATTTTCATTGTGAAAATTATAAGAATAATTTTGATGAGAAAAATAATAACATTCCTCAATCCGATGAGAGGCACCGCAAAAATTACACAAAACTTGGCGGTTCCTTTCGGCTTCAAAAAGATTAACTTCGTGTGTAAGCTCGGCAATTGTAGCGGCCAATTGTGATAACATTGTTTGTAAGAAGATAATAAAACAACCGGTACTTAATAGAATGGAATTAGAAAAGGAAAATAAAAAAGTAAATAGGGGTAGAGAAAGAGAATGATAAAATTAATAAAATTCGTGCTTTCCAAATATTAACAAAAATGTCCCCGGCAACGGCGCAAAAAACTTGATTGATATTTTCTCCACGCTAACACGTGTTTCCAATTGATGAGGCAAGTATACCTATCGTTCGGAGTATAGAATTAAGTATCGTATATTGACTCGGGGCTTGTCGAGTACTTGTACTCACAAGAAAGAGATATTATCTTATCAGACGAAAAAGTTTGGTTTTTGATTAAAACGAACAAGGAAAAGGAAACGTTATACTAAGAAAGAGAAATTCGATGATGGGGAGGCTAGCACTTGATCAAAAATCCCCTTGGGATAAAATAAACCTTCTTAAACAAATAAAGCAATGCGAGTTCTTAAATTGCTCACTCGACCGTGGAGGTTCCTAAAGTACAAAAGCGTCTCTCTCGAGCTCATGATTTTGACTAAACTTAGGTTGATCGATTAAGACCTCTCAGCCAGTCGAAACCCCTAAGCATGCTTTAGGCGGTGAACCACTCTATTGGATTTGACTCCAATCTAGAGGATTTTTATCATCATCTCTCGAGGAGTGCATGAAACTCCTTTTATCCTTGAGTGATCTCCTCGTATCAGTAACCTCTCAGTCATTTAGGATACGGATCTTAGATCGAAGATCATATCCACGCAATATGAAATCAACAAAATAAAATTCAAGAATAAATCGTAAGTGAGCAAGATCAAGAATAAGACATTTTTGATAAAATTGAAATGTTTATTTTATCCCACGGATCATCATGATCAAGTGCTAAATGAAATTTAGCTACTCTTCATGATTAGGGAATTACAAAATAGTGTAGGGAGAGACATGATTAAAATGGAAAGCAAACTTTAATTTAAACTTACACAATGTAAAATTAGACTAGGAAATAAAAAATACAGCAAAATAAAATAGTAAACTACAAGACTCCAACTCCAAAATCCCCCCCCCCCCCCCCGGAGCATCTGAAGCTGTTTCGAATTTATAGAAAAATTTACTGGTTGGTCACACCCTAGGTCACGCCCGTGACCTAGGGCGTATAAGGCTTGGAACCATCGTCTTGAAGCCCCGTGAATGTTGGATGAGGAAACCTCCAAAATCCTTTAACTGGTGGGTCACGCCCATTGGTCACGCCGTGACTTAGGCCGTGTGAGATCTATTTTGGGAAAACGCCAAGAATCTGAGAATGGCAGGAGTAAACTAGTCTTGATGGAGCCGTCACGCCCCTAGTCACGCCCGTGGCCAGGGGCATGTCTAACTGCAATGCTTCTTGCGGCAACGTCAGAAATGACTGAGTAATTTGTTGGAAAATGCCCCTAACAGAACCTGGGTCACTCCCGTGACCAAGGCGTGTCATTTTAATCTGACGTGGCAAGTTTAACGGTCCTTTCACCGGATATCACACCTCGTGTAATGGTGATACGAGCGTGTCATAGTATGACACAGGCTTGTTAGTGGCCGATCGATGTTCTTCGGCCGCAGGTGGATTTGCATTGACATGCTTTGCTCGTGTGTGTTACGCCACCGGTCTCGCCCATGGAGGGCGTGTGATCGGGCGTGTCTAGCAAGAAAATAAGAAAATCGTTGTTTTGCTCACAATAATTGATAGATCAGCCCTGCAAGATTGAAAATAGTTTTTTTAGAACAAAAAAATATAAAATATAGAAACTAGTTAATTATAAACTTGATATTATAAAATTGATATAAAATATCTAACTATTAATTAGAAAATAGTAAATGAGATATAACAATAATTAGAGTAATCAATTATCATCCAAAACTTGGGCATCCTTTCTTCACCCACTAAGGGAGAAAGATCAGCCCATGTTACCTGTTTCAAAGTTTTACTGACTTTGGCTAAACAAATTGCAGTTTTTAAATCGAAATACTGCACGCCCACATCCGGTGTGCACAACACATCCATCTTTGCAGCAACATCGTGCATCATATCAAGGACCTGTGTCACTTCTTTCCTATTAGTTGTCATTGGCATTTCAAAAACTTCCTCAACTTGTTCTTGTCCTGTCGATTGTAAATCTACCTTAACACCACTAGAAACATCATTAGATGACACGATAGTTAAGTTCACTGGTTTTACGTGGTCAACAAAAATTAATTGAGGAGGCGAAGGTGGTAAAGGTGTTGATGGTTAAAACTCACGGAGCCCGCATGGTACGATTGTTTTTTAAAGAAGAGGAAGTAGTGGTTCTATTGATTTAGAAAGGCGGGGCGAGCGGATTTATTATCTATAAAAAAGGTTGAAACCAAGTTTTAACGAAACGGAGGCAAGTGCACCTATCGCGTGTAGTACAGGATATTCCTGGGGATGAATATCGGGGTCGTATTGTTCTCGGGGTCTGTTTGCCTATTTCTACTCTTTCCTTGAATGAACTTTTATTTTACCAATAATATTTATGTTGTGTTTATATATAAAAAAAGCAGATATATATAATATAAAATGGAAGAAAATTAAAGCATAAAAAATGCAGGAAAGAATGCAGTAAGCCGATGAATAAATTAGCGCGACGATAAGAAATCGAATTCGAACTAAAATAACTTTTAATAAAAAGAGATCCTAAATTTCAAATTAATTAAGGAGGAGATTTGGTCGTGGAGGTTCCAAAAGAATGAGCTCACCAATCTCTTAGAATATCGCTCACCTGAATCCTAAAACTATTCGACCGATCGTTAGACTGATAAAGGATTCCTCTTAATGCCTGCATTACGCTAAGAACGCCGCTATTTGGTGGGGAACCCAATCCGGGAGAATTGCGCTTCTCCTCTCTCTAGTATATGCATGCAACTCTCTTTACCCAAGAGTGATCGGTCCATATGCACGGCTTCTCGACAAGCTAGTGTATGGACTACGAAAATTGGCCCGGCACATCGATATGCGGTCCTACGCATCGTAGACCCGGGGTTAACCTTAAGTACTTTAATTAACGAGAAAAAGAAGACCTTTAATTATTTAAAGTGATTTTATCTGTCCCAATACTCTTTGATATTTAGGGCTAAGGGAGGTTAGCCACTCATCGGAATGGGGATGGCTAGAGCTAGAAAGCAATAAAAGGAAAGCAGAAAATGAAAGCAGTAAATAAAGCAGTAAAGAAAGCTGTAAAGAAAGAAGTAAATGACAAGTACCGACTCAAATGAGTGGGTGGGAATAAATGAAAGCGAGCCCTACTCAAACGAGTAGGAGGAAATAAATGCACCTACACACGCACTGTACGGAAATGAAAACACACACACACAAAGTCCTACTGAAATGAGTAGGAAGAAAATGAAAGCTGTAAATTTTGAGTCTTACTCAAATCAGTAGGTGGGAAATAAAAGGATGCCATTTAACACTTAACGAGTAGTTAGAAATAAATGCGCACACGCACACACTCTCTATAAATTGAAAGAAAGCTATAAAATCTAACTCATACACGCACGCACACGTACAAAAATAAGAAAAACTAAGTTACCGAAAAATTAAAACGACTATATTTCTACCTCTAGATTGTGGTAGAAATGCGTAAAAACACAATAAAAAATAAAGAAGCGAAAAGTTTTGCAAATAAATGCAAAATTAAAATGCTAGGAAAATTAAAACAACTATATTTTCATTCTTATAACTTCGTAAAAGTGCGTAAAAAGTGGAAAAAAAGTAAAAAGAATGAAAAGTTTTACGACATAAAAAAGAAAATCTAAGTTAGTGAAAAATGAAAACCACTTTGAAAACGCTTTTACAGATTTATTGGAATTCATAAAAAGCTAATAAATTCTTAGGTCTAATGAAACTAAGGTGTATGAAAAGCAAACGGGTGGCATAAGGGCTAGAAAATGCGATAAATTCCAAAACTAAACGAGTGATAAAACCAAAAATGAAAATATAAAAACATTGAAAAAAGGAACGAAAAATTACTTAAGGTAGGGCGCTTCCAAATGAATTTTTCATACTACATAAAGAGAAGAAAATTACAAATTTTATTAAAATATAAGTGCTTACAAGAAAGTTAGAACTAGAAAGCTAGTACAAACACTAAGAGGGGGAGGGAGAAATTTTTCTTACATCGCATTAGAAGACAAATGGGCAGCACCTACCCTAAGCAAAGTGGTCAAAAAAGTGGACAGGAAACCTTACTGAAAGCTCTCATTTATATAAAAAATTTTCAGGTGCATCACGCCCTAGTCACAGGCGTGACAGGGGCGCATCGGGAAGGGTTTATCTGTTGAAGTCAAAATCTGGAGAGCTGGAATCGTTATGGAAGCATCGGGTCGTGACACGTGTCGGTGACGGGCGTGACATGCTTATAATGGGCGTGTAGGGGGTGTGACTTGACAGCTGGGTGGAGGAAGTCAATTTCATCTTTGATGGATGGAGGCGTTGAGTGCGGTCATTGACAAGGGCATGTCGGGATGGACACGGGCGTGACAGTAAGCATTGAGGTGCGTTGAGTGTCGACGGCGTTGAGTGTCGACGGAGTTGAGTGTCGACGGTATTGAGTGGCATATAGAGGTGAACAATAAAAGCGTTGAGTCTAGACACGGGCGTGTCAATCATTCAGACACGGGGGAGTCTTACTCTTGTTGATGATGGCTGAACTTCAAGCGTAGGGTTGAGGCCGACGATCATCGAGGGAGTGATACGGGCGTGTCGGTCATTGACACGGGCGTGTCAAGATGTTTTTTTGACTTTTTCTTGAATTTTTTTGGAAAACAAAATAAACTAAGTTAGAAATAAAATTTTAACTGAGAAGTTATTTTTCTTCATGCTCTGTACGTGATAGACACTCATTAAGGTGAGTGGACCATTATCACTCCCTAAAGAAATGACACCCTCCTTCTCGACTGCATGAACATTATCATTAGAATAATGATATCTTCATTACCTGAGAACGTGTGCAGAGAGGAGAACTTTGACTCATCCCCGATGAGGTTGTGACCGCACCCCGAGTCCACAATCCAGTAATCTTTGTAGTCGAGGTGGTAAACCTTAAGTACTTTAATTAACGAGAAAAACTTGATGGTTAAAACTCGCGGCGCCCGCTGGGTGCGGTTATTTTTTAAAAAAGAGGAAGCGATGATTTTGTTTATTTAGAAAGGCGGGGCACGCGGATTTATTATCTATAAAAAATGTTGAAAGGGAGTTTTCACGAAAGGGTGACAAGTGCACATATCGCGGGTAGTACAGTATATTCCCGGGGAGGAATATCGGGGTCGTATTCTTCTTGTGGTCGGTTTGCCTATTTGTACTCTTTCCCTGAATGAACTATTATTTTACCGAAAATATTTATTTTGTGTTTATATAAAAAAAGCAGATATATATATAATATAAAATTGCAGAAAATGAAACCATAAAAAATGCATGAAAGAATGCAGTAAGCCGATGAATAAATTTGTGCGACGATAACCAATCGAATTCGAAAAAAAATAACTTTTAATAAAAAGAGATCCTAAATTTCAAATTAACTAAGGCGGAGACTGGGCCTTAGAGGTTCCAAAACAAGGAGCTCACCAATCTCTTGGACTATCGCTCACCTGAACGCTAAGGCTATTCGACCGATTGTTAGACCGATGTAGGATTCCTCTTAATGCCCGCATTACGTTAAGAACCCCAGTACTGGGTGGTGAACCCAATCCGGGAAAATTGCGGTTCTCCTCTCTCGAGGTAATGCACGCAACTCTCTTTACCTAAGAGTGATTGGTCCATACGCACGACTTCTCGACAAGCTAACGTATGGACTACGAAAATAGGCCCCACACATCGATATGTGGTCCTATGCATCGTAGACCCGGGGTAAACCTTAAGTACTTTAATTAACGAGAAAAAGAAGACCTTAAATTATTTAAAGTGATTTTATCTGTCCTGTTGAGTGTCGACGGTGTTGAGTGGCGTTGAAAGGTGAATAGTAAAAGCATTGACTCTTGACATGGGCGTGTCTAGCATTCGAGCATGGGCGTGTCCTACTCTTGTTGATGATTGCTGAACATTGAGCGTCGAGTTGAGGCCGACGATCGTCAAGGGCATGACACGGGCGTGTCGATCATTGACACAGGCTTGTCAAGATAATTTTTTGACTTTTTCTAGAATTTTTCTGGAAAACAAAATAAACAAAGTTAGAAATAAGATTTACAAAATATGAACAATTTATTGAAGGATTTTCAAAGAAAATAAAAAAAATGACTTAATTAATATGCATAAAAATAGGTATATTTACAACTTATCAGGTGCATTAACTTTGGGCACAACAGTGACGCCACTAGAATCAAAATGCAATGTCACCTCACGGGATTTAAGGAAGGGAACCCCAAGGATGGGTTTTTACGTGTTACCCCTGGGTCCAAGCACCTGAAAGTCTGTGAAGACTGCCGCCCCCATTCAAAACACATTCTACCCCTTCACCTTTCCATTGGTCTCAACCACAGATCCATCAACTAGCATTAAGGATTTCCTTCCATCAGATTCAATATTCAAATTCATTTTTTCAACATCTTGTAAAGAAAGAATGTTGCAAAATGAACCGGAATCACATAGCGCTAGAGTTTCTATGGTATTAATCTCACATTTAACCATCATTTCACGAGCATTACATTCTCCCACATCCTCAACACTCTTCCTCTGCTCACGGGGATTCTTCTTCGTGTCGCTCGAAAGAGTGGTGCGGGTGTGCTCAGAAAATACATGGGCCAATTGTCCCAATACATTTATAAATTCCACATGGAAGCAGTATGAGTATCCATATTTGACTGGGCCATTTCAACAAACTTTTCCATCATCTCCTCTAACGCTCTCTTGCTCGTCACTTGCAAATTCTGATTATAACTAAGCTAATACGGTCGTTGTTGGCTACCAGAAGACTGAGCATCAAATTGATGCTGGCCCCCCTTTTATCTTTGACCTGGCACGTTTTGGTTCCATGAGAAATTAGGAGTGTTTCTCGTGTTAGGGTTATAAGTACTATTGTAAGGCACATCATGATTTTGATTATTTATAAAATTAACATTTTCTTCACAAGCCATACCTGCCTGGTCAGCAAACAGCTCACCCGCGAGTCACTCATAAGCATGGTGTCCAGAGTTACCACAACCCTGGCACGATATGCTCATCATAGGGGCACGCGGTGGGGTCGATCAGGTCAACATCATCTTCCCATCCAAGACAGGATGGATCAATAAGGCATGCAGCCCCACCGTATTTACATCAAACAAATTTCTCGCCCCTCTAGGAGCATTCCTGCCTGCTGTCCAGTACGTGCTGTGGGAGGCCGTGTCTTTAAGGAGTCTCCACGCTTCTTCAGGAGATAAGTTCATGTTTGTTCCACCCACCGTTGCATATATCATTGCCCTGAAATTTGGATCAATGGCGAAATAAAATATCTCCACCAAATTCCAAGGCTCATAGCCGTATTGTGGAAAACGGCACTACAGGTCTGCAAATCTCTCCCATGCATCAAAAAGAGATTCTTGATCCAGCTGTCTTAACGTGGCTATTTCCCTTCGAGCATTAACAATTTTTTCAACAAGATGAAACTTAGCCAAAAACATGGAAGATAAAGCTTCCCAAGTGGCTGCAATGCCAGACGCGATCGTATGCAGCCACGTCTTGGCCCTATCCCTTAGTGAAAAAGGGAAAAACTTTAGCTTCGTAACTTCATCCGCAATGCCCGCATTGCGGAAAGTACCTCATATCTCAGAAAACTCAGCCAAATGTAGCTGAGGATCCTCGCTCGGCAGACCTGAGTAATGTGTAATGTTCCTAATCATATTCAAAATCTCAGGCTTGATCTCAAAAGGATTATTGGTTATGGCTGGCTCGAACCCTGTATAAACACTCCTTATTATAGGGGTTGTGAAATCCCGCATTGTCCTAATGCGAGGCTGGGCCACATCCTGGTTCTTAACGATTCGTTCCCCTTGGCCATTTCCCAAATGGCCCAAGTCTTCCATCCTTCCCTCAGCTGTAGCAGCACGCAAGCAAGCTCTCCTCGCTCGTGGAGTCTCAGGATCAACACCCAAATCTTTGCCCCTTCCACCAGGGTTTAGATCTGTCATACAACACTCACAAAAAGAAAACACGAAAACAGCAAAACACTCTCAAACTTTTTCCAAAAGAAACAAAATCCACGAAACAGTTGAACTCCCGGCCAACGGCGTCAAAAACATGATGCGCTGGCAGTAAGATTACCGTTCACGGCCAAGTAATAAAAGGGAGGAGTAGATTCCCCAAGTATCAATCTCATGCGGACCTCAAGTAGGAAGCATGGATTTCGCTTTCAGAGAAATGAATGAAAGTGCTAAGTAAAAATGAGGTGTTTGATTTTGGGTTTCCTACACTAAGCAGCATTAATCTAGTGCGGGTCGCCGTCACCGCGTCGCTAGGGTGAATTACTCCAAAGAGAAATAACGGAGACGAACAAACTATCGAGGGTCGTAAACACCTCTTCTCACCCGCGCTTCTAGCAGTTGTTAGAACGGCTTAAAAATAACTTTCTCTAACAAAGATGAAGCTCATTAACATACATCATGATCTAAAAATCTCCACACAAAACCGAAGCAAGACCTTGAGTAAAATTTGGTTATTAAATCTCAAGCATACTAGAACAAGTTCAAGTTAAAGCAAATCCAAGAAAAGAGGGGGAGAAACACAACCAAGCACTAGAAGGCTCTCCAAGATTTACGGCCGTAAGCGACGGTTATCGAGCATCATCCTAGCTCGGTCATTAGAAGTTATCCGGGATCCCGAAGGGCTGTTACTCCCTTATTCACACCCTTCTTCTGCGTGTTGTGGTTGCTTATTCGGATAAGAGGGAAATGCTTCCCAAGTTATGCAACTAAGAACTCCATCAGTAGCTTGGAGGTCAACAATTGCAATGGCGGTCAGAGACAAAGCTTTAACAAGCTATTTGGAGGGGAATGGGTGGCCAGATCAACCCTACAAGGAGGAGAGAGAAAATAAAGGCTGGAGGGATGAGTTACCGCTAAAAGGGGCGGAAATGGCAGGGGAAAATGGAGTTATCCTGGTCCAAAAGAAATCTGCAGCTTAAATATTAAAGGCCAGGAAAAATTGTCATTCATGGTCTGGCGCATGACCGTACGTGAACCGTGCGATATTAATATCCAAAAAATGCATGAGGAAGAAGCATTGACCCGTGCGTTTTACTCACGCACATGCGATTCCGCCCGTATGCTAAGGAAATCGCACGGGTAATGACAGAATGCACAAAACGCAAGCAACATGGTGGAATCATACGTTTAACTTATGCACAGGTGCTTCCGCCTGTACGTGAAGGAAAATGCACGATAAACAACAGAATGGCCTAAAAACAAAAGCTACAGGAAAACTGTGTGTTTCCTTCATGCACGGTCTCAAAGAAACCGTGCGTGAAGGAATCACATGGGCCAGTCAACCCTCCCAGAATAACTTGCAGAAAACGCACGACCATAAGTAACCATGCGCTAGGAAAACGCACGATCGTGCGTTTTCCAAAAATGAGAATTCTGAATTTGGCAAAACTTACCACCAACACTTAATAAAAACTTACAAAGGAGGACCCTCTAACAATCAATAAAATGCAATAAAAACTATTGGATCGAGCCCTGGGGAGCACCAAGTGCAAACCCCCACAATCGAATTCACAATTGCGCACCTACGGGCTAGAAAAGTGCACTAAATATGAAATGCAGTAGGAACAAAATATCAATGAAAACAACCGAAAAGTGAAGTGCAAAATCATGAAAACTATACACCGGACTCATCAAAGGGAAGGAGAGAGAAAGCTCCAAATCCTCTTTAATGGAGGAGAGAGAAAAGGATGTAAAGGCCATTCATGGCTTAGGGAGGCCAAGGGCCACCATTATTAGCTTGATTTAACTCCTCTGGGGAAGAGGAGATGTTTCCAACCATTTCCCGGCAACCACAGGGCAGATTAACCCCCCCCCCCCTCCACTATTTGGCCGAGAGCTTCATCAATGGCCATAAATGGCCACTGATTCTTAACCACCCCCCTCCCCCATTTTATTGTCTTAAAACCATCACTGGACACCTAGCAGACGTATACACACCTTACCTTAAGGATTCAGAGGAGTTCACTATGTTATTGCAGAATCCGAGCAGTGCCACCATCGGAAATGACTTCCCGATGATCAACTCTCCTTCAAGCCGCAAATAAGGTCCTCCCCTTCCTCTTCTCCTGTGGGTAGATTATAGGGATCATTTAGAATAAAAATAGGGCTCAATTGAGCCCGATAGAAGCTTGCATTTTCATGGTTTTCCCGTGAAAATGAGATTGCCTAGATCGCCGAAAAAGGGGCCTCCGGTGGCTATGCCACCGCTTGGCGATAGCCACCACCTCGACGGAGGTGGTGGTGGCGGTGGCCGAACAGGGAGGTGGTCGGGTTGCCGGTGGCAGAGGCTTGAAGTTGGCCCAGGAGGAATTAATCCTGGCCGTTTGCGCACAAGGAAGATGACGGGATGTCGTCCAATTATGGGCCAAGATTCTTTCCTCCACTGTTTAAACTATAGGCTAATATTTATTTCATTTGATATATTGTCACACATATTCAATCATTTTGTTAATTAATTTAAAAATACTTAGAGGCTAAATCAGAGAAATTGGTCAACATATAAATTGTAGCCCTATGGGTCTAATTTATTTTAAAATTAATTTCAACCATTTTGGTTAATTGGTTTGACCAGGGCACCCATTTTGGTGGGTCTATACTTAGGGTTAGAGAAAAATTAAAATGAGTGCCCCCCACTTCATCCCTTATCCAAATGACTTGAAATTTGGACATGGAGTCATCCTAATCTATACGTAGGTCCTGCCAAAAATTGAAAATATTTGGTGATAATATTTCTATGGTTTATGTAATTATTTAAATATCATATGGTAAATTAATTAGGGGACCTAATAATCTCCAAACCATCAAAAATTTTGGTGGGGTGTCCTTGGGGTCACCATGAGGGTCTGTATAAATTTTCATCAGTTTTTGACTTAATTTGTTTGGGAATTGAACCACCCTAGCTTTGCCCTAATAAGGGGTATTTAGGTCAAAAGTGCACTTTGAAGTTTGAGTGGTCAAATTACTTCAATAGAGGCTGAGATTTGGGCCACTAGTTCTGCATGACATATAACACCCTCATGTGGGTTATGGGGTTGTTTGGGGTAGGATTGCCCTAGGACCCAAGTTCAAACCCTATGTTTGGACTTTTGGGGTTTCAGAAGGGCTTAGGTTCAAATGCAATTGTATGGACTTGAAATTTAGTAAGGAAGATACTAGTGTAGATAAAGTCCTCTGGTAAAAATTTTAGAGGATTTGGAGATGGATAGACCCCTCAAAACCCTAACCCTAATTTAGGGCACAACCTTTATACAAGAAAGATAGGCCACCAAAACTTATTGAAAAGTAATGAAACTTGGGTAGTTTAGTCATAATGTCATTATAAGCCTTGAATAATTTTATTGGGAATTTAGAATCAATAATTTTAGTATCACCCTTGCAATACCAGTATTAGCCCTAATTAATTTTATTTTATTTATGACCTTAATATCCAAAAGATGATTATGAAATTGGGGCAAGGTGAGTTTTAGACCACTATGAACATACATGAATTTTTTTGTAATTTTTATATGTAAATTTCAAGTACTTACTTCAGAAATATATAAATACGGGAATATGATCAATAATAAATTTAGATCTCCCTTTTTATTGGACAATTATGAAACGTTATCAGTAGTGCTTCTAGGTCAATAAACTCATATGGGAATTTTATTACAATTTTTAGATGAATAATTATTGTACTTAGTTCATTAACCTTTTAACTTGGATTATTATGAAAAATCAAGTTTAGAGTTCATTATTCACTAATAAATTATGTAACTTGAGTTGGAGTGTTTATATGCCTTTATGTTCATCCTTGAATTTTCTCAGAATTATTGGAAGTATATTGGTTGTACTTGTCTCTTTAAATTGGTTAATGTAGGTTATGTTCAAAAATTATGTTTAGGGGTTTAAGTTCTTACTAGAAATTCTGAGACCTTAAATTTACTAATAAGTAGTTGTCTTGTATTTATTATAAATTTGTGGAACATTTTGCATGCATGAAAATAGTACTTCATGTTCAAACTAAGGCATTTGGATCTCTTAGGAAATTAAATAAATTATCAAGTAAATTACGAAAATTATATACTTCTGTATTTAGGCTAATCATGCCATGATAGGCCTCCAATAAATATTATAGGGAATTTGGATGATAATTTGGAGTACCTCCCATTGTATACATCATATAGCTTAGGATTGTCTGCGTTTAGTAAACACTGCAGAAATCATATTATGGTGCAAAATGAACCTAGTAAGTTGGGATATTAGTGTATTGATCTAGTAAGTGAAATGAGTTCATCATCAAGAGTCGTGATGAGGAGTGGGAGGCTTGACTAGTGTTAAGAGGTGCTCGGGGGAGACGAAACATCATCTTCCCCGTAGAGAGAGAAAGAGTCAAACACACTAGTGTTAGAACCAGTGAAATACTAAAGGGATTGGGAATAGGGTAGTAACCAATAATAATTGCCTTGGGAAAGGGAGCTTTGGGCTTCAGCCCAACGTAGTTCCCAGTGCTCTTTTAGAGCCCTTCACAGGGTATGCAGGGGGCAGTCCTGGGCTAACCTAAACTGTAGGCAAACTAAATTTCAAGAGTAACTAACATAATTAGGGATTCACTTTAACTCATCTTGATGTCTCGGGATATTAGGTTGGTTCACACGAGCTGTAGGCCCGGGGATTTGGTGTGATGGGCATTTTGGCCAGGCGAGCTTTGGCTCGATTGTTGGTTGTGACAGACAGGATGGTCTAGGGAGCTTTTGCTCGGTAGGTGATACATAAGGTTGCATGTGCATAAAGCACAAGGAGACAGGTCTTTTGTATTCGAGGGTCGATGCACCGACGCCAATACGTCGACTCGGCAAGTGTGGTTTAGCACTTTGCCATATAAAGTCTGGTGCGCCAGCCGGCAAGAGTATGCAGGAGATCCGCTTAGTGCACCAGCATCGAGGCGTACGATAGGTCTGACTGGTAGTGTAATTACCGGTTTATAGGTGGGTGATGCCCAACCCACAGCTTCCGTTTGCCACTACGGAGGTATCCTGAGAGGTTCGACTCTAGAATGGGGGAATTAAAGGTCTGTGTACACAGAGTAAAGTGGGCGAGTTGTACTTGCATGTTCACATCATGGCATAATTGCATGTCATAGCATAACCATTGTATATAACCTCACACCTATTGTATAAAGTGGTTTGGGATGCTTTATACAATAGGCCCTACAAAACGACCTCTTGGTTTAAAAGCTCGCGTGAGCGTGGTTATAAGTTAAGTTTTATATTCTGTAGATATATAAATGCTTGCAAGAAAAACTAACACCCTATTTTAAAATCGGTTTGGGACTTTTCATACGGTAGGAGCATTGCAGACGATCCTTTAGCTTATGTGTTTTCATATAAGTTAAGGTTACTTATTTTGTGTTTTGTCTTTCATACTTTTAATGCTGCTACTTTACTGCTAGATTAGTTCCACTGTCACCTGCTACTTTGTTAATTCTCCACCCTCATTACCTCTCCTTTCCTCCTCCCCGCTCGGTGCCTAGGAGCTATGGGGGAAGGGGCGGGGGATGATAGGACTTAGTCTTTTAGACTAAGGATTTTCGAACCACATCATTTTAGGGGACCATGGAGCCCAGCTTGGAGGAGTTGCCCCGGAGGTCGGCAAGCTTGGAGATGGGACAGTATAACACCTGAGTTTAGACAACTGGGACTGTGAGTCCCGATTGTTATTAGATGATTATTTTTGCTTCTGCGCTGAGTGATATGTAGTGAGGACATTGATGTACCGGGCAAGAGCCCATGTTTTTGTACTTTTATTATATCTGTTAAAATCCCTTCATGGAGAATATTTATTATACATGTGATTCTAGTGGACTTGTTGAGTTTCATTCTTACTCTTATAGTTTTGCAACATTTTTTGCAATCGATTTTGCCAGCAGGATCAACGTTTTATAGTGATGACCTTCCGAGCGTGAAGGTATCACCGCAAAGCGGTGGGTGTGGGCCTAAGACCCTGGTGGTTTTAAAAAAAAAGGTCTTACACCGAGAGCTCCCCCTTCCCTTTTTCTGACGAGATGGAAGAGTTCTTGGATGCCGCCAGGAATGGCAGGAAACGACACAAGAGGGTTGCGGTGCTATTCTCGAAGCTCGCGTTGCGGGAGCGGGTCAACTCCGCGGCTGTGAGGAGCCTTAACAGGATGGTGGAGCGGCGCATGACGGTCATTGAGCTGGATTACAGCCATCTCGTGGGTGAGACATATCGGCAGGACACTCTTACCGCTGAGACCTCCCCAGGGCGGTATATTGCTCGAATTCGAGAATAAGCACGCTTGATCAACCTTGTATCCACTGCCCTGACATCCTACTTTAAGCCGTGGGTTCCTCTTAGGACAGTAAGGCGGGTTTGGGGATGATAGCGCTGGGAGCAATATTGAATCAAAGACGTCTCGCCTCATCCAACTCTCAGCCTACCTTTTCTTGATGTACCTCTGGAATTTGGACAATAATAAATAAGAATCTGTTATTTTTATTATTTTTTATTATTATGAGGTTCTCGCTCGGCAAGAGTCCCCTTTCCTTTTTTCTCTTCCAACTGCTTTTGTTTTATACTTTATTTTCGGTGGTGCTTGCGCAAACATCAGCTCTGTCTACTACTCACAATTTTATCCCTAGGATGGGGACTTACTCACCGCTAGCTTAGGCCACCGAAGCGTGTCAGAACGGAATAGGAGGTGCCGATGCCTCGGGACTTGGCAATTATACACCCGCCGTCTTTTTGGAAAAACATCATTACCATGATATTCTATAAATATTCCTATCTACCAACCACATTTATTATTTTTCTGATCTAAAACCTCTGTCCCCTTCCTAACCATTCTTGTGCCTGTCTCTCTTGCTCTCGCTTCAAACAACTCTCGCCTCATTTTCAGGAACTTTCTCCTTCTCCCATTAGTCACGATGTCGGGCGAGAGCGAAGGCCGCTCCAACTGGGCATAAGATTTTCTTAAGCATAAGTTTCCCTCCTGCCGCTTGACTCTAGACATGTTCCAGCTGATAACCTCCAACTACATCCCAGCCGACTTCACTACGAGAAACCCGAGAAATAACGACAGGGTTAATCTCGCACGAGAGGGGGAGCTCGTCATCCACCTAGAGCATTTTAAGGTGGGCTTCCGCCTCCCCCTCTGGCACGAGATGCGGCAAGCCCTCCGATATTATAGGGTTGTTCCCGCTCAGCTTAATCCTAACTCATTCTCCATATTAGTAGCATTCATCAGCTATATGTGAGCTGAGCTGATAGAGTTCAACCTAGCCATCATCCGGAAGCTCTTCATCTTTCGAGCCAAGAGCGGCGAGGTGGTCTTTTTCTCAGGACAGTTGCTCAAGAACTACGGCCTAGCCAACAAAAATCACCACTGGAGCGAGAAGTTCATTTATTTTTCTCGCAACTTCGACAACGTTCTTCTCGCACCCATCTAGTATGAATACGCTGCTTACAAGCTGCCCGATCTTGGGTCACGCGAGAGAGCCATCCTCGAATTTTTTGGAACAAAGGATTTTGACGTCCAGTTCCTCAGGCAAGACATCGTCTCCCTTCGACCCGTACTTCCCGACGAAGGTTTGATTTTGCCTTTACCATGGACTTCTATGCTTTAAGATTCAGATAAATAATTACTTTTGATCTCGTAGAAGAGCGAGAAATCCCACTTAATAATCCTTTCGACTTTCCAAGGGCTGCGACAGACCCCCTTGCCCTTTCGAAGTCCGCAGCTCTCACTTGCCGAGACTAGCCTGCTCCTCCTTCCAAGTCTGGTGCTAAGAATTGAAAGCCAAGAGCCTTCCACCTCTCTTCTCTCAAAAGGCCAAAGCCAACTGCCGCGGAAAAGTTAAAATCTGTGGCGGCCTCTCCAACTCGATCAACTGCCAATGGACGGTTCTTCGCCGAGAGCCTATTTGTAGTGGGTGAGGCGACGAACACTGCCGAGACTATCGCTGGGGCTCTTGCCAAGATGAAAGGGAGATCTATCCTAGAGATTAGAGCAAACACACAGCAAGAATAATAAAGAAAAGAAATAAAGGCAAACCAGATAACACAAGAAATTTATAGTGGTTCCCCTAAACTTGGGTAGTCCACTCTTCTACCACCCGAGGTAGGAATCCACTGCAGGATGAGTTGATCAGGTGTCCTGGGCACCAATGAGCTTTTGATAAGGTGCTCAAAAACCAGATCTAGATTTTTTGATAAGGTTTCTTGCCACCACTGAGTTTTGATAAGGTCTCAGAAACGAAGCAGAACTTTTGAAGGGAGTTCAAGAACCCTTTGTACAGGGGGGAAGGGAGAGTTGATCTTGTCTTCTCTGTTCAACAATCAAAGAGAAGCATAAGTTGATTTTGATGATGTTGTCAAAGCTCACTCTGATATTTGCAATTGTTCAGGAAGGAGAGCTTTGCATAGGGTGATAGGTCTTCAATGTATGACTGCTCCAGCAAATGATGATTTCAGCAAAGACTGAAATGTGAGTTTTCTTGGAGTGTGAATGATGAAGCCTTGATGATATTGATCTTCCAGTAAGACTTCAGAATGATGTAGAGTAGTTGTCTCTTCAGGCTTCCTGGAACAGTTGATCTGAGAAGAGCACTGGCTGTATAGGTGATGTTGAGTTCTTCCTGGAACTCTGATTCCTATACTACTTTCTTCTCTCCACTATTCTCTCTCTTATTCTTATTCTCTATGTTCTTGTTATTCTCTTCTTTTTCACCTATTTTTCTTCTTTGTTGTTCTGTGTATATATTTTGATAGGAAGCCAATGGTCATTTGAATTCTTGCATTTATTACTGCTGCCTCTTAGTTACTCCAACGGCTATAATCTCCATAAATACATTCTTGTAACTGTCCTGTAATAAAGCTGTGTTGGAATATGAACGACTCACATTGATTGTACCAAGAATATCCGGAAAATCTGCCTGGGAACTTGTGTTCAGGGGATGGCAGAAATCGTCGATCTCAACAAGATGATCATTGATCTGAGCTCAACTATCGTCGATCTGAGCTCAAAGCTATTGGAGCTGGTCTGGGACAGAAAACGTCGATCTGAGCTCGGAGATCGTCGAACGGAGTTCGACGCCTCATGGACCTGAGCTCAGAGATCGTCGATTTCAGCTCGACGCCTGAACTTCAAAACGTCGATCTGAGCTCGACGCCAAGGTTGAATTCTGAATTCTTGTCTAACTGATTTCTCTTGGCTGATTTCTTCAAACTCTGAGAGCCTTTGACTTAGCACATCCTATGACCCTTAGCTATACATTGATGGGTCAATCTAATAATCCTAAAGACATAGTGATCCTGACCCAAATCCAAATTAGGGTGTTCCAACAATCTCCCCCTATTTGGGTTAGGATTACTATTTACATAAAAATATTATAATTAATATTACAAAGCATAAGATATAAAAAGAGAAGCTTTGCATAGCTGACTTTTGTTGCTGTTAAAACTGACTGCTGCTGGCTTTACAAAACTCCCCCAATATTGATGCAGTAACTGTGATTGGAGGAGGCTGGGATGACTTTGAAAATTGGATTTTGATTGAGTCATCTAGCTAATTGGTATAGATGGTACCTGCAGAAGTCTATGGTAGAGATTGCTCTCTCCTTGAAAAGGATATGTTAGCATAAAAAATGATATTTGTCCAGCACATATTATTAGGATTCTGAATCTGAAAAACAAAGTCTTATATCTTTCTTCCTATAGAATTTATTTTCATTAGAAGAGATTCAAACTCAGTGCCATGATCACTGCTGACCAATGCAACTAGAGTAGAGGACTCAATCTAGATGAATTTAGAAAAGGATCTATAAGAAATATAAAGTTCTCTGACAGAGAATTCTCATAAAGAAATCCTAACATAATTTTGAACAAGATATCAAAAGGATAGAAGCAGCCCTTAAGAAAAGATGTTTCCTAAAAAATTTGTTCCAAATAGGAAAAGGATTTGAAAATATTTTAAATAGTTTATCCTTATAATTATAAATCAAATTTATTAAAAAGCACACTGAGTTCGACGATTTTATATAGGATCATCGATCTGAGTTCGACGATTTTATATAGGATAGTCGATCTGAGTTCGACAATTTGAACTTATTTCGTTGATTAAAATGTTTCTTTTTTCCTTTGAATATATTCTGAAAACATTCCTCTGAGAGATTTTGTTTCCTCCTCAGGTTTTATTGAATCTTAGCAGCAAAATTGAAGTTCTAAGTTAACTGAACTGAGAACACAGTTAGATAATACCTAATCCTCTTCAGATTTAGATTTTCCTTCTGTCTGTTCAGACTTTAAACTGCAGCAGGGAGTATTGATGGCCATTAAGCAGAATTGTTTGTTCCTTGCTTCCTCCTCTTCATCATTAAGTGATGATTCATCATCTGATAAATCCCAAATGACATCTAGGGATACTGATTCTCCTTCTTCAAATAAGATATTGTAGCTTCTTTCTGTTGTTCCATCCACTGGTTCAGAAGCCTTTTGATGAAGAGAATCCCATATCTCCTTAGCTGTTGAGCATTCAACAACTTCCTGGAACAAGTAATGAGATAATGACTGTGCTAGGATATTCATGGCTCTGGCATCAGCTAGTCTGGCCCTTTTAGTTGTTGTTGTTGAGGTTGGGAGACCTGTCATAATGACATAAAATATTTCTTCATCAATATTGTCCATAAATGACTTAATTCTTGTCTTCCAAAGTGCAAATTTGTTTATGTTGCACTTAGGAGGTCTTGTGCTAGAATATTCCATATTCTTTCTATGTGAAAAACAGAATAATTAATCTAACTAGGATTGATCAAAAGAGAGATCTTTTGGTTCAGGTGTTAGCCTGTATAAACAACCAAACTAGTGAAGATCTAGTTATTGAATAACTAACCTCCCTCTGATACCAATTAAAAGGGAAATCTATCCTAGAGATTAGAGCAAACACACAAAAAGAATAATAAAGAAAAGAAATAAAGGCAAACCAGACAACACAAGAAATTTATAGTGGTTCCCCTAAACTTGGGTAGTCCACTCTTCTACCACCCTAGGTTGGAATCCACTGCAGGATGAGTTGATCAGGTGTCCTGGGCACCAATGAGCTTTTAATAAGGTGCTGAAAACCAGATCTAGATTTTTTGATAAGGTGTCTTGCCACCACTGAGTTTTGATAATGTCTCAGAAACCAAGCAGAACTTTTGAAGGGAGTTCAAGAACCATTTGTACAAGGGGGAAGGGAGAGTTGATCTTGTCTTCTCTGTTCAACAATCAAAGAGAAGCATAAGTGGATTTTGATGATGTTGTCAAAGCTCCCTCTGAGATTTGCAATTGTTCAGGAAGGAGATCTTTGCATAGGGTGATAGGTCTTCAATGTATTACTGCTCCAGCAAATGATGATTTCAGCAAAGGCTGAAATGTGAGTTTTCTTGGAGTGTTAATGATGAAGCCTTGATGATATTGATCTTCCAGTAAGCCTTCAGACTGATGTAGAGTAGTTGTCTCTTCAGGCTTCCTAGAACAGTAGATCTGAGAAGAGCATTGGCTGTATAGGTGATGTTGAGTTCTTCATGGAACTCTGATTCCTGTACTACTTTCTTCTCTCCACTATTCTCTCTCTTCTTCTTATTCTCTATGTTCTTGTTATTCTCTTCTTTTTCACCTATTTTTCTTCTCTGTTGTTCTGTGTATATATTCTGATAGGAGGCCAATGGTCATTTGAATTCTTGCATTTATTACTGCTGCCTCTTAGTTACTCCAACGGCTATAATCTCCATAAATACATTCTTGTAACTGTCCTGTAATAAAGCTGTGTTGGAATATGAATGGCTCACACTGATTGGACCAAGAATATCCAAAAAATATGCATGGGAACTTATGTTCAGAGGGATGGCAGAAATCGTCGATCTCAACAAGATGATCCTTGATCTGAGCTCAACTATCGTCGATCTAAGCTCAGAGATATTGGAGCTTGTCTGGGACAGAAAACGTCAATCTGAGCTCGGAGATCGTTGAATGGAGTTCGATGCCTCGTGGACTTGAGCTCAGTGATCGTCGATCTCAGCTCGATGCCTGAACTTTAAAACGTCGATCTTAGCTCGACGCCAAGGTTGAATTCCGAATTATTCTCTGACTGATTTCTCTTGGCTGATTTCTTCAAACTCTGAGAGCCTTTGACTTAGCACATCCTATGACCCTTAGCTATATATTGATGGGTCAATCTAATAATCCTAAAGGCATAGTCATCCCGACCCAAATCCAAATTAGGGTGTTCCAACACAAGAGCTTGCTAATCACTGGAAAAGTTGATGACGAGAGGGTGGCCACCGAGGCTTCCACCCAGGCCCCTCCCAAGTAGATGCAAAAATGGATTCGAAACTTTGGCCTTAGCAAGGATTTATTAGATGCTGAATGGGAACCCTTGTTCCAGTGGGATCCCGATGCCAATCGAGCCTCCATTTCTAGCCTCCTCCCCAGCTGGGCGGAGCAAGATGATGTCACTAGTGATGCCTTCGTGATGGGCTATGGCCTTTACAGCTGAGAATATGCCGATAGGTTCGACCGATCGTCCACCTGACTCCTAGCCTTCGACTCCATAAGGACCTTAATGCGCGGGATCGAGCTCGTGGATATATGTGCATGCCAGACAATCACCACCGACCGTAACTTTGCTGACATGCACAGGTCAAGGGACGAGGCGGCGGCCAACGCGGCCGCCCTGAAGGTCGAGCTGAAGGTTGTCCAGTAGATTTTATCTTTGCGCCCGACGGATGGATCTTCTATGGCTTCTCGCTCCCCCCCCCCCCCATATTTCATAATTCGTTTCCCCTACTTTGTGCTGACGAGCTTCTCCTCTCTGCACAGGACTCTGCCCAAGTAAGTTGCATCATGCAAAGCTGGCCGACCTGGTGTGCGAGAACGTCTGGCTACAGGACAAGGCCTGGCGTGCGGAAGAAGCTGTAGCTGTGATTCCCCCCCCCCCCCCTCCTTTGCTTGACGAGAGGATGAGGAGCTGCCACTACTCAGAATTTGATATCGACAAGCTGTTGCAAGTCAACACCCAATCAACGGCCAGGGTGATGATAGAGACGTTGCGGGACGTGGGATGCTTAAATGAGGGCGGCGAGACCATCGTGCCTCGCAGGCTTCTCCCCTGGCTTTTCAAGACTATCCCCAAGCCTCCGGGACAACCCAATTCCCCACCCTCGGATGACCCGAAATCTCTCGTTGTGGCTCGCAGGAACCCCTTAGCGATAAATTAATCGGTGGAAACTAGCCGAGAGCCCTTTGGCAAAAGCACTGAATGCAGGTTTTTGAGAGAATCGCCGCCCCTTTGCAGTACATGAATCGAACGGAGCCTCGCCGAGAACTTCTTGCTAACTGGTCAAGAGCTTCCCGCCGAAAGCCTTTCATGTAAGACCCCCCACCCTTTTTTTTTCTTTTTCGACACCGGGGTCTTAGCCCAGAACTGCCGCTTTGCGGTGGAACCGACTCACGGGAAGGTCGCCACTACAATGTGCCAATTCCGGCGGCCCTTTTCGATCACAAGAGAGTGAAGCAATTATACATAAATGTAAACAAGTCCACAGAAACATGTAAATAAAAGTGAAATCACATCCAGTCCATCAGTAGATATAACGGGAAATATATAATAGAAGTACTATAAGATACAGTTTAGATGAAATATAGATAAACGGGCTCGAGCCCGTTACATCAGAGTCCTCACTACAAATCACTCATCGCAGAACTATAAGAGTACTAATCACTCACGGAGCTGGTCGCTGGTGCACAGGTGCTAGACTGACCCACCTCCATGCGCACCGTACTTCGCTGGTGCTGGTCCCTGGACTGCTGGTCCCTGTCTCCCATCCGGAGCTCCTGTAATGTTGTGGTTCGAAAACCATTAGTCATAAAGACTAAGCCCTATCATCCCCTACCCCTCCCGCACGGCTCCTGGGCACCGAGCGGAGAGGAGGAAAGGGAAGCTACAAAGGTGGAGAATACTGAAGCAGATGACAGGGGAGTTATACTAATAACTATCTAGAACAAAGTACAACTAGCAATTCTATGGTAGTAAGTGGTAAAGAAGAGAAGTAGTAAGTAGCAATTGTATTAAAAGGGCAGCTAGAGAACAGTAAGTAAACAAGTAAGTAAGTAAGTAGGTAACCTTAACTTATATTAATGCCCATACAAACTTATAAGTTAAGGGGTCTTCTGCAAAGCTCCCATCGTATAAAAAGTCCCATACTGATTTATACGTTGGGGTGTCGGTTGTATGCAAATATGAGTGTAGTGATATGCTATGCCATGATTCATGCAAGTGCAACTCACGCACACGACTCTATGCGCATATACCTTTAGTTCCCCCTGTTTGGGCAGCTAGCTTCACTCCCAGGAACCTCCGTAGTGGAAAATGGAGACAGTGGGTCGGGCCCCCCACTCCTACGCGGGTATCCACACTACCGGGCCTAGCCCTTCCGTACTCCCCTAGAAGAACACAACCTAGAGTATCCGCGTACTACTGCTGGCTATATCCACCAGTCTTTCTTTGGCTAAGTGTCCCACACCTCCGAGTCAACGTACCGATGTCGGTGTGAACGACAATCAGATATCGAAGACCCACCACCTTTATTCTGTACTCTAACCCTCGAGACCTCGGCTCCCCGGACTGTCCCGTCCTGCATCTACCTTCAGAGCTACCGTCTGAATGGCAACCAAACCAATTATTCTACCTTCCTAGCTAACGGGGTGTATGTGTGTGTAACCCTAATCATACTAGTTGCTCTTTACATTATTATTTCAATAGTTTACGTTAGCCCAGGACTGCCCCCGGTATTCCCCGTGAAGGGCTCTCAAAGGGCACTAGGAACTATGATGGTAGCTGAAGCCCACCGTTCCCTTTCACAAGGCACTTATTATTATTGGTTGATACCAATTACCCGATCCCTTTTTAAGTTACTTTAGATCTAGCCCTAACGTATTAAGACTCTTCCACAACTACCCGGGGTGGACGATCTTTCATCGTTCCAGTACGCCACTTATCCTTAACCAGTCTCACACTCTACTTATCCTGACCTCCAATAATGAACTTAACTTAGCTTGCCCTAACCAACTAGCAACTACCAAAAATTCCATCTCCTAAAGTTCGTTATCCGCTCTAGTTCAGTTTCCGTGATTTTACTACATGCAGACCATCCTAAGATACGTGAGGTGTATGAGGGGTGGTACTCCAAATTTTCTTCTGAATCTCCTATAATATTTACTGGAGGTCTATCATGACATAATATAGCTAAGACCAAGATTTCCAAATTTTCCTATTTATCGGGCATTTAATTTATTTATTCTAAGATACCAAATGCCCTAGTGTGAACATGAAGTGCACTAATCAGCCAACAATAAATCAACATAAAATCAGTAAAAATCCTATGAGACATTTAAACAGTAATTCCAAATTTTGAGAAATTCCAGAGGTGTTTAGGCCTATATTTCCTAATTTACCATTTTAGGTCATGTCTATTATATTATGAAGGAAGTACTGTAAATATGTATCCAAAAATCCCAAGAAAATTATAGAAGCTTTATGGTGACCTAAAACCATTAGAAACCAGGTCCCATAATTTTTATCTAATATTTGGGCTCTGAATCTATTTTAATGTAAAATACTGATTTTCCCAACTTAGAGAAGGAGATACTATTTTTAATCATTTAAAATTCCATAGAAAATTACAGGGTGACTAACATAATTTAAAACACCCACTGACCAAATTTCATAATTTTTGAGATAGTAATTAGACATTATTTGTAATTTTTACTCCATGTCACAACTAGTACGTTAAAGAAATATGTACCCAAAATAATCAGATAAAACTTCCAAGAAAAATACAGAAGGTATAACATGCTATAAGATGCCCTAATCCAAGATTTCATAACATTCTAGTGAACAGAAATTCCAGAATCATCAAAATAAATATCTAAGGCACAACTAGGGTTGTAAATGAAGTATTGTATAAATTAACCCAAAAATCTCAACAAAATTAAAACATGGCCATTTAGATTAGAAAATCACCCTACTACAATTTTACCTGATTTGAAGTTCAGTTAATAGCTTAATAATTCAAGTTAAGATTGGTGCCCTAAACTAGGGTTAGGATTTTAGGTGGCCTAACTATCTCCAGATACCCTAAAATTTTATCCAGAGAACTATAATGGCCCTATGGTTTTCTCCACCATATTTTAAGTAAGTCGAAGGACATTTGACCCCATGACCTTCACAACCCTAAAAACCACCATTAAGTGATTTTCCCTAGGGTTCTAGGGCTACACCACAGCAAGTCTCTCCAAACTCCCTTAGAGGGTGTGTCATGCCCTAAAAAGCCAGTGACCAAAATATCAGCCTCTGTTGAGGTGATATGACCACCCAAATACCAAGGGGGTTGTTTGATCCTAAATTATCCTATAAGGATCAACCTAGGGTTGGACACAAACCTATTCAAAACATCTCCAAATGAGATGAAATTTTTACCAGAACCTTATGATAAACACAGGGACCACTCACCAAAATTTGGGAGGGTTTGGAAGTCATTTAGCCATCTAAATAAATTATGCTATGATTATTGAATTTTTCTAAAACCTAAAGAAAAATATTTCCCAAAAATCCTAATTTTTGGATAGCATCTAGATATAGATAAGATTAGGCCACACCCCAAATTTCAAGTCATTTTGATGAATGGATTTGAGTTGGGAATTTTTCTAAAGTCAGGACAACCCTATGGGTAGACCTTACCAAATTGAGTGCTGAGGTCTATCCAGTGGTCCAAAATGCTTGAAACAAATTTTACAATTTCATAGACTCAAAGAGCTACAATATTAGTGTTGACTATTTTTCTAGTAGAAGCCTCTAGGTATTTTTCCTAAATTATCTAAAGTGACATGTATTTTCATTCAGAAATTGCTTTATAAAATAAAATCTAATTTCATGGCACTGATCTTGAAGCAATATCTAAGGGCTCTAGACTTGTCTCCTTCCTCCAGCCAAAGGTCGTGATCCGCCCGACCTGGAACTACTTCCAAGAGCAGCTGTCGGCCGTCCAGCGTCCTCCCTGGCCGGCCACCGCCACCACAACCTCCGTTGAGGTGGCGGCCATCGCCGGGCGGCGGCGCAGCCGCCGGAGGGGCTTTTTCCAGCGAGCCCGAACACGGGTTTCATGGAAAATCCATGAAAATGGAAGTTTCAACCGGGCTCAGTTGAGCCCGATTCTCAAACCTATTGATCCTAAGATCTATCCGCAGAAGAAGAGGGAGGGGAGGACCTTGTTCGCGGGCTGGAGGCGTGTAGACCGTCGGGAAGCTATTTGCACGGTGGTGGCGTCGCCAGAAATTCTTCAACAGCAAGGGGAGGCTCGAAAACTTCGGGTAACAGCTTGGAAAAACTCCCCTTGGGCCTCTAAAGGTGTTTAAAAGCTTGGGCAAGGAGGGGGATTGGCCAAAATCTGGTGGCCATTAATGGCCCATAAAAGCTTTGCCCGGCCATGATGGAGGGGAGCTGAAACGGCTCTATGACAGCTGGAGGAGGGCTGGAAATTCCTCCTCTCCCTGAGAGGAGTTGAATCCAACAGTTTTAGGGGAAGGGAAAGAGTCATGGCATCAAATGCCATTGATGGCCCTGACTACAAGCTTTCGGCCATGGCCACAACCGTCCTTTTGCAAAACCGGCGGTCCACATTGCACAGCATGACTGGTCAACTTAAATTAAATAAAACTTATCAAGTCTTATTGGAGAAGACGGCTCACTCCTTAACCGGCCCGGTTCAGCTAAACCAGCACCCAGCTGGAAATAAAAATGCCAGAAAAAGTCTAAGTATAATGGCATTGAGTGAGCTCAGCTCACTCAACGCCATCAGGCTACGGTATTGAGTGAGCTCTGCTCACTCAATGCCATTCCAGACTATGGCGTTGAGTGAGCTCAGCTCACTCAACGCCATCCGGATTATGGCGTTGAGTGAGCTCTGCTCACTCAACGCCACCCAGAATATGTCTTTTTATAGGATGGCGTTAAGAGAGCTTAGCTCACTCAACGCCATCCAGGTAATGGCGTTGAGTGAGCTCTACTCACTCAACGCCATCCAGATAACACCAAATGGCATTGAGTGAAGTCAGTGCACTCAATGCCATTCTGCTTATGGCGTTGAGTGCACTCAACGCACTCAACGCCATCCCGCCTGACCGTTTACATCGTTGAGTTAGCTAAGCTCACTCAACGCCATCTAGTCTACGGCGTTGAGTGAGCTCAGCTCACTCAACGCCATTCCTGTCGACACCAGATGGCATTGAGTGCAGTCAGTGCACTCAACGCCATTTAACCTATGGCTTTGGGTGAGCTAAGCTCACTCAACGTCATCCTGCTTATGGTTTTGAGTGAGCTAAGCTCACTCAATGCAATCCAGCTGATGGCTTTGAGTGAGCTAAGCTCACTCAATGCCATCCAGCCCACGGCGTTGAGTGATCTTAGCTCACTCAACGCCATTCCAAGATCACGGGCGTGACGGACCGGTCAAGGGCGTGACCACCCCTTGCCTCGAAATTTTTATTGAAAATCTTCAATTCCTGGGTTTCCTATGGTTCTGTTATGACAAAACCACTTCCAAGGGTCTAGCCAAAAATGGGATGTTATAAATCCCAATAAACAAAACAAAGATTTCGTCCCCGAAATCAAGGTTAAGCATACGGGACTCCAGTCGGGAATAAAGCTTGTAACATCCCATGAGAATTGAAAGATTACATCTCTACGTTATGTTTGCTTTGTGCGGTTTCAAATCTAAGATTAATTCGCCCAATTAACTAGGTATATACACCCCAATAAACAAAAGATTAGCCCCTATTCTTGAAATTTCAGTCCTATTGGTTTAAAACAGGAAAGCAAATTGATTGTCCAGAGGGGTTGTGAGGTATACCTGATGAAAAAGTTCCGGGTATTTTTGCCACATCAAGTCCTGTGGCTCCCATGTATGCTCCTCCTGCCCATGATTGTTCCACAGAACCTTGACTAATGGAACCTTCTTCCGTCATAAGACCCGCACTGCTGTGTCGTCAATCCTGATAGACTCCTAGTTGACTGACCGATCCGAGGCCACCGGGCCATCTGCCAAGGAAATCAGCTGCTCAGGACGTAGTAGAGCCCTCCGAATTGAGGAGACATGGAAGATGTCATGCAATCCCGCTAACTCCGGTGGTAGCTCTAGTCTATAGGCTAAGAGGTTGATCCGCTCCAGGATCCTATAAGGCCCCATATATCTCGGGCTGAGCTTCTTCCGCCCGCAAACCCGCGAGACTCCGTGCATCGGCCGTATCTTCAAGAAAACTCGGTCTCCCACCTGGAACTCCACTTGACGATGCCTCGCATCATAGTATTTGGCCTGTCTGCTCTGGGATTCCAACATCCTGTCCCGGATCAATCTAATTTGAGCATCTGTATCTCCCACAAACTCCGAGCCTAGTGCCTGCGGATCCTCATCCTGAACCCATGATAGTGGGGTCCTGCACCTCCTTCCGTACAATGCCTCGTATGGAGCCATGCCTATGCTGGACTGATGGGCATTGTTGTACGAAAACTCTACCAGTGGCAGCAATATCTCCCAAGGCTCGCCACGGTCCAGAATACACAGTCGCAACAGATTTTCCAATGTACAACTGGTGCGCTCTATCTGCCCGTCGGTCTGAGGGTGAAAAGCTGTGCTGAATGTCAGCCGAGAACCCAGATGGGCCTGGAGTGACCTCCATTCCCTGGATGTAAACCGCCCATCCTGATCCGAAACGATAGTCTTGGGCACCCCATGATAGCGCACAAACTGCTCAATGAACCTCCGTACTAGTATACTAACCGGTGCGTCCTTCGCCACTGGAATGAATCTGACCAACTTTGTTAGCCTGTCCACTATCACCCAGATCGAGTCATTCCCCGCACGGGATCGAGGTAGCCCATGTATGAAGTCCATGGCTATATCCTCAAATTTCAACTCCGGCACCGGAAGCGGCTGCAGCAAGCCTCCCGGGTTCCTACACTCCGCCTTCACGAGCTGGCAAGCCCCACAATGTGTCACAAAGTACGTAATATATTTTTTCATACCTGGCCAGTACATCGTCCTCTTGAAATACTTTACCATCTTGGTGATCCCCAGGTGTACCAAATACCGGCTGTAGTGAGCTTCCGTGGAAATGTCCTCCCGGATCCGTCCCCCGGCTGGTATGTAGACTCTGCCTCGGAAATATAAGAGGCCATCCCTCAAAGAGTAATCTCCTGTCGTGCCTTTCTCCAAGGCTCGGAATATCAGCTCAGCTCTCTCATCCAGCATCTGCCCATCTCTGATGCGGTCTCCAATATCATCAGTAGTAACCATCGACCCCAGATACTCCATGTATAGCTCCGGGTCATCCTCAGACACTAGTGAAATCTGCATCTCCTCGAATGATCTAACCAACTCCAAGGCCATTAGATGCGGGCCAACTCTTGACGTAATCCCTCTCCGACTCAGAGCATCTACGACCACGTTCGCCTTCCCCGGATGGTAGTGCATGGTGTACTTGTAGTCCGACAGAAATTCTACCCACCGTCTCTGCCTGATGTTTAACTCCTTCTGGGTGTCGATGTACTTCAGATTCTTGTGGTTGGAAAAGATATCGCAATGTACTCCGTAGAGATAGTGTCACCAGATCTTAAGAGCAAAAATGACTGCCCCCATCTCCATATCGTGCACGGGGTAGTTCTGCTCGTGCTTCTTAACCTGACAGGAGACATAGGCTATTACGTGCCTGTTCTGCATCAGAACGACACCCATCCCCTGATAGGAAGCATCTGTGTACACCTGGAATCCCTCCTTCCCTGATGGAGGTTCAAGGATTGGAGCCGAGGTGAGACAATCCTTCAGCTCCTGGAATGCAGATTCGCATCGATGTGTCCAGATAAAAGGGGACTCCTTCGTCAGAGACGTAAGAGGGAGTGCAATCTGAGAGAACCCCTTTACGAACTTCCGGTAGTAACCGGCAAGTCCCAAGAAACATCGAACATCTGATGCCGACTTTAGTGGTGGACATTCCCGTACTGCCTAGACTTTCGCCGGATCCACTGCCAGACCTGCTCCACTGATGACATTGCCCAGAAAGGCCACCTCCTTTAGCCAGAACTAGCACTTGTTGTACTTGGCATACATCTCATGCTCACGCAGCTTCTCCAAGGTCAAGGCCAGATGTCTCGCGTGCTCCTCCTCCGTCCTTGAATAGATAAGGATGTCGTCGATGAATACGATGACGAAGACGTCCAGATACTCTTCGAACACCCGATTCATCAAGGTCATGAATGCGGAGGGTGCATTCGTGAGCCCGAAGGGCATCACGGTAAACTCGTACAACCCATATCTACTGCTGAAGGCCGTCTTCTGGATGTCCTCCTCCCGAATGCGAAGCTGGTAGTACCCGGATCTCATATCCAGCTTTGAGAACCAATGGGCTCTCTCCAGCTGGTCAAATAGCTCGTCTATCCTTGGTAAGGGATAAGTATTCCGGACCGTCAACTTGTTCAGGGCCCGGCAATCTATGCACAGTCGAAGGGTCCCGTCCTTCTTCTTAACGAATAGCACCGGAGCTACCCATGGTGAAGAGCTAGGCCGAACGAACCCGGCCTCCACTAACTCCTGAAGCTGGCTTTGAAATTCCACCAACTCCTTTGGGGCCATTCGATAGGGAGCTCTGGATACCGGCTTAGCCCCCGGTACGAGCTGAATCTGAAAGTCCTTCTCTCGGTGCGGGGGTAGCCCTGGTAGCTTCTCTGGAAACACGTCGGCGAAGTCCCGCACTACTGGGATATCTAAAATGGAGTCTTTGGCCACGACCGCCTCAAAAAGGACCTAATTAACTTCTCCCCCCTACAGGTGGGCCTTAACGGCCTGCACAGACGATAATAAGGTACGGGGTGCTTGTATAATACCTTCTATGACAATGAAGGAGTCGTCGTGCCTGACGATGATCCTCTTCGCCACGCAGTCGATCTGGGCATGGTTCCAGCACAGCCAAGTCATGCCCAGGATCAGATCGTAATCTGGCATCTTCAGGATCGTCGCTGGTGCCTCAAATGCCTTCCCTCCGATCCTCGCTTCCATATTACAATGAGAAGAGGTCATTATCTCTGATCCATTAGGTAGGCGCACCCTCATCATCTTCCCGGTGAATGGCTCCACACCTTCCAGTGCTTTCACAAAATCCTCCGACACGAACGAGTGCGAAGCACCAGTGTCAAAGAGAGTGTGAGCGGGCTTGCCGCTAACGAAGTCTATGCCTGGGGTAATTAATTGTCTTAGTATTTTTTTGTAGTTGTCTTCTCTTAATTTCTAACTAGGTTATGTCTAGAATACTAGTTTATATGAAGAAAATTTAAAAGTACTTCCATACCTGCGATAACCTGCTCTATGTTTCGGAGCTGTGTCAAGTCTAGAGCATACACTTGCTCCCTCTCTGGCCTACGGCCTCGATCCTGAAATCCTCATCCTCGGTCCTGTCCTCATCCTCCAAACTATCGGGGAGGTGGAGCGCCCTGATGTGCTAGTGGGGGTGCTCGCCTCATAGGGCAGTTCGTCTTGATATGCCCCGGCTGGTTGCACTGATAGCATACCGGTGGCTGCTCTGCTATCCTTGGCATTTCTAGCATCTGTATAGGTTGGGGAGCCAGTACCCCCTGACTCCTCTTCTCCTGCCCAAACTTCTGACGAGGCTGATCCCCGTTCCTTCTTTCCCCAATAACCTGGCCCCGAGGACGGTCTCTACGACCTCCAATCACTGTATCATCAGCCGGTCTCTTCCATCTCTTCACTGTAAGCTGATACGCCTCTCTCTTCTTAGCCATCTCCAGAATCCTGGCCAGACTCCCCTCTGAGATGAAAAGGAGGGCCTGTCTCATGTCGTCTTGCAGCCCCTTATAAAACCTCTGGGCATAGCCAGCATCGTCTAACAGATAAGCGTCCGCATAACGGGCCAGGTGAGGACACTCTTTTCAGTACTCCACCACAGTCATGTTCCCCTTCCTTAATCGCAGGAACCTATCCTCTAGGTCATCCCTCACCGACTGAGGTACAAAATGTCCCAAGAGCGCTGCTCTGAACTCCTCCCAAGTAATATCAGCGCAATCCATCCCCGCAAAGGTGGTGTAAAGCTGAGATTTCCACCACCTCATTCCGTGTGACTCTAGGAAGGAGACCACCAAAGCAACTGCCTCCTCAGTGGGGCATCGAATCCCTGCCAGCATCTCGTAAATGGTGTCCAACCATTCCTCCATACGTACTACAGTCTCCGTCCCCTGGTAGGATGGAGGGGAACGTCCCCGGAATACAGTCATCCAATTGGCCCCGGGGTTTGGCTGTGGAGCCGGGACTTGCTGAGCTCTGAAGGCCTCCAGAATAGCCGTCAGTGTTTGCCCCATCTCTGTCTGTTGGAACAGAGCTGGAGCCGGTGGAGGCGAGACCACATTGGAAGCCTGGGGTGTCCCCTACTGTGATGTAGGATTCGTCGCAGGCTACAAGTAAAAATTCCATTTGTTAGAGAGCGAATGAATGGAATTTTAAGAAGGGTTAGGATGGACTTTCACATGTTATTTCCCTTATGGGCACACCACTGCTTCCGCTGCTAGTTTGTTCGCAAACTAAGCTCGCACGGGGGTTGCCCAAGGTTTTATGGACTACTTCTCTTTCGATCGAGGTCCCCTCTAATACCACTTGTAAGACCCCCTTTTTTTCGACACCAGGGTCTTAGCCCAGAACTGCCGCTCTGTGGTGGCACCGACTCACGGGAAGGCCGCCACTACAAAGCGCCAATTCTGCCGACCCTTTTCGATCACAAGAGAGAGAAGCAATTATACATAAATGTAAACAAGTCCACAGAAACATGTAAATAAAATTGAAATCACATCCAGTCCATCAGTAGATATAACAGGAAATAGATAATAGAAGTACTGCAAGATACGGTTTAGATGAAATATAGATAAACGGGCTCGAGCCCGGTACATCAGAGTCCTCACTACAAATCACTCATCGCAGAACTATAAGAGTACTAATCACTCACGGAGCTGGTCGTAGGTGCTCCGGTGCTAGACTGACCCACCTCCATGCACACCGTACTCCGCTGGTGCCGGTCCCTGGACTGCTGGTCCCTGTCTCCCATCCGGAGCTCCTGTAATGTTGTGGTTCGAAAACCATTAGTCATAAAGACTAAGCCCTATCATCCCCTACCCCTCCCCCACGGCTCCTAGGCACCGAGCGGAGAGGAGGAAAGGGAAGCTACAAAGGTGGAGAATAATCAAGCAGATGACAGGGGAGTTATTCTAACAACTATCTAGAACAAAGTACAACTAGCAATTCTATGGTAGTAAGTGGTAAAGAAGAGAAGTAGTAAGTAGCAATTGTATAAAAAGGGCAGCTATAGAACAGTAAGTAAACAAGTAAGTAAGTAAGTAGGTAACCTTAACTTATATTAATGCCCATACAAACTTATAAGTTAAGGGGTCTTCTACAAGGCTCCCATCGTATAAAAAGTCGCATACCGATTTATACGTTGGGGTGTCGGTTGTATGCAAATATGAGTAGAGTGATAAGCTATGCCATAATTCATGCAAGTGCAACTCACGCACACGACTCTATGCGCACAGACCTTTAGTTCCCCCTATTCGGGAAGCTAGCTTCACTCCCAGGAACCTCCGTAGTGGCAAACGGAGATAGTGGGTCGGGCCCCCCACTCCTAGGCGCGTATCAACACTACCGGGCTTATCCCTTCCGTACGCCCCTAGAAGAACACAACCTAGAGTATCCGCGTACTACTGCTTGCTATATCCACCAGACTTTCTTTGGCTAAGTGTCCCACACCACCGAGTCAACGTACCGATGTCGGTGTGAACGATAATCAGATATCGAAGACCCACCACCTTTATTCTGTTCTCCAACCCTCGAGCCCTCGGCTCCCCGGACTGTCCCGTCCGTTCATCTACCTTCGGAGCTACCGTCTGAATGGCAACCAAACCAATTATTCTACCTTCCTTGCTAACGGGGTGTATGTGTGTGTAACCCTAATCATACTAGTTGCTCTTTACATTATTATTTCTAAAGTTTACGTTAGCCCAGGACTGCCCCCGATATTCCCCGTGAAGGGCTCTCAAAAGGCACTAGGAACAATGATGGTAGTTGAAGCCCACTGTTCCCTTTCGCAAGGAACTTATTGTTATTGGTTGATACCCATTACCTGATCCCTTTTTAAGTTACTTTACATCTAGCCCTAGTGTATTAAGACTCTTCCACTACTACCCGGGGTGGACGATCTTTTGTTGTTCCAGTACGCCACTTATCCTTAACAAGTCTCACACTCTACTTATCCTGACCTCCAATAATGAACTTAACTTAGCTTTCCCTAACCAACCAGCAACTACCAAAAATTCCATCTCCCAAAGTTCATTATCCGCTCTAGTTCAGTTTTCGTGATTTTACTACATGCAGACCATCCTAAGATACGTGAGGAGTATGAGGGGAGGTACTCCAAATTGTCTTCCGAATCTCCTATAATATTTATTGGAGGTCTATCATGACATAATATAGCTAAGACCAAGATTTCCAAATTTTCCTATTTATCAGACATTTAATTTATTTATTCTAAGATTCCAAATGCCCTAATATGAACATGAAGTGCACTAATGATCCAACAATAAATCATCATAAAATCAGTAAAAATCCTATGAGACATTTAAACAGTAATTCAAAGTTTTGAGAAATTCCAGAGGTGTTTAGGCCTATATTTCCTAATTTACCATTTTAGGCCATTTCTACTACATTATGAAGGAAGTATTGTAAATGTGTATCCAAAAATCCCAAAAAAATTATAGAAGCTTTATGGTGACCTAGAATCATCTAAAATTCCATAGAAAATTACAGGGTGACTAACATAATTTAAAACACCCACGGACAAAATTTCATAATTTTTGAGACAGTAATTGGACATTATTTGTATTTTTGACTCCATGTCACAACTAGTACGTTAAAGAAATATGAACCCATAATAATCAGATAAAACTTCCAAGAAAAATACAGAAGGTATAACATGATATAAGATGCCCTAATCCAAGATTTCATAACATTCCAGTGAACAGAAATTCCAGAATCATCAAAATAAATATCTAGGGCACAACTAGGGTTGTAAATGAAGCACTGTATAAATTAACCCAAAAATCTCAACAAAATTAAAACATGGCCATTTAGATTGGAAAATCACCATGGTCAAATTTTACTTGATTTGAAGTTCAGTTGATAGCTTAATAATTCAAGTTAAGATTGGTGCCCTAGACTAGGGTTATGATTTCAGGTGGCCTAACTGTCTCCAAATACCCTAAATTTTGTCCAGAGAACAATAATAACCCTATGGTTCTCTCCACCAAATTTTAAGTCAGTCCAAGGTCATTTGACCCCATGACCTTCACAACCCTAAAAACCACCATTAAGGGATTTTCCCTAAGGTTCTAGGGCTACCCCACACCATGTCTCTCCAAACTCCCTTGGAGGGTGTGTCATGCCCTAAAAAGACAGTGACCAAAATATCAGCCTATGTTGAGGTGATATGACCACCCAAATACCAAGGGGGGTGTTTGATCCTAAATTATCCTATAAGGATCAACCTAGGGTTGGACACAAACCTATTCAAAACATCTCCAAATGAGATGAAATTTTTACCAAAACCTTAGATAAACCCAGGGACAAATCACCAAAATTTGGGAGGGTTTGGAAGTCATTTAGCCATTTAATTAAATTATGCTAGGATTATTGATTTTTTCTAAAAACTATAGAAAAATATTTCCCAAAAATCCTAATTTTTTGATAGGATCTAGATATAGATAATATTAGGCCACACCCCAAATTACAAGTCATTTTGATGAATGGATTGGAGTGGGGAATTTTTCTAAGGTCAGAACAACCCTATGGGTAGACCTTACCAAATTGAGTGCTGAGGTCTATCCAGTGGTCCAAAATGCTTGAAATAAATTTTAAAATTTCCTAGACTCAAAGAGCTACAATTTTAATGTTGACCATTTTTCCTGTAGGAGCCTCTAGATATTTTTCCTAAATTATCTAATGTGACAGATATTTTCATTCAGAAATTGCTTTATAAAATAAAATCTAATTTCATGGCACATATCTTGAAGCAAGATCTAAGGTCTCTAGACTTGTCTCCTTCCTTAAGCCAAAGGCCGTGATCTGCCCGACCTGGAAATACTTCCAAGAGAAGCTGCCGGCCGTTCAGCCTCCTCCCTGGCCGGCCACCGCCACCACCACCTCCTTTGAGGTGGCAGCCATCGCCGGGCGGCGGCGCAGCCGCCGGAGGGGCTTTTTCCGGCGAGCCCGAACACGGGTTTCATGGAAAATCCATGAAAATGGAAGTTTCAACCGGGCTCAGTTGAGCCCGATTCTCAAACCTATTGATCCTAAGATCTATCCGCAGAAGAAGAGGGAGGGGAGGACCTTGTTCGCGGGCTGGAGGCGTGCAGACTGTCGGGAAGCCATTTGCACGGTGGTGGCGTCGCCAGAAATTCTTCAACAGCAAGGGGAGGCTCGAAAACTTTGGGTAACAGCTGGGAAAAACTCCCCTTGGGCCTCTAAAGGTGTTTAAAAGCTTGGGCAAGGAGGGGGATCAGCCAAAAGCTGGTGGCCATTAATGGCCCATAAAAGCATGGCCCGGCCATGATGGAGGGGAGCTGAAACGGCTCTATGACAGTTGGAGGAGGGCTGGAAACTCCTCCTCTCCCTGAGAGGAGTTAAATCCAGCAGTTTTAGGGGAAGGGAAAGAGTCATGGCATCAAATGCCATTGATGGCCGTGACTACAAGCTTTCGGCCATGGCCGCAACCGTCCTTTTGCAAAACCGGCGGTCTACGTGGCACAACATGACTGGTCAACTTTAATTAAATAAAACTTATCAGGTCTTATTGGAGAAGACGGCTCACTCCTGAACCGGCCCGGTTCAGCTAAACCAGCACCTAGATGGAAATAAAAATGCCATAAAAAGTCTAAGTATAATGGCGTTGAGTGAGCTGAGCTCACTCGATGCCATCAGGCTACGGCGTTGAGTGAGCTCTGCTCACTTAATGCCATTCCAGACTATGGCGTTGAGTGAGCTCAGCTCACTCAACTCCATCCGAATTATGGCGTTGAGTGAGCTCAGCTCACTCAACGCCATCCGGATTATGGCATTGAGTGATCTCTGCTCACTCAATGCCACCCGGAATATGTCTTTTTAGATGATGGCGTTGAGTGAGCTTAGCTCACTCAACGCCGTCCAGGTTATGTCATTGAGTGAGCTCTGCTTACTCAATGCCATCTAGACAACACCAAATGGCATTGAGTGCAGTCAGTGCACTCAACGCCATTCAGCTTATGGCGTTGAGTGCACTCAACGCACTCAATGCCATCCCGCCTGACCGTTTACGGCGTTGAGTGAGCTAAGCTCACTCAACGCCATCAAGTCTACGGCGTTGAGTGAGCTTAGCTAACTCAACGCCATTCCTGCCGACACCAGATGGTGTTGAGTGCAGTCAGTGCACTCAACGCCATTCAACCTATGGCTTTGAGTGAGCTAAGCTCACTCAATGCCATCCTGCTTATGGCTTTGAGTGAGCTAAGCTCACACAACACCATCCAGCTGATGGCTTTGAGTGAGCTAAGATCACTCAACGCCATCCATCCCACGGCATTGAGTGAGCTTAGCTCACTCAACGCCATTCCAAGATCACGGGCGTGACGGACCGGTCACGGGCGTGACCACCCCTTGCCTCGAAATTTTTATCGATAATCTTCAATTCCTGCGTTTCCTAAGGTTTTGTTATGACAAAACCACTTCCAGGGGTCTAGCCGGAAATGGGATGTTACATTCCTAATGAGAACTCCCTTTACCGAGAACCCCTTGGCCGAAACCCCCTGCTCAAAAAGGTTCTCAAATTCTTTTCTGTGTTTCCTAGGGGTGTCTCTTGTCCTGCTTTTTTGGACGAGAGCCCGGACATCAAGTCTAACCGGAGCCAAGCCTTGCTCAGGGCGGTGAAAAAGTTTCCAAGCCAAAGTACAGCCATGACATGTCCAAAATCAAGTCCTTTTCCCCAGGTGTGCTTACCGCCCTACCCAGCTAATGAGAGCCTGAGCAGCGAGTCTACCCAGGGCCGAGCAGCACTCAGGGTCCCTTACCCCCACAGGTGAGCCTTCAGACCTTCCAGCTAATGAGAGCCTATGCAGCGGGTCTACCTAGTGCTGAGCCAGGCTCGGTGTAGTGTAAAAGTCTCAAAGCTGAAGTATTTTAAGGAACCAATCCTTTCCCCCCGGGTGTGCCTACCACCCTGCCCATCTAATGAGAGCATGAGCAGCGAGTCTACCCGGGGCTGAGTAGTAATCGACCCCTTACCCCCACAGGCGAGCCTTTGGACCTGCCAGCTAGTAAGAGCCTGCGCAGCGAGTCTACTTGGGGTGTAGCCATGCTCGGGGTAGTGTAAAATTATCCAAACTTAAGTATCTCCAAGAACCAATCCTTTCCCCCCATGTGTGCCTACCTCCCTGCCCAACTAATGAGAGCCTGAGTAGTGAGTCTACCCGGGGCCGAGCAACACTCGGGGTCCCTTACCCCCATAGGCGAGCCTTCAGACCATCCAACTAGTGAGTGCCTGCGCAACGAGTCTACCTAGGGCCGAGCCAGGCTTGGGGTAGTGTAATCTTCTGAGCCGAAGTATCTCAAAGAACAAATCCATGACCAAGTCATTTCCCCCCGGGTGTATCTACCGCCTTGCCCAACTAATGAGAGCCTGAGCAACGAGTCTACCCGAGGCCTATCAGCAATAGGGATCCCTTATGCCTACAGGCGAGCATTCAGACCTGCCAGCTAGTGAAAGCGTGTGTAGCGTGTCTACCTGGGGCCGAGCCAGGCTCTGGGTAGTGAAATCATCTGAGATGAAGTATCTCAAAGAATACATCCAAGACTTAGTCCTTTTCCCCAGGTGTGCCTACCACCCTACAAAGCAAATGAGAGCCTGACCAGTGAGTGTACTGGGGGCCGAGCAATCCTCAGGGTCCCTTTCCCCCACATGCGAGCCTTCAGACCTGCCAGCTAGTGAAAGCCTGCATAGCGTGTCTACCTGGGGCCGAGCTAGGCTCGGGCTAGCGCAATCATCTGAACCGAAGTATCTCAAAGAAAACATCCAAGACCAAGACCTTTCCCCCCATGTGTGTCTACAACCCTGCCCAGCTAATGAGTGCCTGGGCAGCGAGTCTACCCGGGGCCTAGTAGTACTCGGGGTCTCTTACCCCCACAGGCGAGCCTTCGGACCTGCCAGCAAGTGAGAGCCCGCGCAGCGTGTTTACCTGGGTCCGAGCAAGGCATGGGGTAGTACAATCATCTGAGCCGAAGTATCTCAAACAACACATCCATGACAAAGTCTTCCCCCCCAAGTGTTCCTACAGCCCTGCCCAGCTATTGGGTGCCTGAGCAGCGAGTCTACCCGGGGCCGAGCAGTACTCGTGGTCCCTTACCCCCACAGGCGAGCCTTCAAACCTACCAGCTAGTGAGAGCCTATACAGCGGGTCTACCTGGGGCCGAGCCAGGCTCGGGGTAGTGAAATCATCTGAGCCGAAGTATCTCAAAGAAAAAATCCAAGAACAAGTCCTTTCCCCCAAGGTGTGCCTACCGCACTGCCCAGCTAATGAGAGCTTGAGCAGCGAGGCTACCTGTGGCCTAGCAGCACTCGGGGTCCATTACCCTCACAAGCTATCCTTCGGACCTACCAGCTAGTGAGAGCCTGCGTAGCGGGTCTACTTGGGGCCGAGCCAGGCTCAGGCTAGTGCAATCATCCAATTATCCTATCATCAGAATTCCAAACTAGGTAAAGCCAAAACAACAGCAAGTTAATAAATATAATATAATAATTTGTCTTTGAATATATAATTTCACTTTTCACCCTTATGCGTTAAAGCATTTCAAGTCGTCACCGCTCCAGGTGTGGCTCATTGATCTGCCCTCCACGTCATGGAGGTGGTAACCTCCCATTCTTAGAACCTTCTCAACAATGTAAGGACCTTCCCAGTATGGGTTGAGATGGCCCAGGGGGCAGATCTTTTCCCGGAGTATCAAAATTCTTTAACACTAGATCTCCTTCTGTGAACTATTTGACTCTGATGTGCTTGGTAAACTATTTTTCTTTTACCGCTTGATTTCCTCCTATCTGATAGCTATGACATCACGCTGCTCTTCCACCACATCCAATGAGAGGCATAGCTCCCCCTTATTCTCCAGCCTCCAAACCTCGTCTCCTTCTCCCGCGGTCGTGACCCACGGGGACCAGACCTCAAACTCTACTGGCAGGACCACCTCACACCCATGAGAAAGTTTGAAGAGGGTCTCGCCGATGGCTATGTTCGGGGTTATTTGTAAGGCCCATAAGAACAAAGGAGAGCTGGTCCACCAAATTCCCCCTCAAGTTCTCCACCTTTTTCATGAGCAAGTTCACAATGATCTTGTTTGCCTCCTCCACCTGGCCGCTGCTCCTTGGGTGGTGGACGAAGGCAAAACCTAAGGTTTATCCCCAATTGGGTGCAGAAACTGATGAACTCTTTGCTAGCAAACGTGGGGCCATTGTCTGTCACTATTCCCTGAGGCAACCCATGCCTGCATATGATCTCTCCCCACACGAAGTTTCTGATGACTTGTGAGGTGACCTTGGCCAGCACCTTGACCTCCAGCCACTTTGAATAGTAGTCAATCATGACTAGAAGAAACCTTCTCTGCCACTAGCAGTAGGGAAAGGCCCGACTAGATCCTTCCCCCAGATGGCAAAAGGCCATGGTGTCATGATGCTTTGGAGCCTTTGAGCGAGCAAGAGGTTGAGGTTGGTTTATAACTGACACTTTTGACACCTCCTCACAAAATCAACCACATCCTTCCTCATTGTCTGCCAGAAATATCCATGCCTTACCACCTTTGCTTCCAACGTCCTTCCTCCTGTGTGACTGCCGCACCAACCTGAATACAGATCCTCCAGGATCCTCGAGATACCTTCCTCAGTGACACACCTTGCCAGGAGACCCGAAAACATCTTCCGATGCAATCCTCCTTCAATCATTAGATAATGGGCTGCCTTGTTCCTGAATCTTTTGGCCTCCATAGTCCCTTCTAGAAGCTCGCCAGTGGTCTGAAAGGTTACCAATGTGTCCACCCACAAGGGTCTCCCATCCACCTACATCAACTCCCTTCCTCGATTGTCGGTTGAAATAGCTCGGTCTTTGTTCCTCCCCTATCTAGGTCCAAACTAAGCCAGCCGATTTGCTGCTACACTCTCTTCCCAAGGAATATGTTGGATTGAGAACGACCGGAACCCTCCGATGATTATCCTTACCTTTGACAAATACTTTGCAAGGGTGGGCTCCCGAGCTTCGAACTCTCCTCCGATCTGTGATGATACCACCAATGGGTCCGTAAAGGCCAGCACATCCTGGATCTCAATTTCCTTTTCCAAATGAAGGTCGTTTATCACGGCCTTGTACTCTGCTTGGTTATTAGTCAACGGGAAGTGCAAGACCACCGCTTGTTCTATAGTGACAACCTAAGGGCTTATCAAGACCTCTCCTCCCCCAAGAGAATGCTTTCTCGAGGCCCCGTCTAACACCATCTTCCATTCCCCCTGCGACTGCGGCTCCTCTGCCCCGACCTCAACAACATAGTCAACTAAGAAGTCAGCCACTACTTGCGCCTTGATGGAGAGCCTTGGCACAAATGAGAGGTAAAACTCGCTTAGTTAAATGGACCATTTGGCTACCGTCCTGAGTGCTCAACTCCTTCAAAAATATTGCGGTGGGGATGGTTCGTCACCACCTTGATCGAATGGGATTGAAAGTACGGTCAAAGATTCCTGGCTGAAATGATCAAAGCATATGCCAACTTTTCTAAAATGGGATATCGGAGCTCCGACTTTTTCAGGGTCCTGCAAACATAATAGATTGGAAATTGCTTCTTCCATTCTTCCCTGACCAGGATAGAGCTCACGGCCTCTACTCTTACTCCGAAGTATAAGGCTACATCGTCCCTCTCCTTTGGCCTTTGAAGTAGCTGAGCCTGGGAGAGCTGCCTCTTCAGCGCTTGAAAAACCTCTTCACAGTCGGTGGTCAATTCAAATCTTTTATTACCCCGCAGCACATTGAAGACTGATGAACATTTCTCTCCCAACTTGGAGAGGAACCTGCTCAGCCCGGCCAGTTTTCCTGTCAAGCGCTGGACCTCCTTGTCATTGCGTGGTGACTCCAGCTCTAGGTTGGCCTTCAACTTATCTGGGTTGGGATCTACCCCTGCCGGGGTCAGAAGATGTCAAAGGAACTTCCCACGGCTCGCCCCGAAGACACATTTCAAGGTGTTTAGCCTCATCTTGAACTTTCGTATGTTGTAAAATGTCTCCTCTAGGTTCCTCAGATGCGAGTCCATACACTTGCTCTTGACCTAGGATCATCAACATAGACCTCTAGGTTCCTCCCCCTTTGACCCTGGAAGACTCGATCCATCATGAGTTGGTATGTAGCCAATGCGTTCTTCAATCCAGAGGGCATCATCTTATAGCTGAAACATCCATCTCTTGTGATGAAGGAGACATCTTTGACATCAGCAGGGTGCATTCGGATCTGGTGATAACCTGAAAAAGCATCTAAAACACTCATAAAAGAAAAACCAACGGCTGAATCAACCAGCGCATCGATCCGAGGTAGGGGGTAGCAATCCTTGGGGCATGATTTATTTAAAAAGGAAAATTCAATACACATGCACCATTTAACTCCCACCTTCTTTACCATTACCACATTTGAGATCAAGCCCGGATACTAGATCTCCGAGATGAAGCCGGCCTCCAAAAGCTTTTTGACCTCCTCGCTGATGGGTTCCTCCAGCATGGTAGCGATGTTCCTCATCTTCTAGCGAATTGGGTGCGTCTGGGGGTCAAGATTTCGGCAATGGTAGGCTATATCCGCATCGATGCCCAACATATCCGTCGCGCTCCAAGCAAAGATGTCAATGTAGCTCTAGATGCAAGCCCACATCCGCTCCTGGTCCTCAGGGCCAAAGCCCCCACTGATTCGCACCCTTTGCACCTTGTCGGCGCTAGTGAAGATATCCATCTCCACCACCTCCTCAACTGGCTCCATCCGTGACTGCTCCCTGCCGGCCCTCGCCTCCTTTTCCTGCCAAACTCTTCCTCCCCTCCTTCCTCTGCTACTTCCATTGCCTCTCCAAGGCTCTCATGTTGGTCAACCTCCACGCCCCTTGGGGCCTCCATCTTAACTCCTCCTCCTCCTACTTCATCAACTCCTACTTCGTCTCCTTGTACCTCTTCCACAACTCCTCCCTACTCCTCCACCATCTCCCTGGTCGCCTCCTCAAGGCTCTCCACCTCCCCGTCAACCTCTTCTTGCTCCGCCATTCCCCTCTCCAGCTCTTCCACCTCTGCCATCCAAGATACGGTGTTTACCGTCGTCATATAGCATTGCCTCAGCAACATCGGGTCCCCCCTGATCCTAACCTACACCCCTCTGTTGTTGAACTCGAGGCACTGATGGAACGAGGAGGGGACCCAGCGAAAGGCGCTGATGAGGGGGCGCCCAAAGATTGCATTATAACTACTTGGGGCGTCCACTATCACGAACCTATAGTTCTTTGACCTGCCCCCAACCTCACATATAGTACTACTCCTCCTACTACCTCCTTCCTATCTCTGAAAATCCAAATAATGGCTCGTACGAAGCTAAGACCCTATTGGCCTAGACCTTCATCTCATCGAAGGCCTTCTTGAAGATCACATTCATGGAGCTCCTATTATTGATCAGGGTCCTAGAGAACGTGAAGTTCTCTATCGCTATCTGGATCACCAAAGCGTCGCAGAATGGGTCTTCGAAGTCTGGCATATCTGCTGATGAAAAAGTAAATTTTTCCTCCCGGGGGGGGGGGGGAGGGGGGAGCCTGGGAGGTTGAGGCAACCCCCCTCTGGAACATTGTTTGAAGGCTCCCCCTACGGGTTGCCTCAATTCCAACTCCTCCATGGATCACCCTGATCCCCCCCAGGTTCCTACGTCTGTCAGGTCCTCGCACCTATCTACCCCGTCTCCCTACTGCACCTCCACGATCCTTATCGGTGGATCCTACCTACCCAGCCCCCTATCTTCTCTCATCTCCAAAAAATCTGGGTAGGTGGATGTCACGTGACCCTCCTCCTTGTGGAAGTCACATAAAAGCAATGCCGCCCTGCCCCCTCTTTCTCCTCCGCCTCCTCTTCTTCTAGCTCCTTTCCGAACTCCTCTCCTTCCTCCTCTACCTCGGCCAACCTCCATCGCTTCTTGCTCCGGAGGGAAGTAAACCCTCTGCCCCTGCCTCCATGCTGGCTGCTCGAACCTCCTTGGCTCACGGAAGTTGTCTCTTCCCGAAAAGCCTCCACCTTGCCCCTGGGGGTGACCCTCTTGAGGCCTCCAACCCAACCGATTGTTCGGCTCCCGGGCCCCCCATCCATGATGCTACCCCTGCCCTCGGGGATCCTCCACCCTCCCTCCTTCTCTCTTCTCTCGGCTCCATCTGTTGCCTCTGCTCCCTCTGCATTCATACTCTTGGTTCTTTCACATCATCCTCCGCCAACAAGGCCAGCTTCCTGGCAAAAGCTGGATTAGCCCTCCTGAAGTCTATCTCCTTCACCGCCCTCTCCATGAGCATCTAGAAAGAGAGGGGGCTACTCTCTTCAACTCCATGCTAAAGAATCCCGGCCTCAGCCCCAGGGTAAAAGCGAGCATCAGTGCATACCCTGGGACCTCCTGGACGTGGATAATCTCCTCCTAAAACTGGTCAATATAATGACCCAGTTTCTCGTCTTGCTTCTGCCTCACCGTAAACAAGCATTCCACCTCCTTCTTCTGCTTCTTCGATGTCGAGAACCTCAACAGGAACCCTCGATGCAGGTCCTAAAAACTGTAGATTGAACTTGCCGGCAACTGGTGGAACTAGTACCGGGCCTTCTCCTTCAACGTGATTGCAAATAGCCGACACTTGAAGGCACCTGTCATCTGCCTTATCGAAACAACATCTTTGAACCACTGTACATGCTGCACAGGGTAATCTTTCCCCGAGTAGTAAGACATGTTGGGCTCCCGAAACCCTTCCAGCACAAGAGCCGAGATGATGAGCTCAATGAAATGGCTCTCTCCACTTGCCATCCGAGAGGGCACATCTCGCAGCCTCGGTTGGTTGGTCTGATTCGCGAGACAATGCCCAGGGAAGAGCTCTCGCACAGCTGCCTCCCTCTCACCAACCTCTGCCGGAACCTCCTTCCTGGGACACTGGCATCCAAACAGCTCTCGCGTGGCTTTGTCCCTCTCGCCAACCTCTGTCGGGACCTCCTTCCCGGGGCGCTATCCAGGAGCGTTCTCTCCTATGAGCGGGACCGCCTCCACTGGAACCTGAGGGGTTACCCACTCGCTCCTTATCGAGAAGGCCAGGATGATGGTCTGCAGGACCTCTCTCCTGAAGTCCTCCAACATCTTCCTTGTCGCCTCCTCTCCCCGGGGGGAACCTACAGAACAAGATCCATCACCTTCACCTCCAGCCATAGGACTACACTCAAGGCTTTCTTGCACTAGCTATCTTCTACGCTCACCGCACCAGAACTATTGAAGCCAAAACTTGACATCAACAAAAGTTCGAAAATAGGGGCATAGCCAACACCTACTTCCCCCAAGCTCTGATCTCTGACTGGTTGTAAAGGATAAAGAACTAACCAAAAGCCTCACCAGGGAGGTCTCACCTCTCACCCGAAAGATCTCTGAGAGCTTCCTCTCCAAAGCCAAAAGCTGGGCTTGGAGCTCCTCAGAAAGCACTAGAAGATCTTAGAGAAATATGAAAACTTGCCTTCTAAAGAGCCTCTGTGGGTCTATTTATAGCATTTGCTGACCTGGAATTACTAAATTACCCCTTCCAGGTCTGCCAACAGCCAAACTCCGTTGTTCTGAGGAGCTAAATGCAGACTCTGGGGGTATATAGGTAATTTTACCTGAGGGCATCCAGGTAATTTCACCTGAGGGCATCCAGGTAATTTCACCTTGGGCCCCACCTGGCGGGAACCTTCCTACCGAGAACTTAAGGTGCTTATGCCTTGCTGAGAACTCTCACACCTTCACCTCGCAGGAGCTAAAACAAAATAGAGCTTGAAGAATTAAAGCCAGCCAGCCCGTGTCTCAAGAACATGAAGAACAACACGGCCGTGTTCGCCAACACGGTCATGTCAGTACCCTTGTCAGATAACACGACCCACAACCAGACATGCCCAATCTTGTGGAACCATCCTGGAAGTGTCAACACGACCTGTAACAAGGCCGTGTTGGAAGCCGTTTTTGACCATGTTTGTTATGAGACTATAAAAACCTCGAGAAAAAAATTAATCTGGACTTTTGAATCAATTTTCATTGGAGTTTTTCTAGAGGACGAAAGTGGAGCACCCAAGAGAAGGATAATTTAAGAGGATTTTTGTATGCCCTTAATTCTTCATGTATCTTCTTAAGATTGATCTTATCTTCATGATTCAACTTTCCTTAGTTTATATTTTACATGAAATTTGTATTTGAACAATTTGTTTAATCATTCATCACATTGTTTTCATAAAATTTGTGGTAGTTTATGCGTATATAATCCTTGGAACAAAAATGATTATCCTAAATATGAATTTAGCTTTTGTTTTTCATGAATTTCAAACCTCTAGATTGAGAAATTGGAAGTTTCTATGATGTTAATAATTTCATAATTAGGTGTTATTTCTATTTACATTGCAATTTTCATGATTGAGAGATATGTTAATTATCTAATTTTGATACGTATAAATGAATTTATGATGTGTTAGAGATAGGATTTCATGAGTTTGTGTAGTAAATAGGGCAATGTACTTAATGCAAATTTGAGTATTGTAAATTGTTCAAGAGAATATTTACTCACTTAGGTTAGATTTTTAATTGCTCGAGAGAGAATTTAATGGATATCGTAACCTTACATTACAATGGATTTGGTAATATTGCCATCAAATGATTAGATAGATTTGAATCAATGCCAAAGTAATTTCATGTGAATGCTCATAACTTTCACCTTTTCATGTATTTGACACTCCAATGTGTTTTATCTAAATAGTCATAGTTAGGTTATTATAGGTTAGAATTCCATTTTTATTATCAGTGTGATAATAGAGTGAGGGTGAGTACGAGTATTTGAAAAAGCCCTGTAGAATACGACATGAGATGTAGTATTCTCCTATACTATGATTGATAGGTGCACTTGCCTGAAATGTTAAATCAATTTAGCTTATGCCTGTCTATATAGTTATTTTTAAACTGTAGAATGAAGCCGCATCAAGTTATTACAATGTTATGTGAAAATAATCATCAAGGTTTTTGCGCCGTTGCCAGGGAACTCGTTTTTCAATATTTTGAAAGCTTAGAACTCTATTAATCTACCATTTATGTTTAGTAATAAATAATAGTAGACTAGTTTATAGTATAATTATATTACTTAATCTCTATTTTGTAGTCTGTTAGTCTATTACTAGGGTAAGAAATTCTTGGCTAGAACCATTTCATCCTGATCCAGAACGAATTATTCACAACACCAATCAAAGAGATGTGGGGATCAACACCACAGATATTGTAAATGAACTGTTAGAAGAAGAAACAGTGAATCAAGGAGAACACCATCCAGAAGATTTAGATACCATGGCAAACAAAATTAGCAAACCATGTCTGACTTTGCTAGGCCCAATCTCTAGGGTACTGGGTCGAGCTTCGTTAGACCACCTAGTCTAACAAAAAATTTCGAATTAAAGCCGAGTGTTATACAAATGGTTCAACAAAATGTTCAATATGATGGCTTACAAGATGAGGATCCCAACACCCACTTAGCCAAATTCTTAGAGATATGTAATACATTCAAGATCAATGGTGTTTCCAATGATGCCATTCGATTGAGATTGTTTTCGTTCTCACTAAGGCATAATGCGAAGCAGTTGCTCAACTCTTTACCTAGAGGATCGATTACTACTTGGGACATGATGGTTGAGAAGTTTTTGATGAAGTACTTTCCACCGGGGAAAACTGCGATGCTAACGAACAACATCTCTACATATGTTCAAATGGAATCTAAATCGTTGAACGACACATGGGAACGATTCAAGGATCTATTATGGAGATGTACTCATCATACCTTACCTTCATGGCTTCATATTAAGACATTCTATAATGGTCTCAATTCAGCCACAAAACAGATGATCGATGCGGCTAGTGGGGGCACCTTGAACAATAAGACACGTGAAGCGGCACACCAATTGATAGAGGACATGGCTATGAACAACTATCAATGGACTTCCGTGAGAATAAAGCCTAATAAGCCTGCATGAATGTATGAAGTGGATGTCGTTACTGCCTTAGCCATTCAAGTGGAGAAGCTTCATCAAAAGATGGACTTCCTTTCTTAAGCAACACCCACCATGGTACCTCGACAATGGGACCCTTCCCTTGTTGGAATGCCTAGTGGTGAACCTCAAGTGCAAGAGCATGTTGAATATATGTGTAACAATCCTAGACCACCCTCAACCCTGCAAACAACGCATATAGTTTTACATACAATCAAGGATGGAGGAACCACCCCAATTTCTCATGGGGAGGGCAAGGCAATCAAGGAAAGCAACCTATATTTGGACAACAACAATAAAAACAATTGGATCCAAGGAAGCCGACTTTGGAAGATGTCCTTACAAAGTTCATGCAGACTACCGATGTAGCCTTCCGTAATAAAGAGGGTTCAATTTGAAATTTGGAGAATCAAATTGGTCAGTGGGCAAGGATGGTATCTAAAAGACAACAATGGACACTTCCGGGTAATACTGAGACAAACACGAAGGAGCATGAAAGAGTAATTCAGTTGAGGAGCGGAAAGGAGTTACAAGACCAAAGGGTTGCACAGGAAGCACCTCAAGAGGAGTCTAGTGGAGAAGCACCGAACGTGACACTAATGGAATATCAACCAGCCGTACCATATCCAGCAAAGCAGAATAAGGAGCGCTTGGATGCGTAATTTGGTAAATTTTTATCTATGATTAAATAATTAAATGTTAATTTACCTTTTTCTTAAATTATTCAAATGCCTTAGTATGAAAAATTTTTGAAGGATCTGATATCTAATAAAAGAAAAATAGAAGAACTATCGTTAGTAACACTTACCACAAAAACTTAAGGATCCCGGTTCATTTTCAATTCCATATTTAATTGGTGATTTACAAGTTAATAAAGCTTTAGTGGATTTAAGAGCTAGTATAAATTTAATGCCTTATAAATTATATTTGAAACTAGGCTTAGGGGAACTTAGTCCAACTAGGATGAGTATTCAATTAGCAGATAGGTCGATTAAGAATCCTAGAGGCATAGTGGAGGATGTATTAGTTAAGGTAGATAAATTTATATTTCATGCTGATTTTGTTATTCTAGATATGGACGAAAATATCGAAGTACTACTTATACTTGGTCATCCATTTTTAGCCACTTCTAGAGCTCTTATTGATGTTTTTGATGGTAAATTAGTTTTGAGAGTATAGGAAGATTAAGTCACTTTTCAAATAGGCAATATTATGAAACAATCTTTAGATAATGATGATTATTGTTATTTTTCTCATGGTGTTGATAATTATATGACTTCTATAAATTCTAGCTTTTATTGTAAAGATCCTTTAGAAATTTCAATTACTAATTGTTATCTAGAAGATGAAATTAGTGAAGACATTGTTGAACATCTACTTTTTCCAGATAACTCTGTTTCAATAAATAGAAGTACTTAATATAGCTTACTTACAAAAGGAGATCATGAAGTTCCTAAGAATAATACTAAGAATCCACCCGTAGTAGAACTAAAAAAATTACCAGATCATCTTGACTATGCATTCTTAGGAGCTGATTCTTCGTACCCAGTTATTATTTCTTCTAAACTTTCTAATTCCGAAAAGACTAAATTATTAACTGTGTTGAAGAAATGTAAAGGTGAAATAGCTTGACAAATATCTTACAAAAAAGGTATTAATCCTTGTTTTTGCACTCATAAAACCCTTTTGGAAGAAAATTATAAGTCATCTATTCAACCGCAACGTAGGCATAATCCTAATATGAAAGAGGTAGTTAAGGCTGAAATTGTTAAATTGTTTGATGCTGGTATGATATACCCTATTTCTGATAGTTCATGGGTTAGTCCTGTCCAAGTCGATCCTAAGAAGGGTGGTTTAACTATGGTAGCAAACGATAAAAATTATTTAATTCCAACGCGAATAGTAACAGGTTGGCGTGTTTGTATAGACTATAGGAAACTAAACGATGCCACTAGGAAAGACCACTTCCCTTTACCCTTTATTGACCAAATATTAGAACGCTTGTCAGGACATTCATATTATTGTTTTCTAGATGGACTTTCTGGGTATTTCCAAATCCCTATAGCCCCAGAAGACCAGGTGAAAACAATGTTCACCTTCCCATTCAGTACCTTTGCCTATAGGCGTATGCCATTCGGTCTATGTAATGCCCCGCCACTTTCCAAAGATGCATGTTAGCTACCTTTAACGAGTATGTTGAAGATATCATGGAAGTGTTTATGGATGACTTCTCCGTCTTTGGAGATTCCTTTTATTTATGTTTGAATAATTTAGAGGAAGTTCTGAGGTGGTGTGAGGAGACAAACTTAGTGCTTAGTTGGGTGAAGTGCCATTTTATGGTTCAAGAAGGGTTAGTACTAGGACATAAAATCTCCAATCAGGAGATTTACGTAGATAGAGTGAAGATAGATACAATAGAAAAGTTACCACCACCCACATCCGTTAAGGTAGTGGGAAGTTTTTTAGGCCCCGCTGGATTTTACCGCCGGTTTATTAAAGGCTTTTCCAAAATTGCTAAACCACTTATGAGACTTTTAGAAAAGGACATACCTTTTATCTTTGATCAAGAATGTCTACATGCCTTTGAGTTCTTAAAAGAGAGACTAATTAATTCTCCTATTATGATAGCGCCTGATTTTACTCAGCCATTTGAGATCATGTGTGATGCTAGCAGTTGTGCTGTAGGAGCTATTTTAGTACAACGCCGAAACAAACAACTTCATCATATATTTTATGATATTAAAACACTTAATAATACACAAGAGAATTATACTACTACTTAAAAAGAACTTCAAGTAGTGGTTTTTGCCTTTGATAAATTTAGATCCTATTTAACATTGTCCAAGGTGGTAGTTTACACAGATCACTCTGCCCATAAATATTTGCTAGCCAAGGTAGAAGCAAAGCCTCATTTAATCCGTTGGGTTCTTCTATTGCAAAAAATTGATTTGGAATTTAGGGATAAACGAGGCGCAGAAAACTTAGTGACAGACCATCTTTCACGTCTAGAAAACCCACTACGAGCAATGTTTGATGAATCTGAGATTTCTAATACACTCCCCGAGGAATCATTATTTGCCTTATCTTCGAATATAAATCCTTATTATCCGTGGTTTGCAGATTATGCAAACTATCTTATGGCTAAGGTCCTCCCAAAGGGTTTTTCATATCAGCAGAAAAAGAAATTTTTCTTTAATTTGAAATATTACTTTTGGGAGGACCCTTTTATTTTTCGGATATGTGCAGATTCTGTGATCCGAAGTTTTTTATCAGCGGAGGAAGGGTGGAGAATCCTGGAGCAGTGTCATTCAGGTCCTACTAGTGGTCACTCTGGAGCAAATCGCTCTGCGAAAAAGGTTCTTGATTCAGGTTTTTATTAGCCCCTTCTATTCAGGTATGCCCAAAGGTATGTGCTTTCATGTGATTCTTGTCAGAAATCAGGTAATATTTATAAATTACATGAAATGCCACAAAACTTTATTCTTGAATGTGAAGTATTTGATGTGTGGGGGATAGATTTCATGGTTCCATTTCCAGTTTCATTCGGGAATAAGTATATTTTGGTAGCAGTAGATTATGTATCAAAGTAGGTTGAAGCGCAAGCTTTGCCTACAAATGATAGTAGAGTAGTAATTCAGTTTTTAAAATCTCTATTTGCACGATTTGGCACCCCACGTGCACTTATTAGCGATAGGGGTTCTCACTTTTGTAATCTACAGCTAAATAAGGTATTACAGAAATATGGAGTTACACATAGGATAGCCACACCATACCATCCACAAACTAGTGGTCAAGTTGAAGTGTCAAATAGAGAACATAAACGCATCATAGAAAAATCTATAGAAGGGAATTAAAAATAATGGGCTAGAAAACTAAATGTTTGTTTGTGGGCCTACTGGACCGCATTCAAAACACCTATAGGGACCACCCCTTTTAGATTAGTCTATGGTAAAGTGTGTCACTTACCTATAGAATTAGAGCACAAGTCGTATTGGGCAATATGATCTTAAAATTTTGATACCAATTCTATAGGGGAGAAAAGGAAACTTCAACTTAACGAATTAGATGAGTGGAGGACTATGGCTTATGAGAACTCCTAGATATATAAGGAGAAGACTAAACTATTTCATGACCGTCACCTTCGAAAACCTAAGGTATTCCAAAAGGGTGACCAAGTTCTCCTTTTTAATTCCAGACTCCATTTATTCCCATGGAAATTGAGATCTAAGTGGTTCAGACCCTTCATAGTCAAATAAGTCTTTCCCTATGGTACCTTTTAGCTATCTCATCCTGAGAAAGGAGATTTTAAAGTCAACAGGCACCTCTTAAAACCTTACTACGGTGCACTTCCTTCAAACTTCACTCATTTAGAAACTTGCTTCTTCCAAGACTAAGAGTACATATAGTTTAATAAATGTTCTATATAATTTGTTAAATTTTTGTTAAAATCTTAGATGACTATTAATCCAAAACTACAAAAAAATTTTAATGGGGAGAATTTTCATAGTCAGAGGAGAACACGGGTATCTACACGGTCGTGTGGGTAGCCGTGTCCGTAGCTTTGCACTGGACCTAGCCGTGTCCAGTGTAAAAACAAGCAGAGAGAGTTTTTTCCCGAGCACAATACGGCTTGACATACACCCTGGTGTATGGTCGTGTGTATGTTCCTCTTTTGTCTGATTTCATCCAGAGCACCACACAGCTACCTACCAAGCCGTATGCGTGGCCGTGTCTTTACTAGATGATTCCCAAGCACAACACGGTGCACCACACACCCGTGTATTGTGCCGTGTTCGCGATAATTCAAACCAATATCAACCCGAGAAGGACACAGGTGAAAACTTGGGCATGTGCTCTGCCGTATCACATTTCACTATATCAATCCGAGAAGGATACGGCTTGACACCTAGCCGTGTCGATAGCCGTGTAGCATTGGATTCTCAACAAACTCAGAACACAAGTTGGCAACACGGCCGTGTTGTCGACCGTGTTCCGTTTGGGCGCATAGTCCCGCTAGCTGACCACATGTTTCCTTGAAGACCATTTTTCCGACGCTCGTCGATTCCCGAACACGGGTGCACATACGGCCGTGTGTCTACCCGTGTTCATCTTCTTTTTTATAGGGGCAAATTTTTCATTTCTCACCATCATCCCCAACTTCCCCACTTCCAATCCCTGCACCTATTTAAGCCGGGTACAACACCAGCTTCTCCAAATTCTTGAATCTGCCTCTTCTCTTTGCAATCAATCGTCATCGGTACAATTCCTGGGTTTATATTCTTCAAATATCTTTTTATTTTGTTCTTCTTCCCCATTTGCTTTAGAATTTTTCCTTTGTTTTTAGATCATGTCGTCATCACAAAGCAAAGACAGTCGCCGACGTTGGCCGGATCTTCAAGCGTTATTTACAGAGAGGCGCGACGCCGCTCAACCGCTAGTCTTCACAGACGCACTCCATATAAATCTCTATAATCGCCTGCAATCTAATAAATTCCAGGATATACGAATAATAGACTGGGACGTCCTGTAAACCATATATCTCGCGGCTAATGGTGGCAAGGGTTTTTTTGCCATAGAGGAGTTAGATTTTCGAGAACTCAAGCTTGAGTTCTTGTCCACTTTCTAACAGTACCTTCGACCATCCTTGACCGAGAATGGAAGACCAACCGAGGTAATTATCTCCTTTTGGGTAGCAGTCACTTTCTATACACTATCCCTCCTCCAGTTCACCCAAAATTTAGGGGTGTATGAGGAGTCATTTCTCTTTAGTGCCGCCTACCCTAATCTGCATTTTGATCTCCCCAGTCACGACCAGGCGGGAGATATTTGGCGTCTTCTATCCTTTGACGTCGATCCCTATGAAGCCAAGAGGTCTAAGCCCTCAAGTCTGGATTCCCCCGCCCTACATTATATCCACGATCTACTTAGTCATACCCTGAGCGGCTGGGGCGAAAGCTCCGACATTGTTAGTCGTCAAGACATCCTCTATTTACATAGCATGACAACCCATTATCGTATCCACCTGGGGTACATGCTCGCCCCGTTAATTCTTCATTAGGCCGAAAACTCGCATATAGGGTGTTTTTTTGTAGCCCCGTACATTACTCGCCTTGCGAGAAATATGGGCGTTTTCTCATCTCTCCCGCCGATGACTGTGGTAGCGAAGACTATTCCCATCAACATGGCCAACCTTCGCTCAATCCGCCTTGTAACCGCTTGTCAGGGCCGGGGTGGGATTACATATACCATTGCGAGCCGTGGACAATATGTACCTGCCGCTGTCGATGATGATGAGGTCGATCCTGACCTCGATGAGCCTCTCATCCCACCAGCCCGCTCGACTTATACTCAGGGGGTGTCCTCTACTGCCCAACCTCTGCGACAGTTTCGCTACGCGTAGGAGTTACAACACTTCTACGAGACCCAACTCTCATCGCGACTTTAGCATATCGAGGACACGCAGCAGCGGACTGAGGATGCCATATATCAAATCCAGTATCACTTGGGGATCACCAATCCACCACGGCCAGCTCCTTGCCATCCTCCGCCCCAGGATGATCAGGATGACGCTCCTATGTACTTTTGATATATATCACTATCTATTTGGCTACGTAGTGTTGTAGTTTTTATTTTTATGCTCATTTATTATCAATTTCAATATATATTATAAAAAAAAAATTTGCCCTTGTTCCTTTCTGTGCTCCTTTATATTCATGATCAAAAGTTCTTTATATGCTAGTGCAATTGGTATCTCAAATTTTTTACATTACAATTAGGACATTGCAACATTTTAGTATGGGGGTGGATGTCTTTTAATTTTAAAAATTTCTGCGATGGACATGATTACAATTAATTATATTTTCTCTATCTTAGTACTCAATTTTGTTATATACCCCCCTCAAAATTTTCTTCACTTCTCTTTAAGCTTTCATTACTGCACTCATTTGGGAGTATAACTCTATAATTTACTTTTGCACGCTGATTAAAACAAATTCGTGTTCAAATTTATTATTTAGTAACTACGTATAGAAATTCATTAGCCTACTTTTCTCCATATAATTTATTTTAAAAAGATTGCCCTTTATATTATTAACTAATAATCACTCAATTTTAGAAAATATATTTATCTATACTAAAGTGAGTCGATGAGTGTAATATTTTGATAATTTTGTATTAGAAAATAAAAATACAGATTTTGCTCTATTGGTGTCTAGAACTTACTAGCGATCCTCAAACCTTTTGCACAAGTTTATTAATTAGCAAGGGTGGTATTGACCTAGGCCTCCTTTTGAATAGCTTAAGCCTTTCAATCCCGAAACCATAAACATTATACCCTTGAACACCCAATTTGGACCTAATCCCTATACCTTTTGATACTCCACCACTAAAATTCACCAAGGCCAAATCCTTACCTATTAGCACACCTATCATTGAGACCTTCATGGAATGAGTTTGTTCATAGTGATATGTTGCCTGAGTGCATGTATTTTTGCATCCACTTGGAATGATCCCTACTATGAACCAAAAAAAAAATTTAAAGGACATAGTGATATGTGGCCTGAGTGCCTTTTTTTCATCCACTTGGAATGATCCCTACTGCGGAACCTTGGATAAGGAAAAAAATAAATTTGAGAGTATCCATCTAAAATATGGGACTATAAAAATTGCAAAGGCTGGGGGTGCTCTTATAATATTGATATATGTTAAGGTATTTACCAAATATAAAGGCTCAATTGTGATCTAGGTGTGATAAAAACCATTGAGTTATCTTTGCTTACCCCACCTATAATCACCTATCCTAAACCAAAAAGGTTACACCATAATACAAGTCCTAAGGATCCAACCTTACTAATTCTCATTAGTGTCATGGAGAAGGTGTGTAAAGGAAAGTGTATGACAATCAATATGAGTATTTTTTATGTTTTGAAATACTAATGCATATTTTATTAAGATTGTTATTTTCTCCTTGCAATAGTTATGGATAACTATAATCCTAATTCTAATAAAGAGGGAAAAATAGTTAAGATATGTATTGGAGGAATTTTAAGATAAAGTTATATTTAGAAAAGTCTGTTGTGCTATTTCCTATACAATTGCAGCATCAAATTTCTATTTGAATTCATAACAACCAGTGTGCGGAAGAAGAATTATGTATCGGTAACCCAATTGTTTGAATTAGTTTGCTTAGGGACATGCAAACACTCAAGTATGGGGGTATTTGATGAGTACAATTATGATAGGCTTTTTACTCTCATAATTGTAATCGTGTCCACTGCTTTCTACCTCTTTATCAAGTAATTGTGCGAGAATACTTTGGAATTGGTATTATCATGAATAGTAGAGAATAGTTTGGAATTTTAATTATTTCATGTGTTAAGCTATTCACTTACTACTTCATTATTCTAATATAGGTACGGCGAACCAGTCGAACAAAAAGTCTTGGAGCAAATAGGGGAGTTGAAGGGACCAACATGGTTGGTCACAGGAGAAGAATTGGTCACACACGGGTAGCAACACACCCATGTTCCTACCCGTGTTCTAATCCGGCTTAAATTTGATTTAATGAATGAGGAGTAAGAGCACCACACGGGTGGGAACACGCCTGTGTTCGGGGTGTTCTCAGCCCGTGTCCTTTTCGGGACAAATTGAAGAATTAAAGCCGGCCAGCCCGTGTTTGAAGAACATGATGAACAACACGGCCGAATTCGCCAACAAGGCCATCTTAGTACCCGTGTCGGATAACACGGCCCATGACCAGACATGTCTTATCGTGTCGAACAATCCTGGAACTGTAAACATGGACTGTAACACGGCCGTGTTGGAACCTGTGTTCAACCATGTTTGCTATGAGAGTATAAAAACCTGGAGAAAAAATTAATCTGGACTTTTGGATCAAATTGCATTGGAGTTTTTTTGGAGGACGAAAGTGGAGCACCCAAGAGAAGGATAATTTAAGAGGATTTTTGTATGCCCTTAATTCTTCATTTATCTTCTTAAGTTTGATCTTATCTTGTTGATTTAACTTTCCTTAGTTTATATTTTACAAGGACTTTGTATTTGAACAATTTGTTTAATCATGCATCACATTGTTTTCATCAAATTTGTGGTAGTTTATGCGTATATAATCTTTGGAACAAAAATTATTATCCTAAATATGAATTTATCTTTTGTTATTCATGAATTTCAAACCTCTAGATTAAGAAATTGGAAGTTTGTAATAAATTCATAATTAGGTGTTATTTCTATTTATATTGCAATTTTCATGATCGAGAGATATGTTAATTGTATAATTTTGATATGTATAAATGAATTTATGATGTGTTAGAGATAGGATTTCATGAGTTTGTGTAGTAAATAGGGTAATGTACTTAATGCAAATTTGAGTATTGTAAATTGTTTGAGAGAAGATTTACTAACTTATGTTAGATTTTGAATTTCTCGAGAGAGAATTTAATGGATGTCGTACCCTTACATTATAATGGATTTGATAATGTTTCCATCACATTATTAGATAGAATTGAGTTAATGCGAAAGTAATTTCATGTGAATGGTCTTAACTTTCACCTTTTCATGAATTTGACACTCCAATGTATTTTATCTAAATAGTAATAGTTAGGTTATTATATGTTAGAATTAAGTTTTAAATATCGGTGTGATAATAGAGTGAGGGTGAGTATGAGTATTGAAAAAGCCCTGTAGAATATGACACGAGATGTAGAATTCTCATATACTATGATTGATATGTGCACTTGCCTGAAATGTTAAATCAATTTAGCTTATGTTTGTCTACATAGTTATTAATAAATTATAGAATGAATCCGCATCAAGTTATTACCATGTTATATGAAAATAATCATCCGGCTTCTCCACTACTAGACTGACATCCAGACTACCTGGTCTAGGCCTCCATATGCCAAAACTCTAAGAACACGATAGTTAAGCTCACATGCATACTACGTCTCAGAGGGGTCTTCGGTAGATGCGCACCAAGAACACGGCCCAAACTGGTCTATCATCGTGCAACAGAAGGTGCCTTTGTGAACATATAACCAAAGTACCAAGGCCAACCGTCAACTAGCACAGTTTGTGCCTCGGGAAGTAAAAAACTGAGGACCAAGGCCCACCTGTGCATGTCTATCTATCGGCTCCCGTTAGTGTTACAACTAGCAAGCCCGTAGAGCTGCCACACAATCCTTAAAATCAGATTATGACACTGCGTGTCAACTCACACCACATATATTTCATATGTAGGTCTCCATAGTTAGTCCTTTATTTTATTTCAAAACACGTGTTCAATAGCACGCAAGGGATCCATACCGAATCCCTTATCAACATATCATTTAAGTGTAGAACACCCTCGCACCTCCAAGCCTTCAACTTATCCATACCCCACAAGAGTTTATTATTTCTTTGGGTGGCAAGCCACCTTACACAATTTTCCAAACTCATTCTGCTATCCGAAGGCAGACACGACTCTAAGAAGTGGACTGCTTTACACCTTCCCTTATTTAATGCATCCCTTATCCATGCATCAACCTCTTCCAATTTCTTTTAAGAATCAAGCATCCACCAAACATTATACTTCCATCACAGTAATCACATCAGCATAAGATACTTCACCCCTTTCAGTAATTACGGGCGTGTCCCAAGCCGTGTCCTTCTCTGTGTTGTTGAGTTTACACACAGCCTGTCGAGTGCTCGATGAAATGATCTCGACGTTTGTCGAGAGGGCAACAAGTCCTGGGACACGGGCATGTCCCAAGTCGTGTCCTTCTTTGTGTTATCTCGAGTTCTCGACAAAATGCTCTCGATGTTTGTCGAAAGGGGAACATGGCCTGGGACACGGGCGTTCCCTAAGCTATTTCCTGCTTTGTGTTGTCTTGAGTGCTCGATGAAATGCTCTCGACGTTTTTGAGAGGGTACATGGCCTGTGACACAGGCGTGTCCTAGGCCGTGTCCTCCTATGGGTCGACAAACATCACTCAACAAAATGAACTCGATGATCCTCGACAGCAAGTCGAGTTTGGCACACGGCCTATGACACGGGCGTGTCAGAGGCCATGTCCTTCTCTGGATTTGGCCAGGGCAATGAGTCCTGGTGAACACGGGCTGGACACGGGCATGTCAAAAGCCATGTCAGGGCACACGGCTTGTGACACGGGCATGCCACATGGTCGTGTCCTGTTTGGGTTAAGTCAGTGTCGGATACCCAGATGGATTTGGGCTAGGTTCATTAATTTAGGCTGAGTCTGACCCACCTTGTATAGAAAGGGTCTAGTCTAGTAGTCCTAGAGATTAGGATAAGTCCTTTTAGTTAAACCTTCTTGGACCAGCCAACAGAGGACCTCAGAAGATTCAGATTTAGAAGTTTTCTAGAAGACATATTGATCAGTTCGAAGTTATTTAAACTCTGCTCAATGATCGCCGATCTCCAAACGAAAAACACAGAGTTATTTCTCTAAGTTGAGCTCGACGATATTCTAGCTCAGGTCAACGATCAGTTTTCTCCAGACAGATTCTTAGCTCGACTATTTTCTACTTGATCAAGTTATATGGTCGACGATCTTTTAGTGTAGAATAGATTCTCAAGTCGATGTTCTTGGAGAGAGGAATTATTTGCTTATATTCAGTGTGTGCTTCGGAGAGCTCAGGTCGACGTACAGGATTTCTCAGGTCGACGTTCTCTTATTGTAGGTCAACAAAATCTGTTCTCTGGTCAACGAATTCTGTAAGCTGTCTGTTCTTTGTTCTTTCCTTATCTATTCCCTCTTTATTACTATTTTAAGTCATAAATTCCCTGAGTAATCAATGCTTATATTCCTTATGAATATAGTCGTTCCTGGCAGCATTGATTATGGTATTCATTAGAGGATTTATTTGGCATAATTCTCGGGACAGTTGAGGAAATGAATAATGTCAGAAATGCTAGCCGTTTACCTTCCAAGTTTTGCAACAAGGCATTAATTGCAGTTATTCAAATTTCTAAGCAAGATTGGCTATCAAATATAACAGAGTGTTAGAATACTTTTTCGAAAAGACATAGAGACAGAGAATAGAGACACAATTCTTACACAGCAAAAAAATGATAGAGATATTCTTAGCAAGAGCAAAACCCTCACAACAGCTCTCAGTCCTTATCTCTCATTGTGCTCTCAAGAAGATAGAAGAAGTACAATACAAACTAATCAAGAGACTTCTTCATTTATCTATTTCAAGAAATTTGCTGAGACATTATATATCCATCTTTATAAAGTTCCTGGATCTATTTTTCACAAGTTGAAGAGCTACACACTCCTGAACAAAGCTTCTCAATCCTGAACAACTCTACATCGCAGGGGGAGCTTTGACAAGATCTGAATTCCACATAAAGTTTTCTCAAAGTGCATTGGAGAAAAGAGAAGACTAACATCACTTTCTTTCCCCCCCCCCTGTATAGGGTTTTAACTCCCTTCAAAAGTTTGTCTGGTTCACAAGTCACCTTCCAAAAGACTTGAGTTTGGTTTTTGGGCACCTGATCAAAAACTCAAAGGGTTGCAATATCTCCCTATAAATAGATATTGTGGTGGCAGTCACCTGATCAAAACCTATAGTGGATTCCTACCAGGGTGGTAGAAGAGTGGATGTACCCTGTTGGGGAACCACTATAAAATTCTTGTGTTGTCTGTGTGTTTGTTGTTTTCTTTTTGTCATGTGTTGTGGTAGTTTAGTGTAGCTTCTCTTTGCTTCTGTTATCATCCCCTATCTATTACAATATTACCTATTTTTATATGTAAAACAGTTGTAAAGGAATTTTTAAATAACTCTATTCACCCCCCCCCCTCTAGAGTTAACCAGAGATTACTCTCCCTTTTCATTAAATTGGTATCAGAGGGAGGTTAGTAATTTTTATTCAAACATGCTAACACCTGGACTAACCAAGATCCTAAGATAATCTCTGATTAAATCATTTCCTTTTCTTTTTTTATACCATGGCACAAAATAAGGATTATGCAAGCACCAGACCTCCAATTTGCAACTTAACCAAGTTTGCCATCTGGAAGGCAATAATAAAACTCTAGATGAACTCTATTAATGAAGATATATTCAATTCAATTTTGACAGGACCACCAACTTCAGTGGCCTCCACTCATTCTACTTCAACAAATATGAGTGTTGTTCAACCTTCAGATTGGACAGATGCATAAAGGAAAGCTAAGATTGCAGATGTAAGACCCCCCCTTTTTTTCTCTTAAAACACTGGGGTCTTAGGCCAAGAACCTCCGCTTTGCGGTGACACCTTCACACCCAGGAAGGTCATCACTACAAAACGCCGATCCTACCGGCCAAATCGATCTCAACTGTAGCAAAATAATAAAGTAAGTCCACAAGAATCACATATAAATAAATTATCTCTAAGAAGGGAGTGTCCATAGATATAACACATAACTGAATCTTGGGCTTATGCCATGTAAATACAGTCCTCACTACATATTTGTCATCGCGGAAGCCAAACAAAAATAACTACTAGGGATTAGGACTCACAGTCCTTGCCGTTTGAACTCCGGTACTAGACTGCCCGATCTCCAAGAGTGCCGACCTCCGAGGCTGCTCCTCCATGCTGGGCTCAATGGTCCCCTAAATTGATGTGGTTCGAAAACCGTTAGTCTAAAATACTAATTCCTATCATCCCCCGCCCCTCCACCATGGCTCCTAGGCACTGAGCGGGGAGGAAGAAAGGAGAGGACATGATAGTGGAGAATAACAAATAAGTAGATGGCGGCGAAACTAATCTAGCAGTTCTAAGATATATATGAAGGTAATAAAGGTATGAAACACTGAATTAAGAACGTAACCTTAAGTTATGTGAAAATACATAAGCTAAGGGATCTCTTGTAGGACTCCTATCGTATAAAAAAATCCCATATTGATTTATACGATAGGGTGTCGGTTTTACTAGCAAGCATAAATATGTAATGCTGAATAAAAACCTTACCTTATAAGCACGCTCACACGAACTTATAAACTAAGGGGTCGTTTTGCAGGGCCTAATGTATAAAGCGTCCCATACCACTTATACATTAGGTGTCGGGTTATATGCAATGATTATTCTCTAAAATACAGTTATGCCATGACGTGAACATGCAATCTAAACTCACCCACCTGACTCTGTGCACACAGACCTTTAGTTCCCCCTTTTTGGAGCCTAACCACCCAAGATACCTTTATAGTGGTAAACGGAAGCGGTGGGTTGGGCCTCGCCCACCTCTAAACCGGTATCATCACTAGCAGTTAGAACTATCGTACGCCTCAATACTGGTGCACTAAGCGGAGCTCCTTCGTACTATTGCCGTCTGGCGCACTGGACTTTATTTGGCTAAGTGTAAAACCACACCCGCCAAGTCAACGTACTAGTGTCGGTGCGATGACTCTCCAATACCGAAGACCCACCACCTTATATCTTATACACATGCAATATTAATGTATTATCCACCGAGCCAAAGCTCCCCGGACTATTCTGTCCGTCACAACAAATAACCGAGCCAAAGCTCCTCGGGCTATCGTGCCCGTCACAAATATCTATCGAGCCATCGGCTCACTGGGCTACCTTGCCCATTTCCACAACCACCGAGCCTACCGCCCTAATAACCTAGTCACCCTATCTTCCCGAGACACCTGGGTGTGTGAAAGTTAACCCCTAGTTATACTAGTTACTCTTTAACATTTATTATTCATATGGTTTACATTAGCCCAGGACTGCCCAAGGCATACCCCGTGAAGGGTTCTCGAGGGCACTAAGAACTATGATGGGCTGAAACTCAAAGCTCCCTTTCGCAAGACACTAAATATTATTGATTTCTACCCATGACCAATCCCTCTTTTATTTCAGTGTGACTCCCCTAAGTGTGTTTAAGCTCACCGAGCTAGCCTATTTCAGTTCTATGTACTATATGTAGACAGTGCAAAGCTACATGGTGCTCCCACTAGGGGAGTACTCCATTTTCTCATCTAACAGATCCATAACAATTTCTGCGAGTATACCATGACCTATTTAGACTAACTCCAGAGTTTCATAATTTCCTAATTATTTGGGAATTTAATCAAATTAACCTAAGACCCCGAATGCCCTACTTTGAACATGAAGTGCACTTTTAAATCAGAATCAAATCATCACAAAATTATGATAAATACTTGGTAACATTTTTACAGTAAATCCATGGTTTAAGAATTTTCATAATTGTTGAGGCCCCAATTCCACAATTTAGAACATATGGTCAATATTACCATTTTAAGAAGCTAATGCCAACAATATTGTTCTAAAAGTAATAATAAATTTCTAGTAAGTCCATCATGGCCTAAAAACACTCTAGAAGTATTCTCCTATTTTTCCAGTGAACTTAACACCTAATTTAATTTTAAATAAAAGATTCCATAGCCTTTGGTTATTGAAGCAAGTACTGTAATAATTAATCTAATAATTTTGTCAAAATTCCAGGAGATAGATAATGATCTAAAATAATCCCTAACCAAGTTTTACAATTTTCTAAAATATGAGGGGCTCTGAATCTATTAAAAAGTAATCTTCCAAATTTATAACTTTGTGAAACAAGTACTGTTTTAATCTTCTAATAATTATGAGAAAATTCCAGAGCCAATAGAGTTTCATAAAACACTTACTGACCAAGTTTCATAATTTTCATAGCAATATTGGGCTCTAAATTTATTTTTTATCAGAAATCAACAATTTAGAATGTATGAAACAAGTACTTAAAATAATCATCTTAAAATTTCAATAAAAATACACAGGGAACTAATATGATGTAAAACTTCGAGATACAAAATTTCACTACTTTTTAGTGGACAAAAATATCAAAACAAGTAAAATAAACATAAGTAAACAACTAGGGTTATTAAGGAAGTCTTGATTTTATTAGCCCAAAAATTCCACCAAAATTATTTTAGGACTCTTTTTATCAGAGAAATACCCTGCCCAATTTTCAAGTTATTGTAAGGTGTTTTGATTGCCTAAACCAAAATATTAGGCTTTTCCCCTAAACTAGGATTAGGGATTTGAGGAGGTTAAAGGCTTCCAAATTCAATAAAACTTCAACCAGAGGACCATAGCCACCCTAGGATCCCTTCCACCAAGGCTCAAATCATTCCAAGGTCATTTGACCACATGACCTTCATACCCTAAAAATCTCAATAAAAGGGCCTACCCTGGTGTTCTAGGGCTACCCTACCACAAACCACCTCATATCCCAATGGAGGGTGATACATGCCATATAAAATCAGTGGCCAAAATATCAGCCTCTGTTTAGGTGATTTGACCACTCAAACATTAAAAATAGCACTTGACCTAAATTAACCATATGAGGGTATACCTAGGGTTGGGTCAATACCATACTAAAACATCTCCAAATAAGATGAAATTTTTATCAAAGCCATAACATGCCCTCTAAGACCACCCACCAAAATTTGGGGGAGTTTTGAGATATTTATGACACCTAATAAATTTATTAATAGATTATTAAATTTTTATAAAAACTATAGAAAACTGTACTCCAAAAATTCTAATTTTGGGATATTTCTTAGATATAGATAAGAATAGCCCATACCAAAAATTTCAAGTCATTTGAAGGTCTGGTTTGGAGTGGGCATCCAATTCATTCTCTGGTCAGCCCTATGTATAGATCTCCCCAAAATGAGTCTTGTGATCTAACCAGGACTCCAAATTGGTTCAAATAAATTTTAAAATGAAGTAGACTCGTAGATCTACAATTTTAATGTTAACAATTTTTCCTGATCTAGCCTCTAAGTGCCTCGTTTAACGACATCAAAATGTGCAGGTTAAAGGGTTAACAAATAACTATATTATATATATAAATATAATAATTATTATATTAAAATGATAACCATTGTTCATCTTCTCCATAAATTGTAAAAACAGAACCCGAAAATGTGATGCTTCCTGTAGCTTTGAGTGAGCCACCGCCGGCCATCCGGCCACTTTCCCGGCCAGCCACCGCCACTACCACCTCCGTCGAGGTGGTGGCTAACGCCCGGCGGTGGTTTGGCCGCCAGAGGTGGCGGTTTCCGGCAAACCCGCCCCATTATTTATTTGGAATTTCTCCATTTCTTTCACTTGGATCGGCTCATTTGAGTCCGATTATTATCTCTAAAGATTCCTAAGATCTAACCATAGAAGAAGAGTAAGGGGAGGATAATGATGATTTTCTAGAAGTTAAATTACAACCAAACTAGAATCCCGAGTAGGCAAGCGTACCTATCGAAATGCAGTATAGGAAGTGTCGTATTGCGATTCGGGGCCTGTTGAGTACTTGTACTCACAAGGAAGAGCTATTATTTTATCAAACGGAAAAGTTGGTTGGATTATACTAGATAATAAAACTAAAGCTGAAGCTAAAGAGAAATTCAAATATGAGAAAGCTAGCACTTGATCTAGAATTCCCTTAGACTAAAATAAATCTTCTTGAAAAATAATAAAATGTGAGTTCTTAATTATACTCACTCGACCGTGGAGGTTCCTAAAATATAGAACCGTCTCTCTCGAGCTCATGCTTCTAACTAACCTTAGGTTGATCGATTAAGACCTCTCGGCCAGTCGAAACCCCTAAGCTTGCTTTATGCGGTGAACCCCACTATTGGATTTGACTCCAATCCGGAAGATTTACGTCGTCCTCTCTCGAGGAGTGCGTTCAACTCCTTTTACCTTTGAGTGATCTCCTCGTATCCGCAACATCTCGGTCATTTAGGATACGGATCTTAGATCGAAGATCATATCCGCGTAATATGAATTCGATGAAGTAAAAATCAAAGATAAATCGTAGCGAGAACAATTAAGAACAAGACATTTAATAAGAAGGAGAAAGATCTATTTTATTCTAAGGTTCATCATGATCAAGTGCTAAAAGAAAATTAGCTACTCATCATGATTGTGGAAGTACAAAATGAAGTAGGAAAAGACATGATTGAAATGGAAATAACTAAAATTAAAGTTACAACAAAGGTAAATCTAACTTAGAAATGAGAAAATACAGCAAACGAAACAGATAATTACAAGACTCCAACTCCCAAAATTCGACTCCTCAGCATCTAAAGCTGTCTGGAATTTATAGAAACATTTCTGTTTGGTCACGCCCTAGGTCACGCCCGTGACCTAGGGCGTGTCAGGCTCGGAACCGTCGTCTTGAAAGCCCGGGAACGTTGGAGGAGAAACCGCCAAAATTGGTTAACTGACGGGTCACGCCCCTAGGTCACGCCCGTGACCTAGGGCGTGTCACGGCTGTTTCTGGAAACGGCGGGAAGCTGAAAACGGCGGGAGTAAAAGTGGTCTTCAAGAAGGTGTCACGCCCGTGACTAGGGGCGTGTCTTGCTGTAACGGAAATCTGGCGGCAACGGCTGGAACGGCGCGCTAATGTCTGGTAACTTCCTTGACACGCCCTGGGTCACGCCCGTGACCCAGGCGTGTAATTTTAATCCGACGTGGCACGGTCAGCTATTATGTCGCAGACCGTCACGGCCCGTGTAAAGGGTACACGGGCGTGTCACATTTCGACATGGGCGTGTCTGGGCCGGTCGACGATCTTAGGCGCGTCCGGCGATTCGCTGCTGCGGACTTGAGATTTGTGTGTCACGCCCCTGTGTCACGCAACGCCAGGTAAATTGGCTAAGGGAAATTCGTCGAGAATGCTCAACGATTCTCGCCGATCGTCGAGTATCGCCGACTAATACTCAACTCCCTCAACCCCAGGATTTCAGATAAGATGGCTAAGGGGAATTCGTCGAGAATACTCGGTGATTCTCACCGATCGTCGAGAATGACAGGTCATTCCCGTCGAATTTGACTTGTGTGTTTTCTTCGCCCAGGCAGATTCACCGCCTTATACAGGCGAACCGAACCGGACTTCGGGATTCGTGCTGGATGATTTCCTGGACCGGGTCACTTCAATATGACCCATTAGGCGGTCCAATAGGGCGTCGACATGTGGCGGAAGGGATGTAACCTAATAGGTCAGTCTATAAAAGAAGATTAAGCCGAGCCCTAGCCGTCACTTTACCGCCATCGAGCCTTTATCCGTGAATCATCGAGAGAGAGAAGCAGGTCGTCGGAGGAGAAGTTCGGATGGAGGAAAGCTTGCTGGAGCAAGCTTTGGAGGAGGAAAAATGCTCCTTTGCCGTAAAGAACAACCGCACCAAGCGAGAGATGTCGCAAAGGAGAATGACTAGATCCATGGCCGGGAATGTTGGTACCGCCAGAAACGAGGTGAGCTTCCTCCCCTCTCCCTTGGTGCTAGATCTGTAGATATATTCCAGGAGAGATATCGACTCCACAGAGTCTTGATGGTGAGGAGGAGATTTCCTAGGAAAGCCATGCATAGGTTTGTTTTCTAGGCTTTACCCCCCTCCAACCTCTTCATCCTTAAAAGTGAAGATGAGTGAAGGATTCGTGGAGAAATATGGCTTCGTTCGGGTGAATAAGGGTGGATGACTTTCTGGAGGAGATTTTAGGAGTTTGGTGCAAGGAGGAAGATGAACGGATGTCGTTCATCTCGCCTTAAGATGCGTGCAGAAATCTGTTTTCTGCATGCAGCGACCTTCGTGTCCAATTTCGGGGGTGTTCTGATAATATATGGGTTTTTGACTAAACACAAAAGTCGTAGCCCTCGAAATTATCTTTCCAACGAGTGGTTGCATGTTCCCAGGTGATACCTGTAGCCATAGGAAAGTCTGTTCGAATCTGCTGCGGTTGGGGGAAATTCCACCTAGGAAATCTGTACCCTGTACGCAGCAGGCTTCGAGTGGATTTCTGGTGGGATGCAAACAAATCTGGGATTTCGACTAAATAGGAAAGTTGTAGCCCACCAAAATTATCCTTCCAACGAGTGGTTGCACGTTCCCAGGTGATACCTGTAGCCATGGGAATGTCTGTTCGAATCTGCTGCGTTTGGAGGAAATTCCACCTAGGAAATCTGTACCTTGTACGCAGCAGGCTTCGAGTGGATTTTTGGTGGGATGCTATCAAATCTGGGCTTTTGACTAAACACGAAAGTTGTAGCCCATGAAATTATCTTTCCAATGAGTGGTTACACACACTCGTCGGATCTCTGTGGCCTCGGGAATCCTTGGTCGAAGTGGCTGCCCGGGTTAAGGCTACACCTAAATTATGGGTTTGTGTAATGTGGAATGCGATGTGGTGGAGTTTAATGTTGTGGTCCAACTCGAGGCTTGGGTGGACTCTTTTTACGTAGGGTTATGAATCTAAATTCATATAACGAGTTGTGGATAAGTTTAATTGAAGGAAGGAACCTGATATAATTGGGTATATATGATCGGGCAAAAGTATAAATGATTTAACCATGGCCAGGATACATGTTGAATGGATAAAAATGGAATTAGTAATCCAATGCTTAGAGTGTCATGTCCCGAGTATAAATGATTTAACCATGGCCAGGGAACAAGTGCGGTGTTGACTGTCACTAGTTGGAATGAGATTGAGAGGAGTAAAGTTGGGCGGTTGGGCTTGGTCCTCGGTGTTCATGTCCCGAGGCTCCTTCCGCATTTGATTAATGGTTGGGATTGGCCCTCGGTGTTCAAGTCCCGAGGCTCCTTCCATGCCACGATATTGTGAAATTGCATGTGGTGTGAGTCAACACACGGTGTCATAATCCCGGGTTAAGGATAGTGTGGCAGCTCTACGGGCTCGCCAATCGTCACACCGATGGGAGTCGACAGCTAGACCTTGGGCGGTTGGGCTTGGTCCTCAGTGTTCATGTCCTGAGGCTCCTTCCGTGCCAAGTGAACGGTTGGGCTTGGTCCTCGGTATTCATTACCGAGGCTCCTTCCGTGTCATGCATAGGACAGTTCGGGGCTAGGATCTTAGTGCTCATTTACCCAGGAGAACTTGCTGAGTCGTAGTACGCATGTGAGCTCCGCTGTTGTGTTCTTAGTGTTGAGGCGTACGGATGCCTAGGCCAGGTAGTGTGGAGACCAGCCTAGTAGTGGAGATGCTCGCTCTACTGTCACTGTTTGGCCACGACGGATGACGCCTGAGAGGTTAGCTACCTGCTTGAATAGTAGGAACTATAAGTCTGTGTCGACATAGCGGTTGCATGTGCATGATCATGAGTGTGTCATTGTATTGCATTCATAGCATTACACTTCATTGCATACTTAAGACCCTCATCGTATAAATTTGTATGGGCACTCCTATACGATGAGTTACTTATTGTTGAACGACCCTAAACTTATATGCTTGTATGGGCATCCATATAAGTTGAGTTACTTACTTTTGTAGCTATATACTCTCTTGCTGCTGTAGAGAGTAGATTTGTAAACTAAAATCTTATTTACTATACATTACTGCTGTTGCTGCTTATGATATATATACTAACTTCACCTGTTGTATTACTATTATTTATATATTGTACCGGTTCCTTTCTCCGCCCGGTGCCGAGGAGTCGTCGGGGGAGCGGATGCGAAGCCACTTAGTCTTTATGACTAACTGTTGCTACGTCTTCCTTTTTAGGAGGGAACCCCGCTGGTGGAGTAGCAGATTATGCAGCCTGACAGCCAGGCCAGGACGATAGGGCCTGAAGGGACGGTACCCTCGCTACCGTCAGTTACAGATGTGAGTGAGAGAGATTTTGGTGTAGCCCATCGAGGCAAATATATTCACGTACTCTGATTATGTAGAAGCTTGTTATCTTCTCTTTTGTGATGATTATGGATATATACTTAGTGTGGATTGACTTTCTTATGCAATTATGGTTGGGTTGGCAATTATGAGTTGATATTGGTTGTTGCCGGCAGAATAGGTGTCTTGTGGTACAGGCTAGCCCGTGTGCTAGTGCTACCACAAGGCGGCTGTTCTGGGCATAAGACCCCTCTCGTGCCCTGTCTTGTGTTCCGGGAGGGGGGTCTTACATCAGCTACCATCATAGTTCCTTGTGCCCTTTGAGAGCCCTTCACATGGGGGCAGTCCTGGGTTAACGTAAACTGTAATAACAAACTGACAAGAGTAACTTACTAATTAGGGATGCACCTTTCACAAACACTGTTGGCACAGGAAGATTGATGAGAGCTTTGTCTCGGTTGGTTAAGAGACGGACGGAATGGTCCGGGGAGCTTCGGCTCGGTTTGTTAAGAGACGGACGTTTTGATCTGGGGAGCTTCGGCTCGGTCTTTGTGTGTTTACGATTAAACTTGCATGTGCATAAAAAGGAATGAAAATTAAGGTGGTGGGTCTTTGGTATTGGAGGGTCGATGCACTGATGCCAATACGCTGACTCGGCAAGTGTGGTTAGCACTTCTCCAACAGAAGTCCGGTGCGCCAGCCGGCAAGAGTACGCAGGCGTCCGCTTAGTGCACCAAGCGTTGAGGCGTACGATAGGTCTGACCGGTAGTGCTTTATTGGTTTAGAGGCGGGCGAGGCCCAACCCACCGCTTCTGTCTGCCACTACGGAGGTATCATGGGAGGTAACGGCTCTGAAAGGGGGAACTAAAGGTCTGTGTGTACAAAGTCGGGTGTGTGAGTTGCACTTGCATGATTCATCATACCCACTTGCATGTCATAGCATAATCGATTCATTTAACCCTGACACCTAAAGAATAAGTGGTATGGGACCCTTATACATTAGGACCTGCAAAACCACCCCTTAGTCTATAAGCTTATGTAGGCAAGTTTATAAATTAAGGTTAATTTCAATATAAATATATGCTGCTGTTTGATAACCGACACCCCAACGTATAAGTGGTATGAGACACTCTATACGACGGGAGCCTTGCAGAAGATCCCTTGGCTTATGCGCTTTCGCACATAAGTTAAGGTTACCTTTCCTACTTTCTATTTCTGTCAAATTTATTATAGAATTGAAAGATTAGTTCCGCTGCCATCTATTTCTTGATTAAATCTCCACCTTCATGTCCTTCCCTTTCTTCCTCTCCACTCGGTACTTTAAGAGCCATGGGGGAAGGGGTAGGGTATGATAGGGCTTAGTCTTTATGACTAACGGTTTTCGAACCGCATCATTTAAGGGATCACGGAGCCCAACATGGAGGAGCAGCCCCAAAGACCGGTGCACTTGGAGATGGAGCAGTCTAGCTCCGAAGTTCATACAGCCGGGACCGTGAGTCTCGACCTTGAGTAGTTTTGTTTGTGCTTCCGCATGAGAGATTGTAGTGAGGACATGATGTACCGGGCATAAGCCCGCATTTATAGTACTCTGATTATTGTTATTCTGTGGACACTCCCTTCATGGAGATTTTATTCTATATATGTGATATACTTTCAGTGGACTTGCTCTTACTTCAAATATTGTGCTACCTTTCTGTGATCGAATTGGCCGGCAGAATCGGCGCCTTGTGGTGATGACCCTTTAGGACGTGAAGGTGTCACCGCAAACCGGCGATTCTGGGCCTAAGACCCCGGGTTTTAAAAAGAAAAAAAGGGGGGGGGGTCTTACAAGTGGTATCAGAGGGAAACATCGATCTGAAAAAGAGAGCAGTCCACTATCCCTGGGTCACCCCCGCTCGAGTTTTGTTTGGGGAAAAACTAAGCAGCGGAAGCAGTGGTGTGCCCATATGGGGATCACATATAAATTGTCCACTTTTATTTAAGATTGAACGTTTTCTCAGTATTGGTTTTTGTTACGTAGCCTCCAGCACAGCCTACGCCACAAGGCAGAGTTTAGAAGGCTCAGGGTGTTGCACCACCTCCACCGGTCCCCACTCCTTTCCTTCAGTCAGACATGGGACAAACTCTTACTGCCATCCTGGAGGCTTTCAGGGCCTAGCAGGTTCCGGTCCTGCAGCCAAATCCGGGGGCCAACTGGCTGAGCATCTTCCGAGGACTATCTCCCCCGTCCTACTTGGGGACAGAGTCGGCAGTTCGGACGGAAGAGTGGCTGGATATTATGTACGAGATGCTGACCGGGATACGGTGTCCCTGGGAGGAGAGGGTGGCTCAAGTTGTCTCTTGCCTGGATTCCCAAGCTAAGAGGTGGTGGAAGACGCTCTTGGACACGACATATGCCGATAGGGAGGTTGCGGAGGTTACCTGGGAAGTGTTCAGGGCCGCGCTGCTGGAGCATTTCGTTCCTCAGTCGGCCAGGGATTAGTAGGAGGAGCGGTTCTTAAAGCTGAAGCAGGGCACCCGGACGGTGGTAGAGTACCATCGGGAGTTCGACCATCTGGCTCGATATTCAGATTCTTACCAGCTGGACGAAGCAGGGTACATCAAGAGGTTCTAAAAGGGTGTGCGGGAAGACTTGAGGGAGGCTTTGTTGTTTGTATCTGACGGGCCTATCTCCCGGATTTTGGAGATGGAAAAAAGGATTGAGGCAAATTGGCACACCACCCGGGGCCGGAAGCGGCCAGCAGAGGATTAGGGACGGAGAGTCAGAAATGACCAGCGGTGAGGTGCTATACCAGAGGGGAGAAGGACAGAGGACCAACCTCGTCAGGAAGTGAGGCAGAGCCGAGGGAGCAGGTGATATTGGCCCCTCAACCTCTTCGGATGCAGGAGATGCCGAGACCCAGGGGAATGGCATATCGCCCACCAGAGTGCTTCCTTTGTCATCAGATTGGGCACATCCGGAGGAACAGCTCGATGAGGGGGGGCACCACCTCCAGCACCATAGGGTGGCCCACCAGCTCAGCATTACAGAGGCTGAGGACGCGGCCGCGGTCGTGGATACCAGGAGGGAGATCGTAGACAGGGAAGAGAGCAAGTATATGTTTTGGACCTTGCGCATCCTCGGAATCCGGAGCAGGTCATAGTAGGTACGCCGCAATGCTTCTTTATTTTCATAGAATTTCCCTTTTAATTGTTAAAACTTAGAACCGCACTAGATAGATTAACAAGGAAAGAAAATTCTTTATAAAACCTTAAGACATCTAATCACCCCAGGTATAGTCTTCATCAGCGGCAAGCCTGCCCGCACGCTTTTTGATACTGGAGCTACTCACTCCTTTGTGTCGGAGACATTCGTAGAAGTACTGGAAGGCGTGGAGCGATTCACGGGCTTGAGGATGAGGGTGCGACTACCGGATGGATCTGAGCTCCTTACCACGGATCACTGCAATATGGAGACAGAAATTGGTGGAAAGGCGTTCGAGGCTCCAGCGACGATTTTGAAGCTGACAGAGCCGTGGAAGAAGATGTTACCGTTGGTCGAGTTCTCCTATAACAACCGCTACCAGTCCAGCATAAGGATGGCACCGTATGAAGCTTTGTATGAAAGAAAATGCAGGACCCCGCTTTCTTGGGTTAAGGACGAGGATCCGAAGGTGTTAGGATCGGATTTTGTTGAAGACACCGAGGCACAGGTTAGACTGATCAGAAATAGGATGTTGGAGGCGCAGAGCAGACAAGCTAAGTATTATGTTGCCCGACATCGTCAGGTGGAGTTTCATGTAGGGGACCGAGTGTTCTTGAAGATCCAGTCCATGCATGGAGTTTCACAGGTGCGTGGTCGGAAGAAGAAGCTCAGCCCTAGGTATATGGGCCCTTACCGGATCCTTGAGCGGATCGGGCCCCTAGCTTACCGGCTGGAGTTGCCACCAGACCTGGCAGCTCTACACGACGTCTTCCACATTTCTTCGCTGACAAGGGCTCTACTACGCCCGGAACAGCAGATTTTGACCACCGAAGGGCCGGTAGCCTCAGACCGATATGTTCACTTGGAGCCGGTTCGGATCGACAACAAAGGAGTAAGGATCTTGTGCTGCAAGAAGATCCCCTTAGTCAAGTTTCTGTGGAGAAACCACGGTCAGGAGGAGCACACCTGGGAACCATAGGACCTGATGAGGCAAAAATACCCGAAGTGGTTCAGTCAGGTATACCTCACCACCTCTCAGTATACAATAAATTACCTTTTTGTACTAAACCGGTAGGACTAGATAAGGAAAAAATGAGAACCTAGGCATGCGCAGGAAAGTAGGGGCTAATCTTTTGTTTATTGGGGAGATTGTCTTCGTTTATCAAACAAGTAGTCGCTTGAACCCAATAGAAAAACCATATGGGATGTTACAAGTTTAATTTATTTTGGTAGAAATCCCCGTAGGCTCAACCTCAATTTCGAGGACGAAATTTTGTTTTGTTTATTAGGATTTGTAACATCCCATTTCCGACTAGACCCCTAGGAGTCGGTCTGTCGTGAGAGAACCCTAGAATCCCAAGAATTGAAGTACATCGACTGAGATTTCGGGTCACGGGTTGGTCACGCGGGTGACCTATGAGTCACGCCCGTGACATAGGGCGTGACTCCTTCGACGATCGTCGATCTCCGTGAGACGATCGTCGAATTTCAAACCCGGGCCTGTCATGCCCGTGACCTATGTGTCACGCCCGTGACCTAGGGCGTGACTCCTTCGACGATCGTCGATCTCTGTGAGATGATCGTCGAACTTGCAACCAGGGCCTGTCATGCCCGTGACCTATGTGTCACGCCCGTGACCTAGGGCGTGACCCCTTCGACGATCGTCGTCTCAGCGGGACGATTGTCGAAGCGCAGAATATGCATCATGGCCATGTCACGCCCGTGACCCAGGTGTCACGCCCGTGACCTAGGGAGTGACCCCCTTCGGCGATCGTCGATCTCAGCGAGACGATCGCCGAGCGCAGAATTTCCATCTTGACCCTGTCACGCCCGTGACCCATGTGTCACGCCCGTGACCTAGGGCGTGACCACCCTTCGACGACCGTCGATCTCAGTTCGACGATCGTCGACCTTAGAATTTGCCACTCGGGCCTGTCACGCCCGAGACCTATGTGTCACGCCCGTGATAAGGGCCAAAACGTCAGCCAGACTAGAAATTTCGGTAACCAACGTTATAATCAATTCTGGTTATGGGAAAGTACAGTAGGAATATTTATGGGCCGTTTCCTTCTCTAATTATTTAATAGAAAAAGAGAGAGTGAGGTCCAATAGGAAATCGCCACCTAGATCAGTCAATTCATCTTCCACCTTTTCCTCTTCCCTGCATCATAACTGAAACGTTATTAAGAAGACACATTCATGGCCATGAATGTTTCATCCTTTCCCCTCCCCATTGGGAAATCTATAAAAGCCCACTTGGAGCAAGAGGAGAAGGTTACACGCTCGATCAAACAAATTCAGACTTTTGCTCTTGCTGTAGGAGAAGTTCGGGAACGCCATCACCGCGCCATGACAATCCGACGTTCATCTCGCCTTCAAACCGCGAATAAGGTCCTCCTCTACTTCTTCTCTGATGGGTAGATCTTAGGATCTTAGAAATGAAGTTCGTGCACAAAGGAGCCGGACCTACCTCGTGTTTTCATGGAAAACCATGGAAAAATATTGTTTTGAGTTCGCCGGAAACTGCCACCTCCGGCGGCCAAACCACCGCCGACCGATAGCCATCGCCTCAACGGAGGTGGTGGTGGTGGTGGCTGGCCAGGGAGGTGATCGGATAGCAGAAGACGGATCACTGAAAGGATACAAGAAATATGAGTTTCTGTGTTCTGGTTTTCGGGTTCATGTAGAAGATGAACAGTAAAATCACTTTATAATATATAAATTATGTATATAGTACATAATGAAAAGATACATTATTTGAGTATATTTTTAGGCTGCAAAACGAGGCACTTCGATTCTGATTTAGGAAAAATGGCCAGTCACGATAGTTGTAGCCCTTTGAGTCTTGATTAATTTAAATTTAGTTTCAACTCGTTTGGGTAAGCGGTTTGACCGCAGCACTTGTTTTAGTGGGGGCTGTACCTAGAGTTGGGCAGAAATAAAAATGGATGCACACTCTTCATCCCTTGTCCAAATGACCTGAAATATGGGCAGTGGGTTAACCTTAGCTATATCTAAAGGCAGTCCAAAAATAGGAATTTTTGGAGACACTTTGCCTAATGTTTTTGTTTTAATTTAATAAAGATAGAGGAATATATTTATGTAGTCAAATAACCTCCAAACCCTCCCAAATTTTGTTGAGTGGTCCCTGGCTATAAAACTTAGCTTCGTACAAAGTTTCAACTCATTTGGATGAGTTTTGGATAGGGAGTCACCTATTCTTAACTAGGCAAAAGTGAGGCATTTTTGAGTAAAAAGTGCACGAGAGGTTGGAACGGTCAAATCACCTCAACTGAGGCTGATATCTTGACCGCTGACTTGGAAGGGTTATTATAACCCACTTGGAGAAAATGGTGTGGTTTAGGGTTGGTTTACCCTAGGATCCAAACTCAAACCCTAGATGGAGGGCTTTGAGGGTTGTTAAGGACATGGGGGCAATTGTTCTCGTATTGCCTTGAAACTCTGTAGAGTTGACATTAGCATGATAAGAATCATCGGAATGGAATCTTGGAGAATTTGGAGACAAGTAGATACCTTAAAACCTTAATCTTAGCTTTAGGGTAAAATACTAAATAAGCACAATCTATCACTAAACATTATCTAAAGGCTGTGAGACTCGGGTAGAGTAAGTTTTGGAGTGGGTAGAAGCTATAGGAATTTTACTGGAATTTTATGATGTTTATTTCCAACACTTCATTTGTAAAGTTGATTATAACCCTAATTAATGTTTTAATTATTTTTACCTTTCTATTGATGGAAATCTCCTGAAATCTGGGAAATAAATGTTCTAGGACAGAATGATTACCCTTGAATTTTTGTATAATTTTTAGTTGAGTAAATCCAGTACTTCCATCACAAATGTTAAAAAGGGATTCTATGCTTAGAAATTAATTACGGATGATATTGTTGTTGAAAAATTATGAAACTTGGCCAGTGCGATTTTTAAGTCATTATCTGCTTATTATAATTTATTTACAATTTTTGGAATTTTATTCTCTATACTTGGTTCATAATTAATGGAAGATAGTAAATATTGCTAAAATAGTTTTAGTGCCCTTTTGATGATAGAAAAATTATGGTACTTTGGATTCACCCTGTTGAGATAACCTACTATTTATTATAAATTTGCTGGATATCTTGCATGAGAACTTAGGGTAGTTCATGTTCAAACCGGTAGCCTTTGGGATTTTCGAGGAAATTAATTAAATGCCAAATAAATTAGGAAAATTACCACATTCTGGATTTAGGCTATTTATATCATGATAAGTCTTCAGTAAATAATTTAGGGCATTTGGATGAGTTTTGGGATCATTCCATAACCTGTTCGACATATAGTCTAGGTTGGTCTGCATATATCAAATTTGTGAATTGCAATAGGACAAGATCTGAGAAAGTCGTTGGAGTTAGTCATTTTTGTCTGGGTGGACAATTGTGGAAGATATCACAATAGGATAATATGAAGAGTAGAGTGAAGTAGTGATAGCTACTGTTAAGAGGTGCTCGGGTTCGACGAAAGATCGTCTTTCCCGAAGAGAGGTAGGTTAGAAATCACCCTAGGATAGTCTATCGTAATATGAGAAGGGAATGGGTAAAGGGGATCAACCAATAACAATAAGTGCCTTGCGAAAGGGAACGATGGGCTTAAGCTACCATCATAGTTCCTAGTGCCCTTTGAGAGCCCTTCACAGGGAATACCGGGGGTAGTCCTGGGTTAACGTAAACTATAATAACTAACTGACAAGTGTAACTTAGTAATTAGGGTTGCACCTTTCACAAACACTATTGGCACAGGAAGATTGATGAGAGCTTCGGCTCGGTTGGTTAAGAAACTGACGGTATGGTCCGGGGAGCTTCGGCTCGGTTGGTTAAGAGACAGACGTTTTGATCCAGGGAGCTTCGGCTCGGTCTTTGTGTGTTTACGATTAAACTAGCATGTGCATAAAAAGGAATGAAAATTAAGGTGGTGGCTCTTCGGTATTTGAGGGTCGATGCACTGACGCCAATACGCTGACTCGGCAAGTGTGGTTAGCACTTCGCCAACAGAAGTCCGGAGCGCCAGCCGGCAAGAGTACGCAGGCGTCCGCTTAGTGCACCAAGCGTTGAGGCGTACAATAGGACTGACCGGTTGTGATTTACTGGTTTAGAGGTGGGCAAGGCCCAACCCACCGCTTCGGTCTGCCACTACGGAGGTATCCTGGGAGGTAACAGCTCCGAAAGAGGGAACTAAAGGTCTATGTGCACAGAGTCGGGTGTGTGAGTTGCACTTGCATGATTCATCATACCCACTTGCATGTCATAGCATAATCGATTCATTTAACCCTGACACCTAAAGTATAAGTGGTATGGGACTCTTATACATTAGGACATGCAAAATGACCCCTTAGTCTATAAGCTTGTGTGGGCAAGTTTATAAATTAAGGTTAATTCCAATATAAATATATGCTGCTGTTTGATAACCGACACCCCAACGTATAAGTGGTATGGGACACTCTATACGATGCGAGCCTTGCAGAAGATCCCTTGGCTTATGCGCTTTCGCACATAAGTTAAGGTTATCTTTCCTACTTTCTGTTTCTGTCAAATTTATTATAGAATTGCTAGACTAGTTCCACTGCCATCTGTTTCTTGATTAAATCTCCACCTTCATGTCCTTCCCTTTCTTCCTCTCCGCTCGGTACTTTAGGAGCCATGGGGGAAGGGGTAGTGGATGATAGGGCTTAGTCTTTATGACTAACGGTTTTCGAACCGCATCATTTAGGGGATCGCGGAGCCCAGCATGGTGGAGCAGCCCCAGAGACCGGTGCGCTTGGAGATGGGGCAGTCTAGCTCCGGAGTTCATACAGTCGGGACCGTGAGTCTCAACCTTGAGTAGTTTTGTTTTTGCTTCCGCATGAGAGATTGTAGTGAGGACATGATGTACCTGGCATAAGCCCGCATTAATAGTACTCTGATTATTGTTATTATGTGGAAACTCTCTTCGTGGAGATTTTATTCTATATATGTGATATACTTTCAGTGGACTTGCTCTTACTTCAAATATTATGCTACCTTTCTGTGATGGAATTGGCCGGCAGAATCGGCGCCTTGTGGTGATAACCCTTCAGGACGTGAATGTGTCACTGCAAAGCGGCGATTCTGGGCTTAAGACCCCGTGTCTTAAAAAGAAAAAAAACGGGGGGGGGGGGCATCTTACAGAAAGACCTTTCCATTGAGGTATTATACGTACTCACCGGATTCCTGTAGCCACGGGAACCTTCGGTTGAAGTTGCTGTCCAGCAGGATTCTGCACCTGAATTCCTGGGTTAGTTATATAAATGAATTGGGACTTAGAGGAGGTCATGTAATAATCCGAAATTAAGCTGTAGGCGAATCATTATATGTACACTGTGATAATTAAATGCATGATGATAGTATTGTAATATACCCTACATAAACAAAGGATAAATGATATGCGGTTGATCGAAACAACTTGGTGGGGATTAGTGAACTAATGCTATTTAGTCATTTAATAACAATGATCACTAGAGCTTGGGTAATTGCTCAGTGTTGATTGATATGAACTTGTGTATTGATTATTGGATGAGTAACTCATGTGCTCACGAGTAGTTAGGTTGGTAGAATAAATTTTGTTTGTGTCGTTAGAAGATTCATAAATTGGACGGTTGGGCTTGGTCCTCGTTGTTCATGTCCCGAAGCTCCTTCCGTGCCAAGTGGCTGGTTGGGCTAGGTCCTCATGATCATTTCCAAGGCTCGTTCTGTATCACATTGTGGATATAATGCATGTTGTGTGAGTTGACACGCGGTGTCGTATTCCCGTGTTAAGGATAGTGTGGCACATCTACGGGCTCGCCAATCATCACACCGATGGGAGTTGACAGCTAGACATTGGGAGGTTGGGCTTGGTCCTCGGTGTTCACGTCCCGAACCTCCTTCCGTGCCAAGTGAACGGTTGGGCTTTTTCCTCGTGCTCATTTTCGAGGCTCCTTCCATATCATACCTTGGGCCAGTTCGAGGCTAGTGTCTCGGTGCACATCAACCCGAGACACCCGCTGAGGCATAGTACGCATGTGAGCTCTGATGTTATGTTCTTAGCGTTGAGGCGTACAAAGGCCTGGGCCAGGTAGTGTGGAGACCATCCTAGTAGTGGAGATGCCAACTTTACTATCACCGTCTGGTCACGACGGATGACGCCTTAGAGGTTAGCTACCTGCTCGAAAAGTGGGAACTACAAGTCTTTGTCAACATAGCGATTACATGTGCGTGATCATGGGTGGGTCATTGCATTGCGTACATACCATTACAACTCATTACATACACAAGATCCTTATCATATAAGTTTATATAGGCACTCCTATACGATGAGTTACTTACTGCTGAACGATCCTCAACTTATAAGTTTGTATGGGCATTTATATAAGTTGAGTTACCTTCTATTATATCATTAATCATATGCTTTTGTAGATAGTAGAATTGCTAGAGATACATGTTACTTGTTTATATACTGCTTTATATACATAGCGAAATACCACCTGCTTGTACTTATGTTTATATATATTGTACCTGTTCCTTTCTCCCCCCAGTGCCGAGCAGTCGTCGGGGGAGCGGATGTGAAGCCACTTAGTCTTTATGAATAACGGTTGCTACGTCTTCCTTTTTTGGAGGAAACCCCATAGGTGGAGCGGCAGGTTATGCAGCCAGACAGCCAGGCACGGACGACAGGGCCTGATGGGATGGTACTGTCGCTACCGTCGGTTACTGATGTGAGTGTGAGAGGTTTTATTTTACCCTTTTTTTTGGAAAAAACTATTTACGTACTCTGATATTAAAAGCTTGTTGTAGCTTCCCTACTATTGTTATATTATGGACTATATGCTTTGTGTGGATTTGAATTCAATTCTATATTCTGGTTTGGTTGGCAATGAATGATAATGGTTGTAGCCGGCAAAATAGGCGTCTTATGGTACAGACTAGCTCGAGTGTTAGTGCTACCGCAAGGCGGTTGTTCTTGGAATAAGACCACTCTCGTGCCGTGTTCTGTATTCCTGGGGGGGGGGGGGTCTTACATCATAATTTTTTGAAGTTTCCTTCGGAACCTAAAAAAGTGCGGGGATTATGTTAACCCCAAAATAAGTGATCCCTCCCAAGGTATCTAGCTCGAAAGTCACGGCCCACTCAGGCGTTCCCCCCGAGAGTTATGTTCTGCCTCAACCCTCCTTTTTTGGGAGAGGAAAATAGAAACTCTTATCCGCTCAGGCCGTGCGGCTAGGTTGGTTTCCCCGGTCTAACCGCCCCGGTTGTATAGCTCTTGTGTGGCCTGCAGGACGACGAGTTGCTCTCATGGCTCACCCTCACAAGCTGTGCGAATAGGTCAGCTAACCGCGTAATTTTCCACCTAGTAGGGGGCAATATAAGGCAACGGGGGAGATCTGCACAACCAACTTCTTCAGAATATTAGGTCGCCCAATCGGCGTCAACCCTGAAGACCAACTCAACCTCGCAAGCAGAGGCAGACTCCTCCTCCAGTCCGTCGAGGGGCAACAGCCTGCTTCCGCTGCCCGCCCGCTGAGGCCGCCCAAGCATGGGGCGGCCTTCGTTTGCCCGAGGAACGGCGGTCTCCTGTCGTTACCCGCCGAGGCCGCCCAAGCGAGGTGGCCTCCCTTCGTTCACTCGAGGTGCAGCGGCCTCTTGCCACTAGCCCCTGAGGCCGCCCAAGCGAGGCGGCCCCCCTCCGTTCGCCCGAGGGGCGGCAGCCTGCTGCAACTGCCCGCCGAGGCCGCCCAAGCATGGGGCAGCCTCCATTCACCCAAAGTGCGGCGGCCACCTGCCGCTGCCCGTCGAGGCCGCCCATGCGGGGTGGGCTCTTTCTATTCTCCCAAGGTGCGGCGGCCTACTACCGCTGACCGTCGAGGCGTCCCAAGTGTTGCGTCCTCCCTTCATTAGCCTGAGGTGCGGCGGCCACCTGCCACTGCATGTTGAGGCCTCCCAAGCAGTGCGGCCTCCCTCTTTACTCCTAAGGGGAGACGTCCTCCTACCGCTACCCGCCAAAGCCGCCCAAGCAGGATGGCCTCCCTCTTTCCTCCTAGGGTGGCGGCCTCCTGCCACTGCCCACCGAGGCCACCCAGCAGGGGCAACCTCCTCTAGTCCGTCTAGGGAGGTGGCCTCCTACCGCTGCTCGCCGAGTCCTTTCGTTAAGGGGGCGGACTGCTCGCCTGTCGAGTCCGCCCGTCAAAGGGGTGGACTACCCTCCTGCCCGCCAAGTCTGCCCAGTTCAGCTGCTTACTCATTTCATCCGCCTGAAGCCTCTGTGATGACGTCACTGGGCCACACTTCTATAACATTCTCCACGAGCCAATAAATAGCCCCCAATGCCTCTCATTCTGGAATAGAGGAGAATAACTGCGGCTGCCAGCATGACCTATGGACTCAGTTGTCCAGTCCTCTACAGCTGATCATCAAGGCCTGCGTACTCTATTTTCCTGTCATCCGACGCTGCCAGCAAGCATTGAGGACTTAGATTCCAAGTCCTCCACAGCTGCTAGCAGCTTCTTTTACTTAGTCTCTGGCACCTTCTTTCCTCACCCGCTAGCTTCCTCTTGTACCCTTTACAGCGTTTACATATAATGGTGCAATAGCAAGCTGTAATCTTACTTCTTGATTAAAAGAAAAGCTCGTCGCAAGAGTGGCATTCAAGCCACGACGGGCGAAGTCTGTTGTTACCGTTGTTAGCCGCCCCTTCTGTTTCTTCTCTTCTCTTGCTCTCAACCATCAGAGCTCAACCGTCAAAGTAACTGTCTGCTCGACAGTTCCTGATCAAGCTTCTCCGTTGATCAAGCAAGCTTCTTCGCTGATCAACTTCCCAGTTGCTCTCAACAAACCTCTCCTCCATCCCCACAACCCCCTTCTTCAACTACCTTGTGAGACCGAACACCCGTTAACTAGAAGGCGCATTTCTTGCATCAACAATATAGCTTAGATTGGTCTGCATATAGTAAAACTACAAAAATTGTGATAGCATGTGGAATGGACATAGGGGGTTGGGGTTAATAGTTTACTAATTTTGGTGAAGTGAAAATGAGTTCATAATTAGGAGTCATGATGTGGAAAGTTATTGGTGGACTGGTGTAAAGCATATTCGGGATCGACGAAAGATCATCTTTCCTATGGAGAAAGAGAGATAGAGAGTCCAAATACACTAAGGTTAGAGTAAGCATAAGATTAAATGTGGTTGGTTGTGGGTAGATACTAATAATAATAAGTACCTTGCTAAAGGGAGCTTTTGGCATCATCCCATCGTAGTTCCTAGTGCCCTCGAGAGCACTTCACAGGAAATGCCACGGGAAGTACAAGGTTAACTCAAACAGTAAGACTAAAATGAATACAAGAGTAATTAGAAATATTCTAGGATTTCACTTACACTCACCCCATGTATATGGGAGGTCAATCTAGTTTATTCACTCTGGCGGTAGGCTCGGTGGTTATAGTGATGGGCGGGTTAGCCCGGCGAGCGGATGGCTCAGATGGTTTTGTGACAGATGGGTTAGTCCGGGGGAGCTTTAGCTCGGTGGGAAAATTTTATCATGTTGTATGTGCATAAAATATAAGGTGGTGGGTCTTAGATAATGGAGGATCATCCCACCGACACCAATACGTAGACACGGTGAGTGTGGTTTAGCACTTAGCCAAATAAAGTCCAGTGCACCAGATGGCAAGAGTATGCAGGAGCTCCACTTAGTGCACCAGCGTTGTGGCGTACGATATGTATGACTGTAGTGCTGATACCGGTCTAGAGGTGGGCGAGGCCCAACCCACCGCTTCCGTTTGGCACTACGGAGTTATCCAGGGAGGTTAGGCTCCAAAAGGTGGAACTAAAGGTCTGTGTGCATAGAGTCGAGTGTGTGAGTTGCACTTTCATGTTCATACCATATCGTACTTGCATGACATAGAATAATCATTGCATATAACCCTTGACACCTAATGTATAAATTGGTATAGGACTCTTTATACAATAGGTCTTGCAAAACGACCCCTTGGTCTATAGGTTTGTATGGGAATTCATATAGATCATGGTTACTTACTTTAATTTACTTTATCTGTGTAGATAATAAATGCACTCTTTAATTATTTACTATACGTTGCCTACCTGTTACTTTACTGCTTCTGGTTTTGGCTCTTTTATTTATACTCATGCTAGGCAAGTTCCGTCGTCACCTACTTACTTTTGTTACTCTCCACCTTAAATACATTCCCTTTCCTTCTCCTTGTTCGGTGCCTAGAAGCCATTAGGGGAGGGGTGGAGGATTAAAAGACTTAGTCTTTTAGACTAACGGCCGTTTGACCAAATCATTTTAGGGGATCGTGGAGGCAATCCCAGAGATGTAGCACCAGAGGTCGGTGTACTTGGAGACGGGATAGCATAGCACGAGAGTTCAGGCAATAGGGACAGTGAGTCCCGATCATTAGTAGCTTTACGGATTTGCTTCAATGTTTGAGTGATATTTTGTGAGGCTCTGATGTACTGGGCATTATGCACTTATTTGGTACTCTGGTTACTATTGATGTGGACCCTCCCTTCATGGATATTTAAATTATATTCATGTGATTTTTTGTGGACTAGTATCTGTGTTTTTACATTACTCTTATACTTACTCTTCTCTTCTGCGATCGGTATGGTCAACAGGATCAGTGTTTTGTAGTGACGACCCTCCCGTGGATGTTGGTGTCACAACACAGCTGTAGTTCTGGGCATAAGAACCTGTTAGTTTTACAAAACAAAAATGGGGTCTTACAAACTGGTATCAAAGCGAAGTTTGGGGACACAAAGAAACCTCGATCGGAAGAGAAAAAGTACACTAAACTTTGGTCACCCCTGCTCGAGTTTAGTTTTGGGACAAACTAAGCAGCTGAAGATGTGGTGTGCCTATATGGGGGATCACATGTAAATGTCCACTTTTAACTAGGTTTGGGTCAAATTTCTTACAAGTGGCCTTTGTAATGCAGCCCCTAGCACATCTTACACCACAGGGCAGAGCCCAGCATACTCCGAATATTTCACCACCTTCACCGACTCCCACTCCGTTTCTACAGTCAGAGGTGGGGCTGAACATAACGGCCATTATGGAGGCTTTGACGGCTCAGCAAGCTCCGGATCCGCAGCCGAACCTGGGGGCCAATTTGTTGAGCACCTTCCGAGGACTCTCTCCCCCATCTTACATTGGGACGGAGTCGGCCTTACGTATGGAAGAGTGGATTGATATCATGTTTGAGATGCTGACCGGGATACGGTTCTCGAGGGAGGAGACGGTGCCTTTGGTGGTCTCCTATTTAGAGTTATATTCCAAGAGGTGGTGGAAGACACTGCTGGGTACATTGTTTCTAGATCGGGAGGTTGCTGACATAACTTGGGAGGAGTTCAAGGCTGCACTTTTGGAGCACATTGTTCCACAAATGGAAAGAGATGAGCTGGAAGATAGATTCCTACAGCTGAGGCAGGGCAATAGGACTGTATTGGAGTACAATCGGGAGTTCACGCACTTAGCCCGATTTGTGGATTCCTATCAGCTGGATGATGCGGGTTATGCAAAGAGGTTCTATAAGGTCCTTCGAGGTGTTCTAAGGAAGTCCCTCTTGTTCTTGTCCGACGGGACTTTGCCTCAGATTCTAGAGATGGCAAAGAGGATGGAAGCTATTTTGCATGCGGTTGGAGGCTGGAAAGGGCCAATTGAGGAGCAGGGTCAGGGAGACAGGACGAATCAGTAGAGGGGCTGCTTTGCTGATAAGAGAAGGGCAGATGTTTAACCTTGCTAGGAGGCGAGGTAGGAACCGAAGGTGTAGGAGTTATTGATCCCTCAACCTCTTTAGATGCGGGAGATGCAGAGGCACAGAGGTGTGGAACTTTCCCTGCCCGAGTGCTTCAACTGACATCAGGTAGGGCACATCCGAAGAAATGCCCCATGAGAAGGGCACCTCTGCCGACACCACAGGATGCCCCACCGTCTCAGTAGTTTGCAGGCCGAGGACATGGAAGAGGATGTGGTTTCTAGGCATAGATCGGATGCAAGAGAGGGAGCAGGTATATGCTCTGGAATTGGCTCCACCTCGGGACCCCGGTAGGATGATTGCAGGTATGCTAGTTATTTTAATGTTTTTATTTACCTTTGGAATTTTAGAAACAACAAACAGCAGTAGCATACTAGTAAAGAAAACCATAGGCTGAGTTACCTAAATATACTTAAATAAACTTGAATAGTTATGTTGTGCAACAAACCTACCCATACCTTGGTGGATACGGGGTCATCGCACAAATTCGTCTCTGAGGAGTTTGTAATGGGACTGGAGGGAGTTAGACATTTTTAGGGAGTCTCTAGGAGGGTGTGTCTCCCCAACAGGACCGAGGTCTTAGCTATTACTAAGTGCCTCTTGAAGGTGATTATTGATGGTCTGACACTCGAGGCCCCGACAACGATTTTCAGGATGCCAGACTTCGACCTGGTCCTGGGCATTACATAGCTTAATTGGAACCTTGACCAGATAGATTTCCCGGCAAATAAGGTTGTACTGAGATATGACTTCACCTTCGCGACCTTCGAAGGTACTACTCCTGTCTTTCGTAGGTTGTTATCTTCTACTCAGGACGTATAGGCTCACATGTATGGAGATAAGGTCTATCAGGTGTTCTTCAAGATGGTTGAAGTCAAGATGATGGTTGATGATATATTGGTGGTGTGGGATTTTGCGGATGTGTTTCCAGAGAAGCTACCAGGATTGTCGCCGCACCGGGAGAAGGATTTCCAGATCCAGTTGGTGTCGGGAGCTAAGCCGGTATCTAGGGCTCCATATCGGATGGCTACGAAGGATCTGGTGAAGTTCAGGGGTCAGCTATAGTAGTTGGTGGAGGTTGGATTCATTAGGCCAAGTTCTTTACCTTGGGGAGCTCCAGTCTTGTTTGTGAAGAAGAAGGATGGGACCCTCAGGTTGTGCATCGACTATCGTGCACAAAACCTGTTGATAGTCCAGAACACATATCAACTGCCAAGGGTCGATGATGTATTTGATCAGCTAGAGGGAGCACATTGGTTCTCGAAGCTGGATCTGAGGTTGGGATACTATCAGTTACAGATTTAGGAAGAATACATCCCGAAGTCTACGTTTAGCAGCAGATATGGTGTTTTTTCCGTTGATCCCAATGTCCTAGATTTGTAAGAAGTCAAACTGGTCAATGACATACACACATAATATATTTGATGTGTGCTCTACTTCATGCATGCAGGTTGTCCTTCATTGGATAGGTGAACAGAAAGAGTAAGTTGGAAGTCAGATAATTTGACTAAGGCATAACAGCTGAGACAGCTAAGACAGCTGAGAAGATTGTCTCAACATAATCGTTGATACAACTGAGATGCTCAACACAAAATGTTGAGAGAAGTGTTGGTATCAGCTTATCCTCTGAGACAAAAGACAGACTCAGCTGTGAATAAAAAACAGATGAGACAGTTGAGAAGGAACCATTGAGAAAAAGCCAGCAGATTATTTCTACGTCCAGAGAGTGGAGTTCGTCGAACTAAGTTAAGAGTTCATCGAGCTGAGCTCACCTTTCGTCAAGCTCAAGTTAAAGGTTGAAAATTCAAAGTTCATCAAGCTGAGCTTATCTTTCGTCGACCGTAGTTCAGAGTTCGTCGACCGTAGTTCAGAATTCATCGACCATAGTTCAGAGTTCGTCGACCTCAACTTTTACCTATAAGAAGGACTTAGCTATCAGATTTAGTCGATCAGAGTTCAGATTTCGTAAATCTCAGCTTTTACCTGAAAAAAGAACTGGGCTGAGAGAATTCGTCAATCTCAGCTTCACTGTTTCGTCAAGCTGAGCTCAGGTTTCATCGAATTGAGCTCGAAGTTTATTGACCTCAGTCTTTACCTAAAGAAAGACTGAGCTGAGATCTCAGCTTCACTGTTTTGTCAAGCTGAGATCAGATTTCGTCGAGCTTAGCTTGAAGTTCGTCGAAGACAGGATTTCAGAGAAGTTAGTTTATTTTGGCTAAGTCCAGAATGATGCTGACTCATCAAAGTCAACAAGTCAACAAAGTTTAGTTTCGATGTAAATCAACATTAACGTCACCGTCAGTCTATATTGGATCTCAAGTTAGTAAAACTGAAGTTTTAACCAATGTTAAAACTAAGACACATTTTGATCATCTCGCCAATGTGATGGGTTATACATAGCAGAAGAGATCGAGATCTAAATAAATGATTGGATTAATTTCTGATTAACATTCAGAAAAAAACGAGAAGCGGGGTTCGTCATCTTCATCCGCAATTATTGCAGAAGTCAATAACATTAAGTTCAAATTTGAAGGGATTTTGAGTTTGCTGGTTCAATCAACATCCACTCCAGCAGGTTTAGAGTAATCCTCTGAGAGAGATGAATCATCCTAGGCATGCCCTAGCATAAGTTATCTTCTCGATCATAGCCGAGCCAGAATCAGAAGATCAATTCGCTAGATCAAAGAAGAAGGAAGGGCTGAAATCCGCTCATTCAGGATTTGGATGTATTCCTGAAGAAGAAGAAGCGGATTCATCTGCTAGTCGATTCCAGAATAAGTCGGACATCATTTTAAGATCTATGTATCATCTTGTTGTTGTAAATACAAAGTTAGGGCTGAGATATGCTCGGTCTAGGGAGATAGGAACAGAGAATTTTCTCTAGTGTCTGTAATTCAATATCTTGAATATTTCTATGTAAGATTTATTTTTAATCTGAGTGGTAAGTCTAAGGCCTGAGTTGTAAGCCTGTGTTATAAAGGCTGAGGTAGGGCATGAGTGCCTGAGTTGTAGGTGTGTGGATTCACACTAAGGTAGGGCAGGAGTTGCCTGAGTTGTAGGTGTGTGGATACACACTCAAGGTAGGATTGTCTGAGCTGTAAGAGTGTGGAGTCACTCTAAGGTAGAGTTCTTGGGAAGAACTTGAGTTGTAGGATCTTGGTGATCAAAGTGGTAGGGTGTGCGCCTGAGTTGTAGGAGGTGGTTGGGCTCTGAGCTATAAGATCTGAGGATCTGAGAAAGATAGAAGGAAGTTTGGCTGAATCTAGCTTATTGCTAGATAGGCGAAGGGGCGAAGTGCATGTACCCATCAATTGGGGAACCACTATAATTCTCTGTGTACTGTACTGTATACTGTGATGGTATTGATTGTAATAAGATTGTTTTGTTGTGATTATAATCGATAAGTTGCCTGAGTTTTTAAATTCGACCTATTCACCCCCCTCTAGGTGTTCAGTTGTTCTTGAAATCAAGACATTCAAGTAGTATCAGAGGGAGGTTACTCAAGATTGACTTAACAGTCGGAGTTGATCTCCAGGGGCAGCTATTAGAGGCCAAAATGGGTTCAAGTGAGTATCATAAAGAACTTGGATCCATGAAACTTCATCTTTGCAGGAAGGAGACCATTGGCATCGTGACGGAAAGGTTCAGACTTTTTATGGAAGCATCTGATCCTAAGATATACATCACACTACAGGAAGGACCCTTCATCCCAATGAAGACATCAGTCCTTGATGCAAATCTGAAGACTCCAAAGCAGTATTCTGAGATGACTAAAGATGAAATCATCTTAGCTACATTTGATAAGAGGGCACAAAACATTATTGTTAGTGATATAGATGACTCAACTTTCTAAAACCTAGTCCACTATAAGACATCTAAGGAGATGTGGGACACACTAGTTGTCTACATGGAGGGGACTAAAAAAGTGAGGAAGGATAGGAAGTTCATGCTCAATTAAGAGTATGAGAGCATCAGGCAGAACAAGTCAGATTACATAATTGAGTGCTATGAGAAGTTTTTCAAAATCGTGAATGAATTGATGACATATGCCTGATTCTTCAACACTTGACAAGTTTCTGAAGTCTTTAACTTAAGACTGGGACACAAAACTCTGTGCCATAAGAGAAGTGGCCAAACTTGCAAACACTCCACCACCAACACTATTTGAAAAGTTGTTGTCTAATGAAAAGCAGCTGACTGCTAGAAAGGTGGAGGAAAAATTACCATGTCTATAGTCAAAGACAAGTCAGTGGCCTTCAAAGCTGAAGCAACAAGGAAGAATAGGAGAATGATTCCTTCTCCACTATGGAGAGTTTCTGATTCTGAGTCAGAAATCTCAGAAACTAGCACATCAGACTGCCACATTTCTGATGAAGAACTTGCTACCTTCTCTAGGCAATTTCAAAAAAATATGAAGAAGACGCATTGGATAATCAGGCCATCCTCTTCTTCTTATCCCAAGGAAGATTACTACAAGGGCAAGAAGAATGATGTAGGCTAGGGTGTTTGACCCTATGGCGGCAAAGTGAATAATACGTACGCCTCTCTACTTCCACTAATACCCTCACACGATAATAAAACGCAGCACACTCACAAACAATGTTACCAACTAACGCTAGTGTACGGTAGCCACGGCGATTAAAGATCGAACAAACGACTATAGGTCATTGTTCTCTCGAGCTAAAAGGACCAATCTTAGGTCCGACCGAGCGATGGTTGTACCAAAAGAGATCTATCGAAAAGTTCGGTTCGGAAAAGGTAGATCTCTCCCAACAAAACGAAAGCGAGGCTCGCCAAACCTCTCAGAAAAGTAAACAACTAGGAAGAACAACACATGCAATCGGAAAGATAAACCACGAACGAAAAAAACGATTCCAAAATAACACAATAGCAATCCACCAAATGAAAATCTAGAAATAGAATCACACAAGTGGTAGAAGGTCTCGTTACCCAACCGGAATAGATGATTCCAGTTCACTTTCAAGGATCGTTCTTCAACGGCACTGCCGGAGTTTCGCCGGATGGAGAGAAATTTGTCCGCTTCCTTCGCTTCACGCTGGAGTGGGGATATCACAAGGAGAAGATGGTGGCCGGGCCTATTTGAAGGTGGAGTTGAGGTGGTGTTCATGTTGGTGTTGGTGGAGGAGGACGGCGGCTATGGAGGGGTTTTGATGGCCGAGCTAGAGTAGAAGGGAGGAGAGGGCTCGGATTTTGTAGAGGGGAGGAGGGAAGAAGAGGGAGGCCGAGCAAGAGGAGGGGAGAGGAAGAGTGGCTGGCGGCCAAGAGGGAGAGAAGAAGAGGGTGGGCGGCCAAGGAGGAGAAGGGAAGATAATTTCAAGGGGTTTAGGGTTTTCTTAATCTTTTCATTCACTAAGTAAAATTATGAAAGTCCATGCCTATATATAGGCTATACATCATGAAAAGGCTATGTGCAGCCCACTAAATAAAAATAAAAACAATACTAAATGTCTTTAAACATTAGATGATGAAAATAAAATGCAAATAGAAATAAACTAAATAATGTTGAAAAGCCTTCATCTTATGTAGCTCCACATCATGTAGTCTTCATCTTCATCATATAGGAGAATGTTGTAACGCCCCCGATTTTCCTGCGTTTATTTCTTTATTCTCGTTGGCATTACGATGACGCGTTTCCGTGACTTGTGCCATGTGTGGAGTATGGTTTAGCTCCTTAGAACTGAGTGCCCTGTTTGGTAGCCTGTTGGCAAGATCTCCCTAGCAAGCCGAGTCGTTTTGGGTGACCCGGTGTGGCCTCTCGGGGGGATGTTTGTGTTTGGCTTATTTGGGTATAACTCGGGTTCTGTTCGTCGAAAGTTAATTTCGACTTCGCCGTTGAGTTCGTAGCGTGGATATTTAGCTACGGTGCGAATTTCGTCGAATTCCGAGGTGATTCGGTTTTCGTGTCGTTTGGTGTGTTAATAGTATTCATGATCAATTAATTAAATTGATTTGGCTGAATATTAAATTCTTGCGGGAGAATTTATTGAGCATTTATTTTCCTTGCTAGGTGGCGGCCGTGTATTGGCTTACTTTTTTTTGGTATTCCCTTATTGTAAGTAAGCGGTTAGGCGTTTTTAAGCGATTAGGCGTTTTTAGGGTTCGGTTTTTAGGCTGAACCGGCGGGTTAGCTTTAGTATAAAAGCTCTGTTTAAGAAGTGATGACCAACTTCTTCTTCTTTTCCTGAGAGAGAAACCGTCGGCTTGTTCTCGGAAGAACAGAGGAGAAAACCGCCCATCCTATACCTCCTTCGGTCAGCGATTCCAGGCTTGTTCGTGAATGGAATTCGATTCCGAAAACGACGTTGGCTTGCTCTCTCCGAGATCTTCGTTTCGACGGTAAGATTTTTGATTTTCGTGGAGTTTTGATGAGATTTGGGTTTTCGATTTTGAAGTTTCCGCCATTGATGGCCGTGGGATTAATCGTAGGTGCTGCGGCTGTTCGTTCCGTGTGAAGAGGAGGAGAGCCGTCCGTGCTTTGCCGAAAGTTGAGGCAAGTGGTATTTTTACCCTTGCCAAGTTTCTTTTAAATTATTCTTGCTGTATTTGAAATCCCTGTTAGCCCTAGGGTAGAGGCCTTGTTGTTCTCTTTTTCTTGCAAACTATAGGATTTGGTTCTTCCTATTGAATCCCCCCCTGATTGTGTTGTTGGAACCCAACTTTGCCGGCGTGATGCCATTTATCTTTGCTTAGATCTTTGCTCTGGTTTGGGTGTAGCCGAGAGGAAGTGTTGGGAGAGGGGGGGGTGATTTCTTTTCCCATATTTGATAAGTGTATTACTCGAGAAATGGGTTAAGATACTCGAGTGGTGGCTTTGAGATACTCGAGTAGAAGGCATTAACTCGAGTATTAGCCTTGGAGTACCCGAGTAGTAGGTAACTACTCAAGTAGGGGTTTTGGTTTACTCGAGTAGTAGGTAACTACTCGAGTAGGGGATTTGGGTACTCGAGTAGTGGGCTCGAGATACTCGAGTAAGTGGTTTGGTTTACTCGAGTAGTAGGCATCTACTCGAGTGCAGGGTTGTAGATACGCGAGTAGTGGTTTTAACATACTCGAGTAGTAGGCAACTACTCGAGTAGCGGGTTGGGGTACTCGAGTAGTTGGTAACTACTCGAGTGCTGGTTTTTTTGTATACTCGAGTAGTAGGCGACTACTCGAGTAGAGGGTTGAGGTACTCGAGTAGTTGGTAACTACTCGAGTGCTAGAATTTGGATACACGAGTAGTAGGCAACTACTCGAGTACTGGAAATTCCCTGCCTCATTTTGTCTTAGAGTCGTTCGACTATCGTCAATATCTGGATGGAGATCGTCGATCGCTGCTTCTGCCTTTTGTCATTCGACTATCATCGAGCTCCGTTCGACGCTCGATGAGCATCGAGCTCAGCTCTTGTCTGATAGCCGATCAGCGCTCGACGATTTCCTGGAGGAAGATCGTCGAGCTTCGCTCGCCTTTTAGCCTTCGACGATCGTCGACCTCCAGGATGATGATCGTCGGGCTTCTTTTGGCCTTCAGCCGATCGACGATCGTCGACCTCTGACTGACAATCGTCGAGCTCCATATTACCTTAGTGGGATTGTGGTTAGAGTTTGGTTTCGGCTTTAAGTGAGGCTAGCTCACTCAACGCCAAGGTTTAGGTAGGCACTGAGTGGGTCTCACTCAGTGCCTTGTCGTGTTGATTCTTTTCAACACTCTTCCTTTACCTTATTTTTTCGTTCCCAAGTGGTTTTATTGTTATATTCTGGTATTTCCTTGTCGGTCGTTTTCTTTACCTCCTTAAAGGCCGAATCGTGGGTCGGGGTTAGTAGTGGTGGTTTATAGCTCTTTGTGGGGGTGGAGTTGTGTGATTTAGCCAAGGCCACTCTTATTTTTCTTGCTCCAGGTACGGGCTGGGCATGTGTGGGTGGAAGGTACCTTGTGCTTTCACGTGTAGACCCTCGAGCTTGTTGACTTGGACATGCTGGATGGGGGGACTGAGTTTGCCTCCGATCCGGTTCCTCGTTGATTGTTTTTGCTACTACCACTTCCCACAGTTTAGGGTGTTAGAAGTTTCTTCCTTGGTAGTTTGCAGCACTTTTGGCTCTTGGTAGCCTAGTAGGCCCGGCAGGATGTTGTTCCTGAGTTGGGTTGTTGTTGTTTTCTTTGCTCGTTGTGCTTTTCTTGTTGTCCTGTTTTGGACAATTGTGACTCTTTCTACTGCATGTTTTTCAGTTACTTCTTCCTTTTGGTTGACTCTTACATGCAGTTGTTTTTACCTTGTTGCTTGCTGAGGTATTCTGTTTTCTTTTGGAATACCCCAGGTTCTGAGCCGTAGCCAGTTGGGTGGCTAGTTTACAGTGGTGGTGTTGGTGGTCTCTTGAACTTTGGAGTTCCGTTTGCCGTGTTGGTGAGGTAGTTTTTCAGTACTTTCTTATAGACATACATATGTGTCAGTGGGTTCGTGTCAGGTTGTTGGCGCCCACTAGTAGTTGTTGCCCTTGTACTGGATATATTTACTTATGCTGCTACCATTTTCTGGAGATAGTCTACTTGCTCTGAGAAGGATTTATGCTAGGTGGCTAGTTATTTTCAAACCATAATTATTGTTATAAATAAAGCTCATGATTGGCATGTTTCTATAAAACTTAATCACTATTTTCCAAACAACATATAAAGACCGTTTTCTTATATATTATATAAATTAAATGTAGGGTCTTGCATAGCATGAGTGGTTCTCTTGGGACCCTTATGCGCTCTTTAGGGTGTAAAACCTAGTTAAAGTATTTTCCTTTCCGCAGCGTATAAATATAGTTTTCTTTTGTGGACTAGGTGATCCACTGAGCCGAGGGATACGGTCTCTAAAACATAACTGATTTTCTATTCATTAAGCACATGATTTGCTTGCATAGGGATTGTAGTTGGTTTGCCTGAGCGTCAGCAGTTATCCCCTGCTTGACGTGGCATCATGGCGCGTATTTTCTCCTACTCTGACGTTTCCTAAATTCGGAGAAAATGCGGGTTGTGACAGTTGGTATCAGAGGGAGGTTGCTTGACAAGTTAGTTGAGCAACCTTCCTTTGTTTGCTTTAGTAGTTCAGCATCATGTCATTCACACATCGATATGTCATCAGCACGTCTTGGCAAAAGCACGAACACTACACTCATGGCATAACATGAAGTATACAAGGCATATTATATAGTATGGGATGCATAATATGTGTTCGTATATGGATCCACCATAGGGGCTACATGTGAGGGTTATGTAGTATGGGATGCATAACCTCACCACATGACTGCGACTAGCACGTTTCTTTTTCGTTGCATGAGAATGTTATGTAGTATGGGATGCATAACATTTTCATGCGTACGCCGCTCATAACATGCATTAGGGCCTTTTTAGAATGCATATCACAAACATGCATAGCATATCATTGCATAAGCACAACGTGCCAAGCTAAAGATTTACAGGATGACATATGTACACACATAAGTTTTCAAAACAAAATAAAGTCATGCATTCCCGATCTAGGCACGAGAGTTAGCAAGGTCATGGTTAACTATCCTAGTTTAGGGCATGTCATTAAATTTTTGTTAGAAAGATAAACTCTCAGAGCAAGTTTAGCAGCTTTAAGCCTATATCTATATATGTATGGTCTGTAGTTGTGTTTGGGTTCTAGTCGTTGATTGGGAATCTGATTTGGGGGGTTATGATTTTAGGATGGCTAGGCGACCTGCGACGCGTTCGACTCCCCTGTCTGAAGGTGAGTCGTCCGGAGCTTAGAATGGTGCGGTGATCGAGAGTCTGCGTCAGAGTAGCGAAGCTATGGGCAGACAGTTGGAGGAGGTGCGAGCCCAGATTCAGTCTTTGGTGGCAGTTGTGGCAGGACAGGCTCAGGGTGCGCAAGTTCCTGCTGGGGGGTTAGCAGTCCCTCCTCCCCCTACACTCGTGAGACCTCCAGTGGTGGTGCCAGCGGAGATGACCTTCATCTCGCAGTTTCAGAGGCTGAGCCCTCCCACTTATGACGGGAAGGCAGATTTCATGGTTATAGATGATTGGCTGATCTCCATGGAGGAGATGTTTTCGTATTCAGGGATTGCAGGTGACCAGAGGGTGATGCTAGCCACCTATCAGCTTAAAGGATTGGCTAAGAGTTGGTGGCTGGGAAAGAAGGAGAGCTTAGTAGCTGGATGCTCTTGGGAAGTGTTTAAGGAGATGTTGTTGAGGAAGTTCTTGCCTTTGGTCGAGCGTGACCGCCTCATGAATGACTTTCTCTATCTGAAGCAAAGGCAACTCACGGTGGGTGAGTATGAAATAGAATTTAGTAAGTCGAGCCGTTTTGCCCCTGCTTTGGTCAGCATTGAGGCTGATCGAGTTAAGAGATTTCTTGGTGGTTTGAGGAGCGAAGTGTAGCAGTTGACCAGTGCTTATGGGTCTGTGACTTATGCTGGAGTTATAGAGGCTGCTCTTAAGGTTGAGGGTATTGAAACAGCAAAGAGCAGAGGCCAGCAGATGAGAAAGGACAAGAGAAAGTCTGTGGAGGGGAAGAAGTCCCTGGTACCCGATGGTGTTCCGGGAAAGAGGAGCCTAGTAGTGTGCAGTTTCTGTGGCCGGTTAGGCCATCCTGTCGAGAAATGTTTTAAGAGGTCAGCATCTTAGAAGATGGAGCAGGTTCATGCGATCCATGGTGCTCCTAGGAGAGATGTCTCCTGTTCTGTTTGCAAGCGGCCCGGGCATGATGCGGCCCAGTGTTGGACCAATGATAGAGTCTGCTTTCAGTGTGGGCAGAAGGGTCATATCAAGTCGAGGTGTCCTCAGGTTCAGACAGCTCTTCCTGCAGTTCTGTTGCAGGCTTTAGCTCCACCTCCGCATGTGGACAAGGGAAAAGGGAAGCTGAACGTGATTTCTTCTGAGGAGTCTCAGACTTCGACCCAGGTTATTTCAGGTTAGCGGTTTGTTGTTTTTCTAGCCTAGTAGTTTTATTTGCTTGTATGTTGCGGTATTGCTGTGGTAGTTCCTTAGTTTATGTGTTCCTATAGGGAAGTTTAAGGTGAAGAACCGTTGGGCGCGTGTTCTGTTTGACTCCGGCGCTACCCACTCGTTCGTGGCTAGAGCCTTTGTAGAGCGTCATCGGTTGACTCTAGATCGTGTTCGGGATTCCATCCGTGTCAAGTTTCCTTCTGGTGAATCTGTGTTGTCAGATTTGGGCATTTTGGATTGCCCGGTTTTGTTGGGGGACTTTCTTGCGAAGGCGGACTTGAAAATGATTGATCTGGAGGACTTCGATGTCATTTTGGGCATGGACTAGCTCTCTCGGTATGATGCGGTAATTCAGTGCAAAGGAAAGCGCTTGGACTTCATCAGGGACGACGGTCAACCCAGCAGCGTATATGCTGCTCTATGTCAGGATTTTCCTGTCATCTCTGCGGTGTGTGCTCAGAGACTGTTCCTTTCTGATTTTTGTGTTTGTTTAATCTCGGCAGTTGGAGCTGCTGTTAGCGTGCCACGCTTAGAAGAGAATCCTATTGTTCGAGGTTTCGCCGATGTTTTTCCTGATGATCTTCCTGGTCTTCCTCCTGATCGGGATGTTGAGTTTGTGATTAATTTAGAGCCGAGTACGCGTCCTATTGCGAAGGCTCCGTACCGGATGGCCGCTCGTGAGTTAGAGGAGTTGCGAGTTCAGTTGGATGAGCTGTTAGCTAAGGGGTTTATTAGGCAGTGTTCGTCGCCTTGGGGTGCTCCTGTTTTGTTTGTAAAGAAGAAAGATGGGTCGATGCGGCTCTGCATCGACTATAGAGAGTTGAACAAGGTCACTATCAAGAACAGGTATCCTCTGCCGAGGATCGATGATTTATTTGACTAGTTGCGTGGTAGCACGGTGTTCTCCAAGATCGATCTTCATTCTGGTTATCATCAACTCAGGAACCGTGAGGCGGACATTCTACGGACTGCGTTTAGGTCGAGGCATGGACACTTTGAGTTTCTGGTGATGTCGTTTGGTCTGACCAACGCACCATCAGCCTTTATGGATATGATGAACCGAGTGTTCAAGGATTTCCTCGACAAGTTTGTTGTGGTCTTCATTGATGACGTGTTAGTTTATTCACGCAGTGCTGAGGAGCATGAGCAGCATCTGCGTTTGGTCCTGTCGGAGTTGAGGAGCCACAAGTAGTTCGCCAAGTTGAGCAAGTGCGAATTTTGGTTGCCTCAGGTTTCTTTTCTAGGCCACGTAGTGAATAAGGATGGGATCTCGGTCGATCCAGAAAAGATTGCAGCAGTAATGGATTGGAATAGGCCGAATACTCCTAAGGAGATCAGGAGTTTCTTAGGGTTGGCTGGCTATTATAGAAGATTTGTGGAGGGTTTCTCTTCCCTAGCCGCACCCTTGACCAAGTTGACTCAAAAGAATGTGGCATTTGTTTGGAGCGAAAAGTGCGAGGAGGCTTTTCTGGAGCTAAACGAGAGATTGTGCACTGCTCCCGTTCTGACCCTGCCTACCGAGGGAGTAGATTATGATGTTTATGTGGATGCTTCGCTTGTAGGTCTGGGATGCGTATTAATGCAAGATGGAAAAGTAATTGCCTATGGGTCAAGGCAACTGAAGACTCATGAGAAGAATTATCCCTCGCATGACCTCGAGTTTGCAGCGGTTATTTATGCGTTGAAGTTGTGGAGGCACCTACTTTATGGGGCTCAATGCAAGATCTTCACTGACCATAAGAGCCTAATGTATGTGTTCACGCAGAAGGAGTTGAATCTGCGTCAGCGGCGGTGGCTGGAGTATGTGGCTGATTATGATGTAGAAATCCAGTATCATCCGGGCAAGGCCAACGTGGTGGCCGACGCCCTGAGCCAAAAGACGGGAAAGATCTTTAACCTCTCCGCCGATCGTTTAGTGGAGGAGTTCCTCCTTATGGATATTTCAGTGTGATGCTGTAGTTTGTAGAGTACCTTGTCAGTGGCGGAGCCGTCCTGGATTTCTTTGACTAGGCTGCACCAGAAGGACGATCCTGATCTTGTGCACCTCTTCACCAGGACTGAGGAGGGAGAGTTGCCCATTTTTGCTATCGATGATGCGGGTACTTTAAAGTACCGCGGCAGGTTTTGCGTTCCCGCTGTCGGGGATATTAGGAGGATGATTTGCAGCGAGGCTCATAGTTCCAGCGTTTCCTACCATCCAGGATCTACAAAGATGTACCGTGACTTAAGGCAAATTTCCTGGTGGTATGGCATGAAAGGAGATATAGCCCGATTTGTTGCTGAGTGTCACACTTGCAAGTGTGTGAAGGCCGATCATGGAAGGCCTGGTGGTAAGTTGACTCCGCTAGAGATCCCGACTTGGAAGTGGGAAAGTATATCTATGGATTTTATTACGGGATTACCGAAATCCCCGAGGGGATTTGATTCTGTTTGGGTTATAGTGGATAGTTTGACAAAGTGTGCTCACTTCGTGCCTTATAAGATTGATTACCCGATGAAGAAGATAGCGGAGTTATACATGAGTGAAGTCATCCGACTCCATGGTGTGCCGGTTAGCATCATTTCCGATCGAGACTCCCGGTTTACTTCTCGTTTTTTGCAGAGTCTGTAGGAGGGTTTGGGTACGGATCTGAGGTATTCTACTGCCTACCACCCGCAGACCAATGGGCAGATGGAGAGGGTGAACCAAATTATTGAGGATATGATCCGGTGCTATATTTTAGACCACGGTGGAGCGTGGGATGAGCGATTGCGACTCATGGAATTTGCCTACAACAACAGTTATCAGGAAAGTTTGCAGATGGCTCTGTTCGAAGCCTTGTATGGGAGGCGTTGTAGGACTCCGTTGTTTTGGGATGAGGCTGGTGAGAGGCCTTTGTTGGGTCCCGATGCGCTTGAGGAAATGGAAGTCGTAGTGAAGCTTATTCGGGAGAAGCTTCGTATAGCCTAGGAGAGATATGAAAAGAACGCCAATCGGCACAGATCTGCTTTGGAGTTTTCCATCGGGGACCTTGTATTCCTCAAAGTTTCCCCGATGGTAGGTGTTAAGAGATTTGGTAAGAATCGGAAGTTAGACCCAAGGTATGTGGGCCCGTTTAAGATCTTGGAACGGATTGGTGTGTCAGCTTATAGATTGGATTTGCCAGCAAACTTCCCAGGTGTGCATAATGTTTTTCATGTTAGCCAATTGCGGAAGTGTGTGCGCGGCAGTGGGCAGCTCTTGGATGTTGTGCCCCAGTTGGAGCCCAACCTCTCTTTTGTTGAGATGCCGGTTCGTATTTTGGATACTCAGGAGCGTGTGCTGCGAAAGAAGTCCATACTGACGGTTAAGGTTCTATGGAAGAATCAAGATTTGGAAAGCGCGACTTGGGAGTTAGAGTCGGCTATGAGGAGGTCTTACCCTCACCTGTTTCGTTGATTTGATCGGTATGTATTTCTTCTTGTAACTCTTATTAGTTGCTTTTCCTTCTTTAGTAGGAGTGTTGTGCGTAAAGTTTCGGGACGAAACTTTCTTTTAGGGGGAGTGACTGTAACGCTCCCGATTTTCCTGCATTTATTTCTTTATTCTCGTTGGCATTACGATGACGCGTTTCCGTGGCTTGTGCCATGTGTGGAGTATGGTTTAGCTCCTTAGAACTGAGTGCCCTATTTGGTAGCCTGTTGGCAAGATCTCCCTAGCAAGCAGAGTCGTTTTGGGTGACCCGGTGTGGCCTCTCGGGGGGATGTTTGTGTTTGGCTTATTTGGGTATAACTCGGGTTCTGTTCGTCAAAAGTTAATTTCGACTTCGCCGTTGAGTTCGTAGCTTGGATATTTAGATACGGTGCGAATTTCGTCGAATTTCGAGGTGATTCGGTTTTCGTGTCGTTTGGTGTGTTAATAGTATTCGTGATCAATTAATTAAATTGATTTGGCTGAATATTAAATTCTTGCGAGAGAATTTATTGAGCATTTATTTTCCTTGCTAGGTGGCGGCCATGTATTGGCTTACTTTTTTTTGGTATTCTCTTATTGTAAGTAAGCGGTTAGGCGTTTTTAAGCGATTAGGCGTTTTTAGGGTTCGGTTTTTAGGCTGAACCGGCGGGTTAGCTTTAGTATAAAAGCTCTGTTTAAGAAGTGACGACCCACTTCTTCTTCTTTTCCTGAGAGAGAAATCGTCGGCTTGTTCTCGGAAGAACAGAGGAGAAAACCGCCCGTCCTGTGCCTCCTTCGGTCAGCGATTTCGGGCTTGTTCGTGAACGGAATTCGATTCTGAAAACGACGTTGGCTTGCTCTCTCTGAGATCTTCGTTTCGACTGTAAGATTTTCGATTTTCGTGGAGTTTTGATGAGATTTGGGTTTTTCGGTTTTGGAGTTTCCGCCATTGATGGCCGTGGGATTAATCGTAGGTGCTGCGGCTGTTCGTTCCGTATGAAGAGGAGGAGAGCCGTCTGTGCTTCGCCGAAAGTTGAGGCAAGTGGTATTTTTGCCCTTGCCAAGTTTCTTTTGAATTTTTCTTGCTGTATTTGAAATCCCTGTTAGCTATAGGGTAGAGGCCTTGTTGTTCTCTTTTTCTTGCTAACTATAGGATTTAGTTCATCCTATTGAATCCCCCCTGCTTGTGTTATTGGAACCGAACATTGCCGGCGTGATGCCATTTATGTTTGCTCAGATCTTTGCTCTGGTTTGGGTGTTGCCGAGAGGAAGTGTTAGGAGAGGGGGGTGATTTCTTTTCCCGTATTTGCTAAGTGTATTACTCGAGTAGTGGGTTAAGATACTCGAGTGGTGGCTTTGAGATACTCGAGTAGAAGGCATTAACTCGAGTATTAGCCTTGGAGTACCCGAGTAGTAGGTAACTACTCGAGTAGGGGTTTTGGTTTACTCGAGTAGTAGGTAACTACTCGAGTAGGGGATTTGGGTACTCGAGTAGTGGGCTCGAGATACTCGAGTAAGTGGTTTGGTTTACTCGAGTAGTAGGCATCTACTCGAGTGCAGGGTTGTAGATATGCGAGTAGTGGTTTTAGCATACTCGAGTAGTAGGAAACTACTCGAGTAGCGGGTTGGGGTACTTGAGTAGTTGGTAACTACTTGAGTGCTGGTTTTTTTATATACTCGAGTAGTAGGCGACTACTCGAGTAGAGGGTTGAGGTACTCGAGTAGTTGGTAACTACTCGAGTGCTGGAATTTGGATACACGAGTAGTAGGCAACTACTCGAGTACTGGAAATTCCCTGCCTCATTTTGTCTTAGAGTCGTTCGACTATCGTCGATCTCTGGATGGAGATCGTCGATCGCTGCTTCTGCCTTTTGTCGTTCGACTATCGTCGAGCTCCGTTCGACGCTCGATGAGCGTCGAGCTCAGCTCTTGTCTGATAGCCGATCAGCGCTCGACGATTTCCTGGAGGAAGATCGTCGAGCTTCGCTCGCCTTTTAGCCTTTGACGATCATCGACCTCCAGGATGATGATCGTCGGGCTTCTTTTGGCCTTCAGCCGATCGACGATCGTCGACCTCTGACTGACAATCGTCGAGCTCCGTATTACCTTAGTGGGATTGTGGTTAGAGTTTGGTTTCGGCTTTAAGTGAGGCTAGCTCACTCAACGCCAAGGTTTAGGTAGGCACTGAGTGGGTCTCACTCAGCGCCTTGTCGTGTTGATTCTTTTCAACACTCTTCCTTTACCTTGTTTTTTCGTTCCCGAGTGGTTTTCTTGTTATATTCTGGTATTTCCTTGTCGGCCGTTTTCTTTACCTCCTTAAAGGCCGAATCGTGGGTCGGGGTTAGTAGTGGTGGTTTATAGCTCTTTGTGGGGGTGGAGTTGTGTGATTTAGCCAAGGCCACTCTTGTTTTTCTTGCTCCAGGTACGGGCTGGGCATGTGTGGGTGGAAGGTCCCTTGTGCTTTCACGTGTAGACCCTCGAGCTTGTTGACTTGGACATGCTGGATGGGGGGACTGAGTTTGCCTCCGATGCGGTTCCTCGTTGATTGTTTTTGCTACTACCACTTCCCACAGTTTAGGGTGTTAGAAGTTTCTTCCTTGGTAGTTTGCAGCACTTTTGGCTCTTGGTAGCCTAGTAGGCCCGGCAGGATGTTGTTCCTGAGTTGGGTTGTTGCTGTTTTCTTTGCTCGTTGTGCTTTTCTTGTTGTCCTGTTTTGGACAGTTGTGACTCTTTCTACTGCATGTTTTTCAGTTACTTCTTCCTTTTGGTTGACTCTTACATGCAATTATTTTTACCTTGTTGCTTGCTGAGGTATTCTGTTTTCTTTTGGAATACCCCAGGTTCTGAGCCGTAGCCAGTTGGGTGGCTAGTTTGCAGTGGTGGTGTTGGTGGTCTCTTGGACTTTGGAGTTCCGTTTGCCGTGTTGGTGAGGTAGTTTTTCAGTACTTTCTTACAGACATACATATGTGTCAGTGGGTTCGTGTCAGGTTGTTGGCGCCCACTAGTAGTTGTTGCCCTTATACTGGATATATTTACTTATGCTGCTACCATTTTCTGGAGATAGTCTACTTGCTCTGAGAAGGATTTATGCTAGGTGGCTAGTTATTTTCAAACCATAATTATTGTTATAAATAAAGCTCATGATTGGCATGTTTCTATAAAACTTAATCACTATTTTCCAAACAACGTATAAAGACCGTTTTCTTATATATTATATAAATTAAATGTAGGGTCTTGCATAGCATGAGTGGTTCTCTTGGGACCCTTATGCGCTCTTTAGGGTGTAAAACCTAATTAAAGTATTTTCCTTTCCGCAGCGTATAAATATAGTTTTCTTTTGTGGACTAGGTGATCCTCTGAGCCGAGGGATACGGTCTCTAAAACATAACTGATTTTCTATTCATTAAGCACATGATTTGCTTGCATAGGGATTGTAGTTGGTTTGCCTGAGCGTCAGCAGTTATCCCCTGCTTGACGTGGCATCAAGGCGCGTATTTTCTCCTACTCTGACGTTTCCTAAATTTGGAGAAAATGCGGGTTGTGACAAATGTCGTCATCGTCGACGTCATCATCTTCAACTTTAACACGTTGGGAGTTGTCACCATCAATCCTCCCCCGCTCAAAAGAACTCATCACCAATGAGTTGGCGTGGAGGTGCCTGCGCCGAAGAACATCATCCAAAAGAACCATCGCCGAGTACAGGATCCAAGAGTCACTGGAGACAAGATGATCACACCATAGTATCATGGAATGCTGAATACTTTTGCTTGGAGAGGAGAGCAAAACACCAAATATGCACCTGTCTAGCAAAAAGATTGTCCTGCGGAACTTGGGAAATGCATTAGGCAAATAAAGAGGAAAAATTTCCGCATCAACAGTCAACGTACCCTCGTTGGAGACCAATGGAGAGAACAATCCAAGAACAAGCTCACCCACTAACCCAAATGAAAATATAGTGACACCAAACGTAGAGTTAGATATTACAAATGGTGGAAAAACACAATGTGTGAAATTGGAAACATTTAAGCTAGGGGAGTTACCCCATTTGGTGGTTAACTTCAACAGATATGTTGTTTCTCCTAATTGATTAAAAATCCGAAAAGTTCTAACTCGCCGACTCGCCAACGTTTCTAAAGTGCCCGAAGGCATCCGTTCAGGGATGAGTTGCGCCAAGAGTAAAACGAAAACCTTATAGGGAGAGACCCTCTTATGTAAGTTAGCGATATATTGATAAGAAGACATGTGTGTGACTAGCGCTTCCTTACTGTGCTTATGTTAATTAAGAACAAGAGAGGCAAATACTAGTGCATGTTGACTTGACATAGAAAATGACAGTAACGAAACTACATAAGATGGCACAAATGGAAATAAATAGGGTGGCACAAGCGGAACAACATCAGGTGGCGCCAATATAACGAGATCAGGGGGCACTAACGAGACTACATCTGGTGGTACTAGCAGAAAGAAATCAGGTGGTACAATCAATGGGCACATCAACAACGTATACTTAAGGATTTGACTAAATGTAACATCCCATTTCCGGCTAGACCCCTAGGAGTCGGTTGGTCGTGATGGAACCCTAGGAAGCCCAAAAACCGAAATAAATCGACCAGGATTTCGGGTCACGGGTTGGTCACGCCCGTGACCGACCCGTCACGCCCTTGACCTGGGGCGTGACTCATTCGACGATCGTCGATCTCAGGGAGACGATCGTCAGGCGCAGAATTTTCAACCCGGCCCTGTCACGCCCGTGACCCAGGAGTCACGCCTGTGACCAAGGGCGTGACCCCTTCGGAGATCGTCGATCTCAGCGCGATGATCGCCGAGCGCGGAAATTACCTCGTGACCCTGTCACGCCCGTGACCCGCAATGTCACGCCCGTGACATAGGGCGTGACCATGATCGACGATCGTCGATTTCAGCTCGACGGTCGTCGACCCAGATTTGGTCACACGGCCTGTCACGCCCGTGACCCCCAATGTCACGCCCGTGACATAGGGCGTGACCATGTTCGACGATCGTCGATTCCAGTTCGACGGACGTCGACCCAGAAATGACCACCGGGCCTGTCATGCCCGTGACCCAGCTGTCACGCCCGTGACCACCCTTCGACGATCGTCGATCTCAGTTCGACGATCGTCGAACCCAGAACTGGCTAACCGGGCCTGTCACGCCCGTGACCTATGTGTCACGCCCGTGACCAAGGCCGAAACGTCAGCCAGACTGGAAGTTTCGGTAACCGACGCCATAATAAATTCTGGCTGTGGGGATGAAAAGTCAAGAGTATTTATGGGTCGTTCCTTACTTTAATTATGTTAATAATTAAGGAAAAGTGGGTCCAATAGGAAATTGCCACCTGGCAAGCACCTCTTCATTCCCAACTTTTCAACTGCCATTCGTCATAACCGAAACGTCATAAGAGTGTTATTAATGGCCGGCAACGTTTCATCTCCAACGTTTCACCCTTTCCTCTCCCCATTTGCTCATCTATAAAAGATTCCTGAGAGCAAGAGGAAAAGGTTACACTCCCTCAACTGTTCAGACTTCCTCCTTGCTGTTGAAGAATTTCCGGCGACGCCACCACCGCGCAAATGGCTTCCCGACGCTCTGCACGCCTTCAACCCGCGAACAAGGTCCTCCCCTCCCTCTTCTTTTGCGTATAGATCTTAGGAATCGTTAGGAGAGATGTCGGGCTCAAAAGAGCCAGATCGGGTGAGCGTATTGGTGGTTTTCCGAAAATTTCATGGTGGCGGGTTCGCCGGAAACCGCCTCTCCGGCGGCCGTGCCGCCGCCCGACGGTAGCCCTCACCTCAACAGAGGTGGTGGTGGTGGTGGCCGGCCAGGGAGATGGCTGGGCGGCCGGGAAATAGCTTGGAAAAGCTACAGGATATTAGGTTTTAGGCCTCTGTTTCGGGCTGTTGAAGAAGAAGAACAGTGGCATGAGAAATAAATTCTAGTTTTTAAATCAATTTCTGAGTGAGATATCTGTCATGTTAAATAATTTGGGAAAAATACCTAGAGGCTCCTACGGGAAAAATGATCAACATAGGAAATGTAGCCCTTGAAGTCTACTTTAATTCAAAATTAACTTCACTCGATTTGGGATCCTGGTTAGACCACAGCACCCTTTTTGGTGAGGTCTATCCAGAGGGCTGCCTTGAACTTAGAAAAATTCCCCACTCCAATCCAGTCATCCAAATGACTTGAAATTTGGGGTGTGGTCTAATCTTACATATATCTAGGTGCTATCCAAAAATGAGAATTTTTGGAGAATATTTTTCTATAGTTTTTAGAAAAATTCAATAATCCTAGCCGATTTTAATTAGATTGTTAAATAATTTCCAAACCCTCCCAAATTTTGGTGAGTGGTCCCTGGGTTCACCATAAGCTTCTGTATAATTTTTCATCTTATTTGGAGATGGTTTGGATCATAAATGATTAACCCAAAGTTTTGCCCTAATAAGAGGTCTTAGGTTAAAAGTGCACTTTTGAAGTTTGAGTGGTGAGATCACCTCAACAAAGGCTGAGATTTTTACCACTAGCTAGTAATATTCTCTAGCACCCCCTCATGGAGTTTGAGGTGGATCGGGGTAAGTTTGCCCTAAGGCCCAAGGCCTAACCCTAAGGATGGATCTTGGGGGTTTGTGAAGGTCATGTGGTCAAATGACCTCGGATTGACCCGAGATTGGGTGATGAGAACCATAGGGCTAATATTGTTCTCTGGATGAAAACTTAGTAGATTTGGAGATCGTTGGAATATCTAAAAATCTAACCCTAGTTTAGGGCGCAAAACTTGTAGAGATAGGAAATGACACCAAATCACATTAAAAAGTGATGAGAAATGGGTAGAGTTGATTATAGGGGTAGTACAAGCTCTGGATATTTTTTTATGAATTTTATGATCACTATTTTGGGTACTTCCTTAATGATTTAGTAGTTGTATGATTTGCTTAGAAAATTTATTATGGAGTACAAACTTCCTGGAAATTGATGAAATTTAGGTAGAGAGCCTTTATTATGATTTTAAAACTCTGTGAATTTTTATGGGATTTTTAGAAGCTTAATTCTAAGGCTTGCTTCATTAAGTATTATTTATCATGGATATTGGATTAAATCTATTTTAGTGCTTAGCAAGCTGGTAAAATTATGATTCTTTGCACAATGATCTTTTCTGTACCATACTATTAATCAGTAATTTTTCTGTAATTTTATGATGAGTAATTTCAGTACTTCCTTCTTTAAAAGGGAATAATGAGATTATAATGGATAAATTAATTAGAGGCTATATACCTTTTGTAAAATCCTGCAAATTAGTATTTGATGATACCTTACAGTTATTTAGTGATCACAATTTTTGGGTGGCCATAACTTAAGAATATCATGTAGTTCATGTTAAAAAAAAAGTACCCATGGCCAATCTTTGAGAAAAAAATAAATAAATATCAGATTAATTAGGAAAATTATAAACTTCTGGATTTAAGCTAATTAAGTCATGATAGACCTCCAGTAAATTTGACAGGAGATTTGGAAGATAATTTGGAGTACCTCCCCTTGTGTACCTCATATAGCTTAGGATGGTCTGCATTTAGTAAAACCACGGAATTCTGACAACCGATGGTTGGTAGGGCAAGTTAAGGTTGAGTTCATTATTAGAAGTCAGGATAAGTAGAATGTGGGACTGGTTAGGGTAAGGGAGTACGGGGACGACGAAAGATCGTCCGTCCCGGGAAGAAGAGGAAGAGTCTTAATACTCTAGGGTTAGAACTAAAGCAACTAAAAAGGGATTGGGTAAAAGGGTAGACAACCAATAATAATAAGTGCCTTGCGAAAGGGAACTTCGGGCCGTAATGCACCGTCTTGGTTCCTAGTGCCCCTTGAGAGCCCTTCACGGGGAATACCGGGGGCAGTCCTGGGCTAACGTAAACCATAGGAGTAATAAAATTAAAAGAGCAACTAGTATAACTAGGGTTGCACACACTCACTCCCGGTAGCTAGGAAAGTAGAATTATAGGATTACTTGCCATCAGACAGTAGCTCTGAAGGTAGATGCACGGACAGTACTGTCCGGGGGGCCGCGGGCTCGAGGGTTGGAGTATGGAGAAAAGTGGTGGGTCATCAGTACTAGGCGATCGATCACACCGACAGCGGTACGATGACTCGGCGAAAAGTCTGGAGGGTACATCCAGCAGCAGTACGCGGATACTCTAGGTTGTGTTCTTCTAGGGGCGTACGGAAGGGCTAGGCCTGGTAGTGTGGTTACCCGACTAGGAGTGGTGGGCCCGACCCACTGTCTCCGTTTGCCACTACGGAGGTTCCTGGGGGTGAAGCTAGCCTCCCGAACAGGGGGAACTAAAGGTCTGTGCGCATAGAGTCGCGTGCGTGGGTTGCACTTGCATGAATCATGGCATAGCATATCACAACACTCATATTTGCATACAACCGACACCCCAACGTATAAATCGGTATGGGACTTTTTATACGATGGGAGCCTTGTAGAAGATCCCTTAACTTATAAGTTTGTATGGGCATTCATATAAGTTAAGGTTACTTATATACTTACTTACTTGTTGCTTACATACTATTCTCTAGCAGTTTTTAATACAATTTGCTATTTATAAATTGTTCTACCTATTACAACATTTATACTGTTCCCCTGATATAACTTGCTAGTTAGGTCCACCGTCACTTGCTTGACTACTCTCCACTTTTGTAGCTTCCCTTTCCTCCTCTCCGCCCGGTGCTTAGGAGCCGTGGTGGGAGGGGTAGGGGATGATAGGGCTTAGTCTTTATGACTAATGGTTTTCGAACCAAACATTACAGGAGCTCCGGATGGGAGACAGGGACCAGCACCAGCGGAGTACGGTGCGCATGGAGGTGGGACAGTCTAGCACCGGTGCACCTGCGACCAGCTCCGTGAGTGATTAGCCTTTTCTTAGCTTCCGCGATGAGCGATTTGTAGTGAGGACTCTGATGTACCGGGCATGAGCCCTTTTATTTCCAGACTATTTATACTCTGATGATTTTCTGTGGACACTCCCTTCGTGGAGTTTTATTTTATGTGATATTCTCTTTTGGTGGATTTGCTTCTCTCTTGCTTGCTACTTATTGCGATCGAAAAGACCGGCAGAATCGGCGCGTTGTAGTGGCAACCTTCCCGGGTGCGAAGGTGTCACCGCAAAGCGGCGGTTCTGGGCATAAGACCCCGGTGGTTGAAAAAGAAAAAAAAAGGGGGTCTTACACTAAACATGGGAATTCGAGAGGATACAAGACTTTCAGAAGTTAGATAGTGACCACACACAAATTCTATTATCACACTACGAGACATGTCCCAAGGGGGGTCCAGCATGGATGGTAAAATTACATGACTCAAATCAGTCAAAGTAAATTCATGTCTGAAAGTATCCGCTGGTCGGGTCAACATATCACGTGGGAAAGTCGGGTAAGCTAAAATCGGGAGAGAGTTAAGATCGCTTTTAAATTCACGCAACGGAGTTAGCATCAGGGGACGCTCATCCGGGTCTACTTCTATATCTTCTTCCAAAAATGTAACTCTCTCGCTAGGATATACTTCCAACATATCCGTCATAACTTCCAAGTCAGTCGCAGTAAAAATCTCAGGAATGGGCACTACAATATGTCTCGGACTAAACATAACTAGCTCGAGTCCTAACATTTCATTGCCTAAATCACGAATGGGTAAGCTCTCAGTATACAACCCCGTAGTCGGGCGAGCGGGACCCTCCCCAAATGTCAGCCTCGGGGGCGTGCTGTGGGTGACGATTTGGCGTCCCTGTTTGAGGACGTGCAGGTGCTCGCGCGTGCGTGCAGACATTTCTTTGTGTGTAGGCCTTTTAAATATATATGTTATATATAATATATGTATATATATATATATATGATATATTTATATATATGGAGGGAGGAAAAAGAAGGGCAGCAACATTTCCCCCCCCCCCCCCCCCCCGACCTAGGTCTCGGCCAAGAAGAGGGCAGCCGCCGCCCCTCCCCTCTCCCCCTCTCTCGGCCTGGAGCAGCCCGATGCCGGCCCCGCCTCCCCTTTTCCTCTCTTCCTCGGCCGCCTGGTGCAAGTCCCGATAACCTGAGGGGAAGTTTGGCCTGGAGGAGCAGCCCGCCCCCCTTCCTCTCTCCCGTCGACCTGGAGCAAGCCGAGCGCCGGCCTCCCTACCTCTCTCCCGTCGACCTGGAGCAAGCCGAGCCCCGACCGCCATCCCCCCTGCCTCTCTCTCGGCCTGGAGCAACCCACCCTACGTCGCCTCCCTCTTCCCTGTCTCCCGTCGGCCTGGAACAAGCCGAGCCCCGACCCCCTCTTCCCTCTCTCCGTCCAGGCCACCGCAAGGAGGAGCAGGTCAAGCTCCTCCTTTCTCATCCAGTCCCGGCCCCTCCACATCTCTGTCCAGGCCGCCGGCTAGGAGGAGCACAGCCCGGCCACATCTTGCTCCCTCTGTCTAGGCCTCCGTCTAGGAGGAGCACAGTCTGCCACCATTCTGTCCAGACCGTCGGCTATGAAGGGCCATCCCGAGCTCCTCCCCCTTTTCCCTATCCAGGTCAGCTATCTTCCCATTGCCACCGGCCGCAAGCGTCTTGGAGTGGAGATTGGCCACCTCCACTTGTAGCAAGCTCAGCCTGGAGCAAGGCTCGGCCTGGAGTAAGGCTCGCCTTGGAGTGAAGATCGGCCACCGACGCGGCCACATGCAGTAAGATCGGTTCGGAGCTCCTCTCCCGGCCCCGCAGCCAAGCACGCGTCAAGGGTAACGAAGTTTCTACTCGGGCAGGTGAAGCCCTTAATTTTAAAATTTGCATGGAAGCACCTCTCCACCGACGAGTGGGGGAAGGATGCTCTCCGACGGGATGACATGTGCGTCCCTGCCTTTAATTGCATTAGTGCCCGGAAGTGTGAGTACGGGTTTAGGCATGCTGTGTGAAGCCTATCCGGACATGTGAGCCGGATTGGTGATGAACTAAGGTGTTGGAACACCCTATTACTAATTTGGGCAAGGATCACTATGTATTTAGGATTTCTGTTTGACCTAGTTGTATAGTTGAAAAGGTCAAGTTAGAATGTGTCTATAGCTTAGAACTTTGGTTTGAAGCTGCCCCCATGACCATTCAAGATCAGGAATCAAAGCTGAGACAAATGTTAAAAATAGTCGAGCTCAGGTCGACTATTGTCGAGCTTCAGTCCGACGATCGTCGAGCTTGGATCAGCGCCCGGCCTTCAGCTATTTCTTTGTCGTCAAGCTTAGGTCGACGCTCTGTTGCTGAGCTTAGATCGACGCTTTGTCGTCAAGCTTAGATCGACGCTCTGTTGCTGAGCTTAGATCGACGCTTTGTCATCACGCTTAGATCGACGCTTTGTTGCTGAGCTTAGATCGACGCTTTGTCGTCATGCTTAGATCGACGCTCTGTTGCTGAGCTTAGATCGACGATTTGTCATCAAGCTTAGGTCGACTATTTCTGTCTAAGAAAAGGTCGACGATTTCTGCCAAGCTCAAGATCCACTATTTCTGATTTAGCAAGGTCGATGATTTCTGCCTTAGCCAGGTCGACGTTTTCTGGTGAGCTCAGGTCGACGCTTTTTCCCTGAGTTCAGATCGACGTTTTCTGTTGATGCTAAGGTCGACGATTTATGTCCAAATCAGGTCGACGCTTTCTGTCTGTTGCTTATCTCCATTTTCTCCGAGCTCAGATCGAATATTTCTGTTCCAGTTTTATTTCATTAACTCTGAGCTCTGGTCGACCATAGTCGATCTCCGATCGACTATTTCTTGATGAGGTCGACGTTTTCTGCTATCAAGTCAATATCAGTTACGGAATTATTTCAAATTCTTTCAGAGTTAATTGCTGCATTAATGGCAAAAGATTTCCTAGCCGTTTCAAGCTATCTGATGCAAATGTCAAGGAAGGTAAAAATGGAATATTGCTAATGGACTTTCCCTAGAGACAAATGATGTTTTTGGAAATCATTAAAGACTGTTTATTCAGCCATTCAAGTCAAGAATTCATTATTATTCTCTCAGTTCTCTTGGAGATTTTCAGAGCTGAAGAAAAGAGAGACACAAGAAGACAGATCATTCAACACCAACACCAAGAGACACAAGAATTGCATTACAGAAAAAGAACAACAAAAATTCTCTATTCAAGTTTTCATCTTCTGTGACTAAAAGATCTGCTTCAAGTGCTAAAAGGCTTCATCATTCAAGTCTCCAGACAACTCACATTTCAGCCTTGCTGAAATCATCATTTGCTGGAGAAGTCTCATTGAAGGCCTATCACCCTGTGCAAAGCTTCTACTCTTGAACCTACTGCTAATCTCAGGGGGAGCTTTGACATCTTCATCAAATCCACTTGTGCTTCTCTTATTTGATTTGAGAACAGAGAAGACAACATCAACCTCTTTACTTTTTACTTTCCTGCTGTAAAAGGGTTATCAAGACTCCCTTCAAAAGTTTTGAGTGTGGTTCTGAGAGCCTTGTCAAAACTCAGTGGTGGCAAGACACCTGATCAAAAAATCTAGTTTTGGTTTTTGAGCACCTTATCAAAAGCTCTTTGGTGTCAGGAAACCTGATCAACTCTTCCTGAGTGGATTCCTACCAAGGGTGGTAGAAGAGTGGATGCACCCAAGTTGTTGGGAAACCACTATAGCTCCTTGTGTCGTCTGGTTTGCTGTGTGTTTATCTTTGCTTTGTGCTGTGTGTTTCTTTAGTTTTTATTTTATCTTTGTTTCAAAGCAAATACATATACACTTAAATATAAATTAAATCTTAATCTGCCTTATTTCTTTTAAACTGAAAATTATTTTAAAATACTCTATTCACCCCCCCCCTCTAGAGTGAAGGTATATCTCTCTTCCGCACTTTCAATTGGTATCAGAGCGAGGTTGGTTGTCCAACAACTAAATCTTCACTAGATTGGTTGTACAGGCTAACACCTGAACCAAAAGATCTCTGAAAAAGATCAACCTTCTATAGAGGCTTGTTATTAGCTGTATTATATTTATTTTTATTCAAAATCATGGCACAGAATAAAGATTATGCTAGCACCAGACCTCCAGTGTGCAATCTTTCAAAGTTTGCACTCTAGAAGGCAAGGATTAAATTGTACATGAATTCTATTGACGAAGATATATTTAATTCTGTTTTGACAGTGTGCCCAACTCCACCAGCAAGCTCAAGTACAGATGCTGTTCCACCTCCTTCTGGAACAGATACTGACATAAAGAAGTGAAAGACTGCAGATGCCAAGGCTATGAACATTTTAGCCCAAACAATGTATGATGAAATATTTCAGAAGGTAGCTGAATGCAACTCAGCTAAAGGAATTTGGGACAAACTCTCTGAAATTGTCTCAGGATCTGCTGACGAAAGAAAAGATAGAAGATCCCATCTCATAACCCAATATGAGAATTTTAAGAAAGAAGAGACTGAGTCAGTAGCAGATATGTACAACAGATTGAGTATGATTGTCAATGAGTTAAAGACCTTGGATAAAGACATCTCATTGACTGAGCTTAATGACAAGATCCTAATGTGCTTCCCCAGCACTTGGGATTCAAGAATCTGGCCAATTAAAGATGCCAGAAGTCTAAGTGAAATTACTACTGAAGCTCTCCTAGGCAAGCTCAAATCTTTTGAGTTGCTCATCAGAAACAGAGAAGAAGAACAGAAGGCTGCCTCACCAGCCATAAAGAAAGAGAAGTCAATAGCCTTCAAAGCTATTGAGGACCTGCCTGAAGAAAAGCTCACAGGCAATGAGGAATTGGTCAGTCTATTGGCCAAAAGATTCTACAAACTGGCCAGGAAAGACTTCAGAAAAAGGCCATACAAAGAACATGATAAGCCAAGGTATGATAAGACAAATAACAACAAAGAAATTATTTGCTTTGGCTGTAGGAAACCAGGCCACATTGTGCCTGATTGACCAGAAAACAAGAACAAGGACAAAAAGGATACAAGAGAAAGAAGAAAAGAGAAAGATTACAAGAAGAACAGCTCAGACAAAGCCTCCTCCAGCAAGAACAAGAACACAAGGAAAGGATTTGTTGCTGAGATATGGAGTGAAACTGAAGATGATTCTGAAACTTCATCCAGCTACATTGATGATAAGGATGATGCTGATGAAAAGGAATTCTGCATGATGTCTATCAATGCCTCTCAACAAAACTCAGATGCAGAACCAGAATCTGATTCAGAAGCTGAAGCTGAAACTGGAGCCAAAGAGGACCAGGTAATTAATTCTTTTTATTTCAATTCTAAGGACTTTAAAATTGAATTTAAGACATTGTGTTTAGATTTACTAGAATCTGAAAAAGAGATAATCTCTCTCAGAAATCAATTATCTGAATACAGTGTTCTAAACTCAAATAACCTCAAACTCTCTGAGGAGTTGGAATGTTGTAGGGAGGAGATAGCTTCACTAAAAAGTGAACTGTCAAAAGCCAAAAAGTTTGAAGAATCCCTCAATGGGAGAAGTATCAGACTGATGGACATCACAAGCACAGTGAACTCTAGACTTAATAGTACACTGGGCTTGGGTGCTTCATCCAGCCAACCTACAATATTAACAACTCCAATCAAATTTATCTCTGACAAAGGAAAGGGAGTAGTAGCGGTAGCTAGGAAGAATGCTGATCTGCCAAAGAAAATCATGGTTCAGCAGAAAGCGTCGAGCAGAGGTCGACGAGCTTCGAACAGAGCTCGGCGACATAAGGCTGAAATGTTGAACTCAGCTCAACGCTTTCTGGACTCTGAAGTTCAGCACTGGCGATCTTCGAACGGAGCTCGAAGATCCTACCTAGGAACATCAACCTCAGCTCGACGATCTCCGAACGGAGCTCAGAGCCATGAACATGCTTTCAGAAGCAAATCTAAATTAAATCCTAGAAGTCCTGCATCCGAATGTTTCAACCCTTATACTGAATGGATAGTACCTCCTAGGAGATATCATCCTGAGGGTTATAAGAGTCAACCTGGGATGTCTTTCATTTCAGATTTTAAAGGCTATCAACCTAGGCCCAAGGTAAACTGGGTCAAAAACAAATAAAGTGTTTATGTGCAGGTGAAGACCTATCCAGTATCTAACCAACAATGATATCTGGATAGTGGGTGCTCAAAGCACATGACAGGGAACAGGGAGAACCTATCATCCTTCATAACCAAACTTGGACCCAAAGTGATTTTTGGTGATTCAAATTTTGGCCAAACCAAAGGATATGGTGCTGTTCAGATAGGCTCAGTCACTTTCAAGAAAGTGGCATATGTTGAAGGACTGAAGCACAACCTGATAAGCATCAGTCAGCTATTTGATGAAGGATATAAAGTGACCTTCAACAAATCCCTGTGCAAGATCAAGTCAGAAAATAACACAACTGTGTTAACAGGTAAAAGGAAAGGTAATATCTATCTAGTAAATTTCTTTCAGCCCATACAGACATTTGTTTATTCAATTCAGTATGCAAGCCAAATGATTTATGGCATAAAAGATTAGGACATTTAAACCTTAGAACCATTGTTAGGCTCTCCAAGGACAACCTTGTTAGAGGACTACCTTCTAGCCCCTATAAGAAGGAAGGACTCTGCAGGGCTTGTCAATTAGGCAAGCAAACTAAAAATAGCTTTAAGTCACTTAATAAGAGTGATTCACCTCGAATTTTGTATCTGTTACACATGGACCTTTTTGGACCCATTACAGTACAAAGCTTGGGAGGGAAATCTTATGTTTTAGTGATTGTAGATGACTTCTCTAGATTCACTTGGGTATTCTTTCTGAGGAAGAAGTCTGATAACTTTAAGTGTTTGACAGAGTTTCTCAAATGCATACAGATTGAGTTCAACACTCACATTACCCTGATCAGAAGTGATCATGGGACAGAGTTTGATTCTTTTCTTATGCAAGAGTTCTGTCAAAGTGAAGGGATCAGGCACACTTTCTCAGCTCCTAGAACTCCTCAACAAAATGGGGTAGCTGAAAAGAAAAATAGAACCCTAATTGAATCTACTACTACATTGTTGACAGATGCTCACCTACCTCTTTCCTTTTGGGCTGAGGCAGTGAACACCTCCAACTATGTGTTGAATAGAAGTTTAATACATAAACTGAAGGGTAAGACTCCCTATGAATTGCTCAAAGGGAAGAAACCTAAAGTAGATTATTTTAAAATTTTTGGCTGTACTTGTTATATTCATAATAATGACAAGAAGTATTTAGCAAAATTCCAAGCTAAAGCTGATGAAGGAGTGTTTCTGCGATACTCCATGATCAGCAAGGCTTATAGGGTATATAATAAATCTTCTTGTAAAATTGAAGAATCTGTTCATGTTACTTTTGATGAGACTAACATGTGTTATAAGGAGAAGTCTACTTCTACCATAGAACCTTTGCAGGTACCCTCTATTTCAGAAAGTATGGACAAATTACAGGTTATTGAAGAAGGATTTGGCTATTGAGTTTTAATTTCTCGCCGACATTACAGGAAAAGTGCTTTTGGCAAAGCACTCGGCGCATGATACAATCACGCAGTATCAGTTGAACTTGATGGGTGCAATTGTTGATAGGAAGAAAGTGGATTGGGGAACAATCGTATTTAACTCAATCAAGAAGAAGATTAGCAAGTCTTCTATGAATTTTGGAAGGATTTTAGGAGTATTTTTGCACTCCAGGTGCCCAGAATTGCTGATTTCATCTGGGATGCACATAAATGCTTCAAAGAGGCTATCCTGTGCCCTATTCAGCAAGTGGGACAGGCAGATCCTCAAACCCAGCAGGGCTGCTGCTGTAACAATTGCTTCAGGCACAAGGACTTTATGAGGCTCTTCACCTGCAACATCTCTTGAGGGATTGCCTGCCTCCTCCTCTGCTCCTATTTCTCCTCCACCCCTTGTCTCTTCATTGCTTTCCTCTTCTCCCATTCAGCCTGTCATCTCCTCCCCCATCACAACTTCATTACCTTCTTCATCTCCTCCAGCCACCATTTCAGAATCATTCCACCCTCTTTTCTATTATCCATCAATTGACTCTTCCATTCTGGATGATTCCTTCATGGATGATTCTCCCCCCTCCTCTCTTGATCCTCCATCCTCCTCCTCTTACCAACAATTATTGTATGACATTTTGGAGACCTTCAAGTCGTGCAGCCACTTCTTCAGTCCCATCCACATCTTCATTCACCTCTACTCAAGTTTCTCTTGAGCAAGTGGATCTCTAGAGTCTGGCCGATAGGCTATATGAGCTACTGGATCCCAAGCTAGTGGCTTTGCTGGAGACCTCCTTGGCTCCACTCCAGAAGTCCATTCAGGAGCTATCCTCCAGACTCTCCGTTCTCTCTTCTCCGCAGGTCAATCCATCATTTAGGTGCCTTGATCCAGCTCCGTCTGCATCAAGCCAGGGGGAGATGCCTTATGAAGCTATTGAAGCTGCTCCTGCTCCTCCAGCTATATTTCCTGCTACTGATACTGCTGCTCCAGTGCTTTTATTTACAGTGGACCTCAAGTCACTGCTGAGTAGTTTTGATTCTATCTACCATCAAATTGCGCCAGTTCCTATTCAAAAAGCTGAAGATTTAACTAAGTCCATTTTTGCCTCTTTCAATATGTGATCCCATTATAATTGAATCATATGTCAATTCTCTTAAAGCTGTGGATGTTGGTGCTACTGATGATGCTGCTGTTGTTTTGTCTGCTGAGATTTCTGCTGCTGATGATATGATTGTTGATGTTTCTGCTCCTGCTAATACTGTTTGCTCTACTGCTGTACCTTCTCCTCCTGCTCATACTGTCTCTGAAAAGCTCAAAGATCAAGAAGATTATATCAGAAGGATCGACGATCTGTATGATCAACCTCAAAGTTCTGAAAGTGATCAGTTCCAAACAGAATCGGATGACTCTTATGGTACTATTATAAGGAAAAGAAAAGCAAGAAGCAAAGCTCTGAAAAGAGTTCCTCTCGAAAAAGCCAAGGATTCAAATGATGTACCCTACTATATATTGCATGATTGCCAAATTACTGAGCCGTGGATGCAATACTCTAAAAATCAATTGAAGGCAAAGAAGAAAAAGAGAAAATTTGATAGGTATGAGAAAGGCTCCTCTATGTTTCAGCCTCCTCCTCCTCCTCCTCCAGATTCTGGATCAGGTGGAGGCTCAGCTTCTCTACCTTCGGCTCCAAAGCAAAGCCCTTCTCAACCATCTCAAAGATATCCTCCCAGAGGGCATTATCAAAGAGGCAATCAGTCCAGAAGAGGACACTATAGAGGTAATCAAAGAGACTACAGAACTCAAAGGGAAGGACAAAGGTAACTTGACACATCTCAAGGTCCTTACCCATATAAGCTCAGAAAAATTGTTGAATCAAGAACTGCTGCTGCTCCTGAAACCTCTAACAGTTATGAAGCTCCTATTCCTTTTGAGGATCCTGAAAATAATCATATTTACTGGACTGCCAGGATGAAAGAACTTGCTGCCTTGGACCAGCTGAAGAAGGCAAGAGAGCAAGGCAAGGACACCTCAAACATCTCCACTCTGTCCTAGCAAAGAAAAGCAGAGTTGGAAAGGTATTCTTCAAGGAAATTCTTTGATCCTGTAGATTATATGAAACTGCATCCTGAGGCTGTGGTTCCTAGAGCAAAAGCTCAAACCTCCTTAGGTGAAGAAGATGACAGGAGATCAAAGAAGGAATCCCTCAATCCCAACAGGGAAATTCTGTTCAAGAAAGGAAGTAAAAAGGAATGATTTTTGTATACAGATGGCTCATTCATTTCTTAAATCTCTTGCTGAGGTTCTATCAGATTGCTGCTATGTTGTTTGTTGCTTTAATTTTTATTGCTTGATTGTATTTGATGATTGTATTTTATTCTAAGTCCTGTAAATAGTAATCCTAACCCAAATAGGGGGAGATTGTTGGAACACCCTATTACTAATTTGGGCAAGGATCACTATGTATTTAGGATATCTGTTTGACCTAGTTGTATAGTTGAAAAGGTCAAGTTAGAATGTGTCTAGGGCTTAGAACTTAGGTTTGAAGCTGCCCCCAGGACCATTCAAGATCAGGAATCAAAGCTGAGACAAATGTTAAAAATAGTCGAGCTCAGGTCGACTATCGTCGAGCTTCAGTCCGACGATCGTCGAGCTTGGATCAGCGCCCGACCTTCAGCTATTTCTTTGTCATCAAGCTTAGGTCGACGCTCTGTTGCTGAGCTTAGATCGATGCTTTATCGTCAAGCTTAGATCGACGCTCTGTTGCTGAGCTTAGATCGACGCTTTGTCGTCACGCTTAGATCGACGCTTTGTTGCTAAGCTTAGATCGACGCTTTGTCGTCAAGCTTAGATCGATGCTCTGTTGCTGAGCTTAGATCGACGCTTTGTAGTCAAGCTTAGGTCGACTATTTCTGTCTAAGAAAAGGTCGACGATTTCTGCCAAGCTCAAGATTGACTATTTCTGATTTAGCAAGGTCGACGATTTCTGCCTTAGCCAGGTCGACGTTTTCTAGTGAGCTCAGGTCGACGCTTTTTCCCTGAGTTTAGATCGATGTTTTCTATTGAAGCTAAGGTCGACGATTTATGTCCAAATCAGGTCGACGCTTTCTGTCTGTTGCTTATCTCCATTTTCTCCGAGCTCAAATCGACTATTTCTGTTCCAGTTCTATTTCATTAACTCTGAGCTCTGGTCAACCATAGTCGATCTCCGATCGACTATTTCTTGATGACGTCGACGTTTTCTACTATCAAGTCAATATAAGTTATGGAATTATTTCAAATTCTTTCAAAGTTAATTGCTGCATTAATGGCAAAAGATTTCCTAGCCGTTTCAAGCTATCTGATGCAAATGTCAAGGAAGGTAAAAATGGAATATTGCTAATGGACTTTCCCTAGAGACAAATGATGTTTTTGGAAATCATTCAAGACTGTTTATTCGGCCATTCAAGTCAAGAATTCATTATTATTCTCTCAGTTCTCTTGGAGATTTTCAGAGCTGAAGAAAAGAGAGACACAAGAAGACAGATCATTCAACACCAACACCAAGAGACACAAGAATTGCATTACAGAAGAAGAACAACAAAAATTCTCTAATCAAGTTTTCATCTTCTGTGACTAAAAGATCTGCTTCAAGTGCTAAAAGGCTTCATCATTCAAGTCTCCAGACAACTCACATTTCAGCCTTGCTGAAATCATCATTTGCTGGAGAAGTCTCATTGAAGGCCTATCACCCTGTGCAAAGCTTCTACTCCTGAACCTACTGCTAATCTCAGGGGGAGCTTTGACATCTTCATCAAATCCACTTGTGCTTCTCTCATTTGATTTGAGAACAGAGAAGACAACATCAACCTCTTTACTTTTTACTTTCCTGCTATAAAAGGGTTATCAAGACTCCCTTCAAAAGTTTTGAGTGTGGTTCTGAGAGCCTTGTCAAAACTCAGTGGTGGCAAGACACCTGATCAAAAAATCTAGTTTTGGTTTTTGAGCACCTTATCAAAAGCTCTTTGGTGTAAGGACACCTGATCAACTCTTCCTGAGTGGATTCCTACCAAGGGTGGTAGAAGAGTGGATGTACCCAAGTTGTTGGGGAACCACTATAGCTCCTTGTGTCATCTGGTTTGCTGTTTGTTTATCTTTGCTTTGTGTTGTGTGTTTCTTTAGTTTTTATTTTATCTTTGTTTCATAGCAAGCACATATACACTTAAATATAAATTAAATCTTAATCTGCCTTATTTCTTTTAAACTGAAAATTATTTTAAAATACTCTATTCACCCCCCCCCCCCTCTAGAGTGAAGGTAGATCTCTCTTTCGCACTTTCATAAGAGTTCCCGGAGAAGACTCCGAGGAAGTTGTTTATTAGCCGCTTGCAGGAAATACGCACCATAGCCCCAATAAAAGGGGGTGCTCGCATTATGTTTGGCCCGCTTATGTTAGCCGATCGATGCCTAGTTGGCCGCTGCTCATCGGGACGTTGGCATACAGGTGCTACAGTATCATGTGGGGAATAGCGGGCTTAAGCCCAAGCTCGTACCGGCCCTCGAAGGCCTAGTTTGTTTATATTGCCGGCCTGCGTGCCGATGTATAGAATTCATATTCCTGTATTTATTTAAATGCCTGTGATGCTCTGTGAATGTTTATTTTATCCTTTTCATCTTAGGCGAGCGGAATGGTCGCGAACCGCTCGCCCCGTGGGAGCCCCGAGGTGTAGTTGTCGGGAAGCTCCTAATGACCTATTGACAGCCTTTTAGGACAACGTAGTTACGTTGTTAGAGGCCCAATTGGGGCTTCGTGGAGTAGGGCTGCTGGGCGGTATTACGCCATTAAAAAGGCGGGCGGGGAAGAGTATATATAGACCCAGGGAGACACCTCTAGTTAAGGAGTGGATCTTTAGATCCTCCTTAGATATTCCGGCCGGCCAAGAGAGCCCGCCGAAGGTGTCCTAGCTCAGCCCCTGGTTTGGGAGGGGAAGAGTTTGTTAGTCTTCCGGGTACGCGGTGGGACCTCCACGCTGAGGCCTTGGGTCTGTCCCTTGTGTTCCTAGCCTTGAGCCTAGATTGTTCACTTGAGTGTAGTAGGTGCGCGGTCACCCCTTCCCCAAGGGTCTAACTCCACAGAGACCGATTTTTCGGTTTCAATATTTTGGTGCGGTGAGCGTGGAGAGTAGCCAGCACGGAAAATCTCAGGTGAATGTCAAGGCTTTAGAAGTGGAACCAAGTGACGACCAGGGTCATGCGCGGATTTTGTATGGAAGGTCCTCATACTCGGAGTTGTCCCATCCCATAGTTGTTGTTGGAATCCCATAGTATTTGAAGTAGGATTTATAACAGTTTGAAGCGCTTCTAACTGTGAAAACACGTGTATCCTCAGTTATTACATCAACGAGAAACTTGGAGGTTATTATCTTCAAGGTCGAGTAAGAGAGCAGCTGAGAGGGATTAGGAGCCGGGGTGATCTGAAAGGGTTCCATCTCTGACGGTAATATGTTACCTCCTCCTTGTAATTTAGTAGCGGTCAAGTTTTCTTTTTATTGCCAATTCGCCTCGAGCTTCTGAGGGCTTCAAGTATTAGCCTCACGATCGACTCCGGAAGCCAAACGTACAACCCGTTCCTTTTAAATAGCCTAGTTCAGACGATGGGACGGTGTCGCGGGACATTAAGCGTTATTGTAAGACCGAGCCTCTGTACTGACGGCCGAGATCAGCTCCCCCCTTGCACGTCGGCCTATGTCCCCCCGATTGCATTTCTCCTTCGATTGGAGGAATTATTAGGAACAGGCTCGGACGCCAGCTTCCCGATTTGATGACTTCCAGATCATCTCTCTTATAAAAGAATGTGTTCTCCTTTTATAAAAGCATCGGTGCAATTAACTCTCCAACACCTCTTAAGTAAACAGGATGTCTCCACCTCGAGCAAAGTCAAGTCCTCGAGTAGTAGTGCATTTCCTTATCACAAACAACCACGCTGAGTATGAGACGGTTATAGCGAGACAGTGCCTGGCCTGAGAACTTGGGGTACATGATATGGAGGTTCTTACCGACTCCTTGGTGGTGGCCTCCCAGATTAACGTGGAGTTCGAAGTGAGGGAGCCTACCCTCCAGTTATACTTGGCAAAAGTTTCTCAAGTCTCCTCACTCATAGGTTGCTCTCGACGCTCCCGCCGTCAGACGTTCACCTAGCTGGCTGAACCGGCAGTATTACCCGGGAGCCCAGACGATTCTCTTTGGACATCGTTATGACCCTGAACATCGTTATGAAATTCGTAGTGACAATGCTCCTGCCGCAATCTCTGTGGACGATCGAAGTATTCATTTAACAGACCCCGAGCAGATCCCGCTGTCAGGCTCTCACCTACCTGGCAGGACTGGATGTCACTCGAGGGAGTCAGCCCAAGACCCCGAGCAGATCCCACTGTCAGGCTCTCACCTAGCTGGCAGGGTTGGATGTCACTCGGTGGTTGGGAAGAATTTGGATATTTTGCACCCCGAGTGCTGCTCGGCCCCGGGTAGACTCGCTGTCAGGCTTTCACTAGCTGGCAGGGCTGTAGGCACACCTAGGGGGAAAGGGAGACAGTTTGAGGTTTGGGAAGAATTTAGGTATTTTGCAGGACCCCGAGTGATGCTCGGCCCCGGGCTGACCCGCTGCTTGGCTCCTACTAGCTGGCAGGTCCGTAGGCTCGCCTGGGAGGTAAGGGACCCCGAGTGCTGCTCGGCCCCGGGTAGACTCGCTGTCATGCTTTCACTAGCTGGCAGGGTTGTAGGCACACCTGGGGGGAAAGGGAGACAGTTTGAGGTTTGGGAAGAATTTGGGTATTTTGCAGGACCCCGAGTGATGCTCGGCCTCGGGTAGACCCGCTGCCTGGATCCTACTAGCTGGCAGGTCCGTAGGCTCGCCTGGGGGGTAAGGGACTCCGAGTGCTGCTCGGCCCCGGGTAGACTCGCTGTCAGGCTTTCACTAGCTGGCAGGGTTGTAGGCACACCTGGGGGGAAAGGGAGACAGTTTGAGGTTTGGGAAGAATTTGGGTATTTTGCAGGACCCCGAGTGATGCTCGGCCCCGGGTAGACCCGATGTCTGGCTCCTACTAGCTGGGAGTTCCGTAGGCTCGCATGGGGGGTAAGGGACCCCGAGTGCTTCTTGGCCCCGAGTAGACTCGCTGTCAGGCTTTCACTAGCTGGCACGGCTGTAGGCACACCTTGGTGAAAAGGGAGACAGTTTGAGGTTTGGGAAGAATTTGGGTATTTTGCTGGACCCCGAGTGATGCTCGGCCTGGGGTAGACCCGCTGTCTTGCTTCTACAAACTGGCAGGTCCGTAGGCTCGCCTGGGGGTAAGGGACCCCGAGTGCTGCTCGGCCCTGTGTAGACTCGCTGTCAGGCTCTCACTATCTAGCAGGGCTCTAGGCTCACCTGGGGGGAAAGGGAGATAGTTTGGAAAGAGTTTTTGAGTTTGGATATTTTGTAGGACCTCGAGTGATGCTCAGCCCCGGGTAGACCCGCTGCCTGGCTCCTACTAGATGGCTGGTATGTAGGCTCGCCTGGGGGGTAATGGACCCCGAGTGCTGCTCGGCCCCGGGTAGACTCGCTGCTCAGGCTCTCATTAGCTGGGCAGGGCCGTAGGCACACCTGGGGGGAAAGGGAGACAATTTGAGGTTTGGGAAGAGTCTGGATATTATGCAGGACCCCGAGTGATGCTCGGCCCCGGGTAGACCCACTGTCTGGCTCCTACTAGCTGGCAGGTCCGTAGGCTCGCCTGGGGGGTAAGGGACCCTGAGTGCTGCTCGGCCCCGGGTAGACTCGCAGCTCAGGCTCTCATTTGCTGGGCAGGGCTGTAGGCACACTTGGGGGGAAAGGGAGACAGTTTGAGGTTTGGGAAGAGTCTGGATATTATGAAGGACCCCGAGTGCTGATCGGCCCCGAGTAGACCCGCTGCCTAGCTCCTACTAGCTGGCAAGTCCGTAGGCTCGCCTGGGGGTAAGGGACCCCGAGTGCTGCTCGGACCCGGGTAGACTCGCTGCTTAGGCTCTCATTAGCTTGGCAGGGTTGTAGGAACACCAGGGGGGAAAGGGAGATAGTTTGAGGTTTGGGAAGAATTTGGGTATTTTGCAGGACCCCGAGTGATGCTCGGCCCCGGGTAGACCCGCTGCCTGGATCCTACTAGCTCGCAGGTCCGTAGGCTCGCCTAGGGGGTAAGGGACCCCGAGTGCTGCTCGGCCCCGGGTAGACTCGCTGTCAGGCTTTCACTAGCTGGCAGGGCTGTAGGCACACCTGGGGGGAAAGGGAGACAGTTTGAGGTTTGGGAAGAATTTGGGTATTTTGCAGGACCCAGAGTGATGCTCGGCCCCAGGTAGACCCGCTGTCTGGATCCTACTAGTTGGGAGGTCCATAGGCTCTCCTGGGGGTAAGGGACCCCGAGTGCATCTCGGCCCCGGGTAGACTCGCTGTCAGGCTTTCACTTGCTTGCAGGGCTGTAGGCACACCTGGGGGGGAAAGAGAGACAGTTTGAGATTTGGGAAGAATTTTGGTATTTTGCAGGACCCTAAGTGATGCTCGGCCCCAGGTAGACCCGCTGTCTTGCTCCTACTAGCTGGTAGGTCCGTAGGCTCGCCTAATGGGAAAGGGACCCTGAGTGCTGCTCGGCCCCGGGTAGACTCGCTATCAGGCTCTCACTAGTTGGAAGGGCTGTAGGCACACCTGGGGGGGAAAGGGAGATTGTTTGGAAAGAGTTTTTTAGTTTGGATATTTTGCAGGACCCCGAGTGATGCTCGGCCTCAGGTATACCCGATGTCTGGCTCCTACTAGATGGCAGGTCCGTAGGCTCGTCTGGGGGGTAAGGGACCCCGAGTGCTGCTCGGCCCCGGGTAGACTCGTTGCTCAGGCTCTCATTAGCTGGGCAGGGCTATAGGCACACTTGGGTGGAAAGGGAGACAGTTTGAGGTTTGGGAAGAGTCTGGATATTATGCAGGACCCCGAGTGATGCTCGGCCCCGAGTAGACCCGCTGCCTGGCTCCTACTAGCTGGTAGGTACGTAGGCTCGCCTGGGGGGTAAGGGACCCCGAGTGCTGCTCGGACCCGGGTAGACTCGTTGCTCAGGCTCTCATTAGCTTGGCAGGGCTGTAGGCACACCTGGGGGAAAGGGAGATAGTTTGAGGTTTGGGAAGAATTTGGGTATTTTGCAGGACCCCGAGTGATGCTCGGCCCCGGGTAGACCCGCTGTCTGGCTCCTACTAGCTGGCAGGTACGTAGGCTCGCCTGGGGGGGAAGGGACCCCGAATGCTGCTCGGCCCCGGGTAGACTCACTATCAGGCTCTCATTAGCTGGCAGGGCTGTAGGCACACCTGGGGGGAAAGGGAGAGATCTTTAGAAGAGTTGGTTTCTTGTTATGTTGCAGTGTATTAAATATTTTGTGTATCGCTGATGATGAGCTCAGGAGGAAAAACACGGGCTAGTGATATTCGTGCTAGTGCCTTTAGCGGGATTATGTTAAAAGTTAGCCCTGGGGTGGAGCTCCCTTTATACCCAAATGGAGAATTCTCACAAATTTTTTCTTTGGGTCGGCTCCCACTCGCCGGATACGTAGGGTTGGATGATTCTTTCCGAGCTTGTACAAACCTCGAAAAGAGCAGGGATTGTGTACAACCCCGTAGTCGGGCGAGCGGGACCCTCCCCAAATGTCAGCCTCGGGGGCGTGCTGTGGGTGATGATTTGGCGTCCCTGTTAGAGGACGTGCGGGTGCTCGCGCGTGCGTGCGGACATTTGGGTGTATGTAGGCCTTTTAAATATATATGTTATATATAATATATGTATATATATATGATATATTTATATATATGGAGGGAGGAAAAAGAGGGGCAGCAACATTTCCCCCCCCCCCCGACCTAGGTCTCGGCCATGAAGAGGGCAGCCGCCGCCCCTCCCCTCTCCCCCTATCTCGGCCTGGAGCAACCCGATGCCAGCCCCGCCTCCCCTTTTCCTCTCATCCTCGGCTGCATGGTGCAAGTCCCGGCCATCTAAGGGGAAGCTTGGCCTGGAGGAGCAGTCGGCCCCCCTTCTTCTCTCCCGTCGACCTGGAGCAAGCCGAGCGCCGGCACCCCTGCCTCTCTCCCGTCGACCTGGAGCAAGCCGAGCCCCGACCTCCATCCCCCCTGCCTCTCTCTCGGCCTGGAGCAACCCACCTGACGTCGCCGCCCTCTTCCCTCTCTCTCGTCAGCCTTGAGCAAGCCGAGCCCCGGCCCCCTCTTCCCTCTCTCCGTCGAGGCCGCCGCAAGGAGGAGCAGGTCGAGCTCCTCCTTTCTCTACCAGTCCCGACCCTCCACTTCTCTATCTAGGCCGCTGGCTAGGAGGAGCAAAACCCATCCCCATCTTGCTCCCTCTGTCCAGGCTGCCGGCTAGGAGGAGCACAGTCTGGCCCCATTCTTTCTTGGTCGTCGGCTAGGAAGGGCCAGCCCGAGCTCCTCCCACTTTTTCCTATCCAGGTCGGCCATCTTCCCGTTGCCACCGGCCGCAAGCATATTGGAGTGGAGATTGGCCACCGCCACCTATAGCAAGCTCGGCCTGGAACAAGTCTCATCCTGGAATAAGGCTCGCCTTGGAGTGGAGATCAGCCATCGACGCGATCGCATGCAGTAAGCTCGGCCCGGAGCTCCTCTCCCGGCCCCGCCTCCAAGCACGCGTCAAGGGTAACGAAGTTTCTACTCGGGCAGGTGAAGCCCTTTATTTTCATATTTGCATGGAAGCACCTCTCCACAGACGAGTGGGGGAAGGATGTTGTCCGACGGGTTGACATGTGTGTCCCCGCCTTTAATTGCATTACTGCCCGGAAGTGTGAGTATGGGTTTAGGCATGCTGTGTGAATCCCATCCGGACATGTGAGCCGGATTGGTGATGTTCTGGGGTTCCCGGAGAAGACTCTGAGGAAGTTGTTTATTAGCCGCTTGCAGGAAATGCGCACCATAGCCCCAATAAAAGGGGGTGCGCGTATTATGTTTTGCCAGCTTATGTTAGCCGACCGATGCCTAGTTGGCCGCTGCTCGTCGGGACATTGGCGTACAGGTGCTGTAGTATCAAGTGGGGAATAACGGGCTTATGCCCAAGCTCGTGCCGGCCCTCGAAGTCCTAGTTTGTTTATATTGGCGGCCTGCGTGCCGATGTATGGAATTCATATTCCTGTATTTATTTAAATGCCTGTGATGCTCTGTGAATGTTTTTTTATCCTTTTCATCTTAGGCGAGAGGTATGCTCGCGAACCGCTCGCCCCGTGGGAGCACCGAGGTGTAGTTTCCGGGAAGCCCCTAATGGCCTATTGACAGCCTTTTAGGACAACGTAGTTACGTTGTTAGCGGCCCAATTGGGGCTGAGTGGAGTAGGGCTGCTGGGCGGTATTATGCCATTAAAAAGGCGGGCGGGGAACAGTTTATATGGACCCAGGGAGACACCTCTAGTTAAGGAGTGGATCTTGAGATCCTCCTTAGATGTTCCGGTCGGTCAAGAGAGCCCGCAGAAGGTGTCCTAGCTCAGCCCCTAGTTTGGGAGGGGAAGAGTTTGTTAGTCTTCCGGGTACGCAGTGGGACCTCCACGCTGAGTCCTTGGGTCTAACCCTTATGTTCCTAGCCTTGAGCCTAGATTGTTCACTTTAGTGTAGTAGGTGCGCAGTCACCCCTTCCCCAAGGGTCGAACTCCACAGAGACCGATTTTTCGGTTTCAACATTTTTGTGCGGTGAGCGTGGAGACTGGCCAGCACGGAAAATCTCAGGTGAATGTC